>CM077223.1:5502500-6102500 GCA_039654775.1 Spinibarbus caldwelli | reverse complement strand
TATCACACATTCCATCTCTCTCATGGCACTCATTTGTAAGACGCTTCGGATATCAGCATACTCTGATTAGCTTTCTGAACGTTTCCTAGAATCTGTGGAGGGAGAAATCTTTGTTTTTCTTTAATCAGTTCATTACAGTTATTTACATTTCATTTCTTGTGACCCGTTCTGTTGAATGTGATTTACGTAATGAATTAAACCAAACTTTACTGAAGATTTCCCATCAATCAGTATTCTGAAATGTGCCCTATGGCCTCCCTGTGTCCACAGTGCCAGTCTGCCCAAGAGTTTGCAAATTATTATCGGTAAATATTTGCCATTCACGAGAAGAGTCATACTGTGACGCTTAATGGCTGTATTTGCTAGAAAGTCCAGCGGCAGACAGAAAAAATTGCTGGCGTGAGAACTTTGAATGTATCCTAGAATCATTTATGCTGCAAAAAAAAAACCAAAACAAAAAAAAAAAAAAAAACATGAATGGAAACAATTCATGTAAATCAACATCATTGCAAAGAGTTGCACCATCAACTATTGTGCACAATGTACTTAAAGGAATGGTTCACCAAAAAATACATTTTGCTGAAAATGTACTCACCCTCAGGCCATCCAAGATGTAGATGAGTTCGAACTCAGATTCTGAGAAATTTAGCATTACATCACTTGCTCAACAATGGATCCTCTGCAGTGAATGGGTGCCGTCAGAATGAGAGTCCAAACAGCTGATAAAAACATCACAAAATCCTCAAGTAATCCACACCACTCCAGTCCATTGGTTAACATCTTGTGAAGCAAAAAGATGCTTGTTTGTAAGAAATGAATCCATCACTTCCACAAATCCATCAGTCCGTATTTCAACTTAAAACTGTTGCCGAGTCCTCTATGCATAATATTGCTTTATCTAGTAAAAACAAAGTAATTTTGTCTGAATCAGGAGAGAAATATGCACAGGTCACAGACTGTTTACAAGCGAAAACAGTCTAAAACAGTTCTAAACAAATCTGTTGGTGGATTATAGTTTTGAAGACAACAGGGGATGGACTTTTCACTAGAGGAATCATTATGAATTATGGATTTGTATTAAATTTATTACATTTTAAAGTAAAAATGCTTTAATGATGGATTTCTTTTTTACAAACACATCTTTTTGTTTTACCAGACATTAACTGATGGACTGTAGTTGTGTGGATTACTTGTAGATTATTGTGATGTATTTATCAGGTGTTTGTACTCTCATTCTAACGGCACCCATTCACTGCAGAGGATCCATTGGTGAGCAAGTGATGTAATGCTACATTTTCCCATTATGAAACAAACTCATCTACATCTTGGATGGCCTGAGGGTGAATACATTTTCAGCAACTATTCCTTAAAAACAAACTGTAAATTTAGAAATCTTGTAGTCTGGCCAAGAACCGCCCACTTAAACAGGAATAGAGCATTTGACCGACCTACCAGAAGTTGCATAGGCCAACCAATCAGATTAGAGGTGGGCAGATGAGGTTGTCTGTGACCATGGCAGAAATATTCACTAAATTCTATTTTAGATATTCCTAATTAATATGCATTTAAATGGATTACTGATGTAAGTATATATAAGTATCATTGAACTGAAAAACTTGCTTTATGCTTGTAGCACATACTGTAAATACTCAAGTGTGGTAATATTTATTTCATAATTACAGTATATGTAATGAACCTAAAATGAAGTCATAAAAAAATCTTATATTACACATTCAAAATGTTTCTGTTTCAGGCCTCATGCAACTTCAAACTTTCACAGAAGCCTTTCTTTTTTTTTTTGATCTGCTGTCCTATTTTTGTTTCATGTTTGTCATTCATAATGATTAATAGCCATTCTTAATGATTCATGATCTCAAAATCAAACTGTGCTCCAAACTCCTTTCCCACACATTTCACCTCCTTGTGGAGTTTCCTTTCACAACACATTGTGAATGAAAATCACATATTGTGCAAAAAATGAGGACAAATGGCTGTGTACATTTTGTACAGTGATATTTCTATAGTTTTTTTACTCTTGTAAACAAATGGTATTTATAACAGCAGATATCATGAATGTCAGCTCTGGAGCACTGCAGGCCTTGTTACCAAATATGTGTTTTTGTTGTGCCGCTTTTGGTCAGGTTCTACTTTTGCCCTCAGAAATAAAGACTTATTTATCAAAACCAGCAATGAGTAATATTTTTGCATGACTGGAACACTGTATCCTTGAAAAAGCAAACATTCGACCAAATACATGTCACACTGAAAGTGTTTTGCAAACTTTGCATGGTCTGAGGTAAAGTTAGCCACCTTTTTTTGTTCAGGCACTGCATATGACATCCTCTCAGGAATACATTTTTGAGCAAAAGAGAGACGAGAGAAAAGGAAAGCGGTCCAGGTTAACTGTTGTGACTCAGTAAGGGGTGTGAATCATAACTTGCCTCCAGTTATTATTAATCTTCCAAATTTCCATCCTTGTTCTGATATTGAAATTAGATCATTAATGCAACATAATTCCTGTGAAAATGACCAGGGCCACATGGTTTCATTTCGAATGAACAGACATTGAGGCTATTTTGCCTGTTGGCATCTTTATAAAAAACTGAAAACAATTTTCCCCAACAGATCTCTTTTTGACCCTGATGTTTATTTACACGATTCAGCCAATTTGCATGTGTTTCTGTAATACTATGCATATTAGGGGACTTTGTCATATTGCACATTTCCTCTCACAAATCACAAGAGAATCCCTCTGTTGTGTTTCCTTTGCAATAGGCTTTGCAATAGTCAGCTGCAGGAAAAGGAGGACAAATTGTGGATCTGAAAACTCTTTTCTAATTATCAAATAATATACTTAATATATCTAGTGAACCCAAAAAGTATATGGACAGCTATAAATGTCTAAAGGTCACTATGTTATGCAAACAAATATCAAACCAAGTGGAATCTGCAAACAAATACTGCTTGAGATTTTTGAAGATCTTTACCGCAGGTTGAGCTTATCACATTGACTATGATAAGCTCAACATGCAAAAAAACTAACATTTGACAACTAGGAAGTACAGAATGAATGAATGAATGAATGAATAAATTCTTATATAAAATTAAATATATAAAAAATACTATTATAAATAAAACGTTTTATACTATAATACATAATATAGTCTCTATACATGGGTAAATCTTTAGTTTTCTGTCCTAAAAGTCAATTAAAATCAAGTTCGCAGCAGCATATAATATCTGAAGTGATGTAATTATGTATGCCTGTGGTATGTGTGGGCTTCATATGAATTTGGCTCAGGCTGCATATACAGTAAGTAAATCTCTTTAAGTGTTCGAGCAAAGGAACTGCATGCTGTCAATGCCATGAATAGAGAAACTGCCCTGCCAACGTTTAAATTGTATGCTTTTTGCTTGCTCTGAGCCACTGAATGTTCCCATGGTATATATTTCAGAATGCTGTGATTAACTTACGACTCTTTGCTCTCTCTACATTCTGAAACACAAAGTGATGCAACCCTGTGCTAACATGGAGCATCATCATTTTGAAAGAGCAGAAAGTCAGAAAATAATCACAGGATACTAAAGTTTACTTTTCAAACATACTGGCAGTCTGGTTAAACTTGTCTTGTACCTGTCATAAAACTCTTAATCTCACTGACAGGGAACTTTCTACCTTGTGATACACTCTAAATTCATATTCACACATTTTCATCTACACAAAAACTACTGGATCTTACAAGTCATATCAGCAATGTTTTGGCCAGATTCAATGTATCCTTCATAGATAAGCCAATCCAATAATACAGTATGACAATCTCTGTGAAAAAATAAATCCATCCAAATGACGGATGAAGCAAAAGAAATATTGTTTTAATGTACTTCAGTATACTAAAATATACTTTAATATACAGTACTTACAATTCATTTGACTCCAAATGGTAGTAAGATATTCAATGCTGCCACAGGAATGGTATTATTGTCTCATGAATTCAGCATGCACATGTCCAGTTTATCTGCATGAAACCTATTTTTAAACCCAAATACAAATATAATTGCTATTCTGCAACATGTATTGCACCAAATGCCAGGCTTGCCCTTTTGAGCTCAGACAAAATTGCCATCGCAGTCATTATCTGAGGGAGCAGTGAGAACAAAACCATGAGGCCCTTCAAACAGAAAGGCCATGTCATATTGAACTGGTGATGAACTGGCCCTCTGCATATTGATAAAATAGAAGTGCTGATGCTTGTTTTTCTATACTACACAATTAATTTTGTCAGTCTCATTTGTGCCAGAAATTAAGCAATGCTAACATAGCATATATACATATACTAGATGTATAAAAGACCTGTGGGACGTAATCAACTTAGTGAGAGAATATAATTTGTTTGTTTACTACTATATAATACTACACCACAGTGTTTCTCAATCCTTGCTTTCACTGCACATTTTATTTGTAAAGGCCTTGAAGGGAAACCAGAAGAAAACATATCAATGCCCTAGTGGCTAAAGTTGACACTGCATGCTCATTGTTAGCCAAAAACCTAGTAAATTAATTTTCATGTGGAAAAAAATAAAATGAATTCTATATCCATTGAACAAATATCTAGAAATATAGGGAAATCTGTGATTAAAATCTGTAAAAATATAAAAATGCAATTTATTCCTGTGGCAAAGCTGACTTTTCAGCATCATTACTCCAGTCTTTAGAGTCACATGATCCTTCACAAATCATTCTAACGTTTCTTATTGTTATCAATGTTTTTAAAAATGCTGCTTAATATTTTTGTGGAAAATGTGAAACATCTTTTCAGGATTCTTCGATGAAAGAATCAAAATAACTTTTTTTTTCTTCTTTTTTAAATAGAAATCTTTGTAACAGTGAATTTCTTTACTGACAGTTTTGATCACTCCTTGCTGAATTAAAGTATTTTTTTTTCTTCTTCTTCAAAAGAAATCTTGTAGACCACAAATTTTGAATGATTGTGTATTTAAATACATTTAACTGGCAAGCCAGGGAGCAAAACTAGAACTTAAATAAGCATTTGGATTAATTTGACTTGAATTAACTTATGTAGAAAAGGCTGGAAAATCTAAAGTTTTGTTCTCTCCTATAGTCGACTGAGAAGGCCAGTTAGTGCCTGCTGTTAAATGCTTTAAACTGCAGTCTGCTCAAATTAAAATGGAATTATATTTTTCCTAAAGTATCTGCTACCTTTATCATCACAGCTCAGGATAATCACTAGGTTTTTTTTTTGTTTTTGTTTTTTTGGACTGTGTGTGTATTTGTGGTACCATCAGCTAGTCAGAGTATTATGATGTCATTTTCCTGCAACTGTAGAGTGATTAGTCACATGACCGTTATTGCTCAGGTGATTATGGCCAGAACTTCCGAGTGAACAGCATTGAGATGAATGCAGAAAGCTAACCATTTGCATTTCTCCTCTTTAACAGCACTCAGCTCTAAATTGCTTCTGGATGCTGTCACTGTAATTGGTCAACAATAAATCTAACCTTTATCGTTATTTATTTAATTAGTTTTGCAAATTGCAGCCATTTAGTTGACTCTTTTGTCTTAAATGTCTTAAAATACAGAGACTGCCATTATGGAGCAACCTAGGGTTAAGTGTGTTGCTACAGTGGTGATAATTCATGGCTCCTCCACTGGTTTGGATGTTTTAACCACTATGACTCAATCAGATAAGAAAATATATCTGCATGCATCTATAATCCATGTAGTAATTCATTTTAAAAGCAAAGATATGAGGGGATCATCACCATGTTTCCACTCAATAAAAACACGTTTGTGATTGGTTAAAGCATTCATTTCTCAGATGTTTCTCCAGACGAGCTATGATGCTGTCTGTAATGGCTAGTACTGTTGCCCGACAGGTTGTCCCAAAAGCATTGGTTAGGAAGATCAAAGTCAGTCGGCCAATCACAATTCATGGCATGTTCTTTTGACGTAACTCTTCAAACAATTTGCAGCCCCAAAAGAGGTGAGTTCAATCTGTGAAAGTAGCTGAGAAATTATATGTTATATTTATATCATTACTGTGGGCCCTGAAAATGTTAACACACTGAAGCCTGGTAGAATGTCATTACATTAGTTAAAATGTCAAACCAAATGCCATTTGTTTTAAAGAAAGTAGTTTTTTTAAATGATACAACAGCAGACATACTTTCTAAAATTAAGACATAGCGAAGCATGTTTATAGTGAAAGGATTAGTTTACCCAAAAATGAAAATTGCCTAAAACTTTACTCACCCTTAGGTGATCCAAGATGTAGATGAGTTTGTTTCTTCATCGGAAAAGATTTGGAGAAATAGCGTTCCATCACTTGCTCACCAATGGATCTTCTGCAGTGAATGGGTGCCGTCAGAAAGAGAGTCCAAACAGCTGATAAAAGCATCACAATAATCTACAAGTAATCCACACCACTTCAATCCATCAATTAACATCTTGTGCAGTAAAAAGCTGTATGTTTGTAAGAAATAAATCAACTATTAAGGCGTCTTCACTTTAAACTTAGCCAAAATATCAGTCAATAATCCATAATATTTCATATTTGCATATTTCTCTCCTGAATCAGGCGAGACAAGCATTTTTAATGGAGAAAGCAATATTATGGATAGAGGACTTGTATTTTGGCCAGAAGCAACAGAACATCTTAATGATGGATTTATTTATGAAAGGATGTGGATTGCTTGTGGATTATCATGATGTTTTTATCAGCTGTTTGGACTCTCATTCTGATGGCACCCATTCACTGCAGAGGATCCATTGGTCAGCAAGTGATGTAATGCTAAAATTCTCCAAATCTCTTCCGATGAAGAAACAAACTCATTTACATCTTGGATGGCCTGAGGGTGAGTGAATTTTCACCATTTTTTTTTTTTTTTTGTTTTTGTTTTTGGGTGAATTTTAATGAGATGAACTGCAGCCAATCAGAAGATGATTATTTTTTTAATGCACTGTGATGTAGAGCAGTGTTTTGAACCAGTGAAATTGAATTTATTAATGGGGCTTCTAAGCTTGATGATGCAGAAATGCAAAAAATGCCAATTTCAAATGCTATTTTTGTACATTCGAAGGGCACTTGTTCCAAATAATTGCAACTAAATCCTTACTTAAAGGCCCTTCAACAAGGCCATGAGTGAAAATTATGTACGATGGTCACTTCAAGGAAGAGCAGTTCCATTCAAAAAAATATTTATGGCCACTTGAAGGTAATATTATGAATTGTACTGGTCAATGTAGTCTCATATGTGGCTGTTATGATGCATGTCAGACACTATTGATAACATCATAAACATGTGTTTAAGGGCTCTTTGTGTGTGTGTGTGTGTGTTTAATTCACACTTATTTCAATTGGCACTGTAATCTCCAGAATATCTCCTGTTAGTATAGCCCTTGGTATACAAAGCAATTAAGCTTTTTAAATTCCCAGGAAATAAAGATAAATTTCCACACGTTTCATAATGAATCATTAGGACAGCTAAAGTGATCATTGTATGTACAGTACGGCCTTGAGAATGGGGCCGTTTGTGAAAGTATTCAGAATGCTCACTTTTGAGCAGGCTTCCCTTCTCAAGGTGCCCTTGAAAAGCACAAAAATCTATTTGGAATTCACATTGTCATTTTTTCTGACCAGAATCATTTGATTGTGGTGTTTTCTTAATTAATTTTTAACTCCTACATAATTTAAGGTCTTATTTTTTACATATTTTACATATCTTGTATATTTTTAGTGTGTGTTAGTGTTTTTTTTTTAAAGAAATTAATATATATATATATATATATATATATATATATACACTTATGGTTTGCCCAATCCACACATAATGCCCTGTTCCTGCCAAGAAAGTGTCATCATTTGCGGATAGTTAAAGCAAAACTTATACTTGTCCCTTTATAGATTCATTGCTTATTGCTTGCTTGTATACTGTAGCCTGTCATTTTATCACTGTTTAGAACACGTGTTTGAGGTAAAACAAATAACTTTTAAAGATAGAAACTTGTCGTGATATAAATATACCTTCCTACATTTCTGCATGAATCAGTTGTAGAGGCCTGACAGCTGAAGCTTCATGATATTTAAGGGGTCAGAGATGCGAGAGCGGAATATAAACAGTTATGTTTAATATACTGCTGTTCTGTTACCCTTCAGACTATGAGATGAGAGCAGCACAGCGTTTCTGACTTCAGAGGTCCTGGAGACGCACTGCAGTTCTTCTCATGCCTGACATGCCAATGAGACTATGATTACAGGCAACATCTGTCACATTTATCTCAAACATACAGTTATCTATGTGAAATCCAGCTGACCTGTCACAAATCTACCTGTCACAAATCTACCAAATCTTTAGTTTTGTCAAAGATACACCAGGAATGACTTTGGAAGGCTGCTGTCTTAGATTTGTCATGTGAAATGTTACAATGTTACAATTTAACTTCATGCAGCTTCATTGAACAGACTGAAAAATATAAAAAGAACCGTTCTTACATCATGTTGAAATAGGTTTAATGTTTTTTAATTTTTTTTTTAATTTTTTATTTTTTTTTATCATCTAGGGTTATTATAGTCACCTATAACCAAAACTAAAACGAAAACCATAAATAAAATAAACATGAACTGAAATTAAAATAAAATATTTAAAAAATAACGTACAACTCATTTCAAACCTCATTTTTCCCTGGCTGCCAAGGCAATATTTCTCTTTTTTTTTTTTTTTTTTTTTAGTTTAACTTGAAAACTAAACTGAAATAAAACTAATAAAAACAACAACAACGACTACTACTACTACTAATAAAAATAATAATAACACATTTTAATAATTATAATAGTTTCAGAATGATGCTAAAATGTCACTGATATCACCCTTCTCATTCTTACATTTATTTGTAGTGTAGTCAGAATTCATAGGTAATATTATATAAATAGAAAAGTGTAAAGTTTAAAACCACACTATTTTTTAATTTAAACTTTGAATAAAAAAAAAAACAATTCAGAGAAAACCATTTTATATGTAAGATTCTGCACTAAAAAATAAGTAAAATAAGAGTCATGCAATTGGACTATTTGGTTAGTGGCTCATTTTTTTTTTATATTGTTTACTTGTGATTTTCCCGTCAATGAAAACTCTTTAAATAGAAAGTACTCTAAAAAGTAATCTGAATCAAAATAATAATAAAAGGTAAACTAGAAAAATGTTTGTTCTCCAAACTGGAAATCTGCTGTGTTGAAGATTGACTCTGTATGAGAAAGAACAACATAACCAACAATGAAAAGGTTTCCATGGCAACCAGAGGTAAAATCAGACAGAATGATTATGTTTTGGTCATACCTGAGCAATTAAAATATTGCTGCATTTATGTGTATAGTATGTTTACCTGTGTGAAAGCTGAAGCAAAAAGAGGAGAAATTCTATTTCATGGGACTATGATGCGTGCATGACCTGTTGCAATGTAGCACTACCCACAATCCCCCAGAAAATAGAAAAGATAGCTATAAAAAGAAATGCCAAAATAGCAACATTTGTAATTTTAGCTAAAAGTCTTGAGTTTCTGCAGCTTTCATTGAGAGGGTTCATGTGTAAGTGTTTGTTTGCTGCTTCTGTGTGTGTATGTGCGTGTGTGTGAATTAGATGGGTGTAAGAAGAAAGTGTGTATGTGTGTGTGATGAGCCACAGTGCACGGTTTCATTAGGGGGCAGATGGCAGCACTCAAGTCGGAAGTGACTGACATAATGGCTCGACCAGGCCGGCAGGCTGTGTGTGTGTGTGTGTGTGTGTGTGTGTGTTTGCATTTGTTCACGTCACAGATTGAAAATCTCCCATGCACTTGCTCGTGCACAGCAGAATCCTCTCACATTTTTCCTGTTTATTCATGTGTTTGAATAAAAAAAAAAGTTTATATCTAGTAAACATGAAGAGGTGCCTTTAAGTATAATTTTGAATGTTTGTAGATGACTAAAACATTATCAAAACCCGGTCAAGGAGTTATTGTTATTATTTTGAGAATAGATATGACCAGGTTGTATATGAGATGTTGAATTGGACACTAAAGACTCACTCATTCATATTTATTGAAAAAGGAAGAGAAATCAGTTTGTGATTTATGCAAGATTTTTTTGAGTTTGAAACATTCTAATAGAATGTCCATTTTAAAATGATTTTAGCAATGTTTTTATTCAGATTTTTATTTTAATGTTTTTTTTTTGTTATTTACAGTATATGTATATTTTTGTATTTTGATTTTATTTAAAACTGTTAAATTATTACATTATAAACAATGTATTGAAATAATATTGTAATCATAATTGTTTTTTAAAATTTAAATATTGTTTATTTTTGCCATGCATATAGACATTGCTGCTGATATGATTTTAATGAATGAATGAATACATTAATAAATAAATACATAAAGAAATAATTGAATGGTCTCACAAGTCTACTTTCATTTGTAATATCTGACTTTAAAATTTATTTAATTATTTACTATTTTTTTTTTATTCTTTTGCACTGCATGCATTAATAATGCACATTATTTATTTATTCTGCTAAATTTAGTTCATAATATGGTCTTGTTTAATAAAGCAATCATAGATTCTCTCTGATGTGAGTCTGTGGTCAGTCTGAAGTTTGTTATACGTGTCTCTCCTCCTGCGGCACAGATTCATATTCGTCTGTTTATGCTGCCTGTTTAAATGAAGAGTCCGTCTGAATGACACATTGTAAAATAACATTAGGGCTTCTGAAAAACATCTAGCTTGCAGTGTATGCATGGCTGGCATTGACACCAAAAACCTTCATTCAAATTCATTATGACTGGTTCCGACAACTAGATTCAGTTGTCATGCTGCATCGAGAGGTTTATTAAAAGCATATCACCCCACAGAGAAAGAAAAAAAAGAAAAAAAAAAAACTTTAGAAACTATGACCTAGTGGTTCAACCTCTTATTGAA
The DNA here is from genome assembly GCA_039654775.1 of Spinibarbus caldwelli. Taxonomy (NCBI): domain Eukaryota; kingdom Metazoa; phylum Chordata; class Actinopteri; order Cypriniformes; family Cyprinidae; genus Spinibarbus; species Spinibarbus caldwelli. The sequence goes on along the minus strand of CM077223.1, from coordinate 6,091,530 downwards.
TGAAAACATGCCATTGTGCATTGTGTGGGTGTTTCAAAAATAAAGTTGTATACTCAAGCTAATATTTTGGTAGATTAAACTTCATAATGCAGTGTGTATAATTATTATTCATTATGTATAATTAGTTCTAGAGCTTTTAGTATTCTGAGGTTAAACCTTTAAGCTCAGTGTTGAAATTATATATATTATATTATATTATATATATATATATATAATATATAATATTATATATATATATATATATATATATATATATATATATATATATATTTTTTTTTTTTTTTTTTTTTTTTTTTTTTCTATTATATAATCTATTATAGATTAGAAAGTGTTCTTGTGTTCTGATGCTTGACCATGTAATGCAGGAAACCTTTGACACCAATTGTTGAAGGTCCACAAAGATAAACACATTCTTGCTGGCAGATAGCTTTTGCTTACAACATAATACAGGATTGTTTGGTTTATAATGACCATGGAGCATTTAAAAAAAAAAAAAAAAAAACTAAATTTAACAATTCATCTGCTGAGTAAACCAAACATCCATTTTTAAATGAAAGCCAAATGAAAAATAAAACACATTTTGATCAACATCATACTCATGTTGTATGTTGATTCATTGATCTCTGACACCGAAACATTGATTTTACTTATTAATTTCATTTAACATTTGAAAAGGCTGTAACATGCATGAATTGCAATCTTTTTCAAGTACAGGGTAAATCATGGAGTGATTGTAACATTTTGTTGCAATATCTGGTGATTTGTTGGGCTATATGTCTAAAACTTTGATGGAATATTATTATATTTAATAATTCCACAAATAAATAAATAATGCAATAATACTATAAATAATACAAGGTACACACTACCAGAGTTGAAGCAATAGAAAACATGAAAGCATTCAGAATTAGAAAATGCAATCAACCAGTCAATCAAATCAATCAATCAATCAAATAAATAAAATTGCAAAATGCATAACACATAGGCTAAAAAGAATCATAACAGAAACTGATGTAGTGCTCTAAATTCTATATTTTGGTACTCCACTTTATCTTATTACTTACAGCTATGCATATAATATTGATTTTTAGGTAAAACTGAAACTGATGGTTTTCAGCTGTTTCTACGTATAATCTTGTTTAATATAAAGATGTACAAATATTAGTGTGCAGATATCACTCATTCCCATAGATGCCAGAGCTCTGGGGTTGTAAAACCCTCCCATTGAGGGAGGCAGAGCGTCGGGAGGGATGGATGACAGCAGTGCGCGCAGAATAAATGCTCGCGTACCGGAGCGGCAGGAGAGCAGAGCTTCTTACGCGCTGCGTGTTTATACAGCGGCTTGCTCAGACATGCCACGCGTATTCTGAGTGGGACATCAGGAGAAAAGTCTCAACCTTCCATCGGAATATTGGCAAGGGGATAACCACACTGCTTGAGGCGGTATTTACAGCCTTTCAAAGTGGAGAGGTAAGTTGCGTTGCTTTTTTACTGTCAAAAGTATATTTTAGCGTTAATTCCACATGCTTTGGGAAATGCATACTGTATACATAAGACGAGTCTTTGTGAAATGGGCATGTGGAGTTGCATAGCAGTCTCATGCTCAGGAGCAACTGGTGTGTCCTGTTGAACATGCATGCATGGCTGCAGGTCAGTGCTTCTGATAACTCCTGCACACTTGATGCACTTTATTTTAAGGAATTTTTATTTTAAGAAAATTTGTACATGTGAAGTTTTTGCCTAATTTTGACAGTTTGTTTTGAGAATGTGTTTTAATCTTTCTACATTAAGAAAAGGCAACTTACACTCTTTTGAAGCATGCACTTTATGTAATATTTATTCACCCTTTTTATTTTAATATCTGTACTTGAGATGTATCTAATTTTATTATGTGTTACTGATTTCATAATAAATTAATTTAGCAGTATGAAATATAAATTGTTGGAAATATGTCTTTGTAAAGCATTCTATTGTTAGAACAATATCACAAGATTCACCAATACATGTCTGTTTGGCAAAGCAGGAGCTATTTCTACCTGATCTGACAGATAAATTGCTTTTATTGATGAAGTCAGGTTGATTCAGTCATATGAAATAATATTTTAAATTAATACAACCACTGAAGCACATTTTCACTGTGTAGCCTACCAGCAAAATGTCAATATGTCCATACTGTATGAGAAATGTAATGTGTTCCTTTAAGAGCTTCGACATGCATAGTGCATAATTTTCTCAATGTGATTTCAGTGTAATCTATAACAAATGCATTTTTATTTGATCATTCACAAATAGTTACTCAGTTACTGAATGCAAACAAGACACTAATAGATCATGCTGTGAATATCATGCAGTGCAATTGAAAGTTATTAGCTGTGCCTTTGCTTATTCTTTATTACAAAACAGTCCCTGCAGTTGTAATGATTCTCTCCACGAATCTGAATTAGTAATGTCGCATTTTGACAGAATTGGACAATAGTTGTTCACACGAGGCCATATGCGTTTCATGCTGCCAAGAAAGGCGAGATGCAGGAGGACTGTAGATTGTAAGTGTTTCTTACATGAATGTTCAATTGAGACTGAACATGATGCACATGGAGGAAATGCTACTGGCTTGTCAACAGAAAGGAAAGAGTGAACTGAAGTCTAAGTTCACAGCTTGTACACTGTGATATGAGTCACCACTCAATCATTGAAATTATTTTAAAAAAATATTGGGAAGGTTTGAACTGAATGACTCTTTCTTACAAATAATATCTTGCATTCAAAGTCAAGCAATAATTCATCAAAATAACAAAATTCTGTCATGATTTACTCACCCTCTTGTCATTTCAAACCCGTATGCTGTTGTTATATTTCTGTGGAACACAACAACAGAATTTGGAAGAATCTCACAGTATGCTCTGTATGATAGTTTTGAATGAGAAATAAACTAAAATTTAATAGCAAATAGTGAACTTTATTCAGATAATCATCCCTTCCAGTGAGCTTATAATTCAAGAACCTGATCACGGAGTCAGTAATTTAAACCATATCAGTTTGATTTGTGAACGAATCATTCTGTCTGATTTGTGATTCAGATCAACGGTTCATTGAAAAATAATTGTTCATTCACAAATCAGATTTTAAAGCCTTGAATATAGAGCATGAGATGTATGGACTACTTTTATGGAGTTTTTTTTGTTTTTGTTCCATGGAAAAATGACAGCATGCACGTTTAGAATGAATTAGTTTTGGTCAAACGATTCCTTTAAACAAATTTTTACTACTGATGTAGTTAGACTTAATTAACGGTCTGAATATTTCCTTAAATGTCACAGGATACCATTAGTAGAATGAAAAAGTGAATGTTGCTAGCCTGTATTGTCATGCATTTCTTCATGTCTTCGCCTGCCGTGGTTGACACATCTGACATGTCGCTCTCCTTTGTCACATTTAACTCAATCACAGATCTGACGCACAGCAAGACACAATGCAGGAATCTGAGCCCAGCGTGTGTCAGTTGCAGCCCAACATCATCTCAGTGCGCCTCTTCAAAAGAAAGATTGGTGGGCTGGGCTTTCTGGTCAAACAACGTGTGTGCAAGCCGCCCGTCATCGTCTCTGACCTCATCCGGGGCGGGGCGGCCGAGGAATGTGGGCTGGTCCAAGTCGGCGACATCGTCCTGGCCGTGAACAACAAGCCTTTGGTGGACCTGAGCTACGAACGTGCCCTTGAGACCCTGAAGAACGTGTTGCCCGAGAGCCACGCCGTCCTCATCCTCCGCGGACCCGAGGGCTTCACCACTCACCTGGAGACCACACTGAGCAGCGACGGGAAACCCAAAACGATTCGCATCACTAGGCCTGTCAACCCCGCTCAGAGCAGGCCGTGCGAGCGATGTTCCCCCCTCAGCCCCAATATGACCAAAGAGCTCCGGGCCATAGAGAACCTGTCCTCTTCCTCTACTCCCAGGAAAGACCCACGGGAGAGCAAACCCCTGATTCCCCTGCTTGCCCAGGACTCTCTGCTGAGAGAAGGAGGCCATTCAGCCCTTCTCCTCAACGGGGTGGAGGAGAACAACGACCTGCTGAAGGAGATTGAGCCAGTGCTGAAGCTCATCAAGAACAGCAAAAAAGAGATCAATGGAGAAGGTCAGACACTCGTAGAGAGGAAGGATGTCGAAGTGCAGGTGGAGAGGTAAGTGATGTCTTACTGGAAAAACATTTTTGCAAAACTCCAAAAACATACCAATACATAAAACTCTCTGCAGTTTCCAACTGAAATAAACACTAATGGCAGTAAACCACCAATAGCGTTTATTCATTTCACACAAAGTATGATTGCAAGCACTAATTATCACTTAATAAAGCTTTTTTTGTATAGTTTTTTCCACAATGCTATGTTATGAACTGAGAAGACTTTTACCATTGTGCACTGTGAACTAATACATTTCGTCTACATCACATAACCAGGTCCATTTATATGACTTTTCTTACATGGTAAACTTGCTCAGTAGCTCACCTGGTATAGCCTAGCACTTCTAATGCGCTTTTATCCTACGTTTAGTCTTCTTAATTCTAGTGGTTAGAGGAGGGTTTCGGTGTAGGTGGTATGTTACTATCAAATGCAACACAACATTTAGCTCCATTTACCAGACATTTAATTTCCAAACTCAACCTAATTTCCAAAAGTCAAAGTCTCCAATATAAATTTTTCAATTATTTTTTTTAAAATAAAGAAATTTAAAATATGAAATTATGTGCAAAACAAAGTTTAGATGCACACTGAGTACATTTTCAGCACATATCCCATCCTGACATAAATGGTGTCTCAATTTTAACCATTGAAGTTTATGATTTTTCCTAGGCAGATGATAAAATGTATTTAAAAACAGTAGATTAACATTGAAGTGTTATCTAGCTTAAAAGGATAGTTCACCCAAAAATTCTGTCATTAATTACTCACCCTCATGTCGTTCAAAACCCGTAAGACCTTTGTTCATCTTCAGAATACAAATTAAGATATTTTTCATGAAATCAAAGAGCTTTCTGACCCCGCATAGACAGCAACGCAGCTACCACGTTCAAGGCCCAAAAAGGTCGTAAGGACATCGTTAAAATAGTCCATGTGACATCAGTGGTTCAACCGTAATGTTATGAAGCTACAAGAATACTTTTTGTGCGCAAAGAAAACAAAAACAAAGACTTTATTCAACAATTTCTTCTCTTCCGTGTCAGTCACGACAGTACCACGTGTTCACAACAGTACCACGATACATACGTGTGGTTCTGCTGACGCAGGAGCCGGCGTTTTAGCATTAAGTAGCATTTAATCTGTTTTCTTTGGATTCAAAGAAAGCCCTTATATGCATGAAATGGAAGAAACTTTTATAAAATCTGTTAATTTGGTGCACAAAATTAAAGTGCTGACTTTAAATTTCTGTTGATGAAATGCAACTGGTTGTCTATTTACAAAATGCATTCAGAGTGTACAAATATTTTGTCACAAAATACATGCCTTTTGCAGTTTGTGTCACATAATAAATGACCCCATAAAATTGTGAATGTGGTATTTATAAAAACATATCAAACTGTACATCTAATACTAAGAAGTTTTTTTTTTTTTTTAAATGTATTGTTTATTAATCAGGTTAACATTCAAGAAATAAGAACACAAGATTGTCATTTCCCCTTTGATCTCATTATCTGGTGCCTGTTGTGGCTTCAGTTAGTCTGATGATATGATCTGCATATTGGAATCTGATTTAGGTATTGAAATCTATGTAATCGCCTTACTGAAAGCGTTAAATTTAACATCCCACTCATCATATTCCCTAGGGAACATTGTATAAGGAATTCCAGTACACCACTAAACTTCATTGTTTGGAGTTAAACAACCTTTTTAATATATGTGCAAATATAGGTTATGAATGCATTCTCCATTTTGGATTGAAATTCACCACTGCCATTTAAAAAGTAATGATGACTCCACTAACGCGACTTACAGTTTTTTTACAATCGCTATGACAATTTTTTCAATACTTTTAACAATTTTCCTGAACTCTTAATGCAGTTAGCACAACATCCGTCTGTGTAGACTATACAATTAACACATTTCTTGTTGCTTTGGCACAAAATGCATACAGTTAACACAAATTTAAAATGCTTGAACTTCTTTTACACACAAGCTCAACCAAGACAAAAACAGTGTAATTTTACTGCCAAATTTTCAAATGCTTTCACACTATATGTCAGAACAGATAACATCATGTTCTGAACTTATAGGCTAAAGTCAGAGTGAACAGCTGTTCATATTGTGAATTGAAACACAAATATATCCCCTGTATTTTACAGTTTTTTACGATTGCTATTACATTTTTTTCTATACTTCTAACAATTTTCCTAAACTCTTAACGCACCAACACACTTGCAACACACAATTGACAAAACAGTTAATTTCATGCTCAAAATCACACATTGCAAACTAAACTCCAACACTATTTCTCAAATTACAATAATACACTAACACAATACACTGCATCTACCAAAACACTGCAAACATGTTTCAAAATCAAATTATTATTCCAAAACACTAACACGTTTTCTTCCAACAGGAACATTTAGTCAATCATAGCACAATATCATAAAAAAACACTAGCATCAAATGGAATTACAGAAACTGCATTATTTTTGGTGTCAGGTCTGACCTTATACAATAGACAGTATATTGCATTTATCATAGATTGTGTTTTACACTACAGTTTCTTTTTCTTTTTGGGTTTAGTAAATGCACATATTTTGTTTATTTTGCTGCAGAAATTCAATACAAAATTTGAATGACCCATCTCAGAGTAGCTTTACAGAATGAACGGATTATGGGAGTAAAAAAGACAGAGACAGAATTGCTGCAGTAAAGGCTTTATTTGCAACAGGACATTAGAAAAACAAGGAAGAAAACAAGAATGCGTGGAAACAAAAAATATGCACACTCAGGTGTTGGGGTTCTTTCAATCGCATGCCCATATGAAATACAGTAAAAGACGTCCTCTTTGGGCTGATCTTGTGTGGAAAAGTGCACTCCTGCATAAATGTGAGACAGGTGGGAGACCACTTGCCAATATATGTGATTACATGGAACAATGTGGCATTCCACCATTCCCAGTGCAGTCAGAGCCTGGTTTGACACCCATTCAAGAATGATATCTCCTTTCCTTGACCCTTACTCCCCTTTCCTCCCCTTACCTCAACTCCACTGAGGAGTTTTTCTGAGCCTGGAGATGGAAAGTGTTTGACCATCGTCCACAGGGCCAAAGGTCCCTCCAGGATGCAGTGGATGCTGAATGCCAAGACATTACAGCTGAACACTGCAGGGGTGGATAAGGCATACCAAAAGATTCTTCCCAAGATGCCTTGCCAGAGAAGATATCAGGTGTGATGTGAATGAGAACATGTGGCCAAACGCAGAAGACCGGGCAGATTAGATTACATTTATTTATTTATTTTTTTATTCTTCTGTGGCTTTTTCTGTTTGTATATTTTGTATTTTCACAAAATACTGTAAATGACAGCTATATTGCATATTTTTTGTTTTCTTGCATTCTTGTTTTCTTTCTTGTTTTTCTAATGTCCTGTTGCACATAAAGCCTTTACTGCAGCAATTCTGTCTCTGTCTCCCATAAACCGTTCATTCTGTAAAGCTACTCTGAGATGGGTCATTCAATTTTTGTATTGAATTTCTGCAGCAAAATAAACAAAATACATGCATTTACTAAACCCAAAAAGAAAAAGAAACTGTAGTGTAAAACACAATCTATGATCAATGCAATATACTGTCTATTGTATAAGGTCAGACCTGACACCTAAAATAATGCAGTTTCTGTAATTCCATTTGATGTTAGTGTTTTTATGATATTGTGCTATGATTGACTAAATGTTGGAAGAGAACATGTGTTAGTGTTTTGTAATAATAATTTGATTTTGAGACATGTTTGCAGTGTTTTGGTAGATGTAGTGTGTTAGTGTATTACTGTAATTTGAAAATTAGTGTTGGAGTTTAGTTTGCAATGTGTGATTTTGAGCATGAAATTAACTGTTTTGTCAATTGTGTGTTGTATGTGTGTTGGTGTGTTAAGAGTTTAGGAAAATTGTTAGAAGTATTGAAAAAAATGTCATAGTGATCGTAAAAAAAACTGTAACATTACTTGTTCCCGGAATGATCATGTTCTAAAAGCTTGAAGTGGTAGCGCATAAATAATGACAACACTGCAGCAAATTACATGAGCACTATTGACTCAAGGGAAGAGTTCTCTCAAAAACATTATTGGTTTAATGTTGTAAACAAAAGACAAATCGAGAAGACATCTAGTTCTTAGAATTAGTTTGACCTTTTAATATAAAAGAAACCTGTGTATGTACTCCCAGTGCAAATATAATTATCAAAATAGGACAATACAGTCTACTTTTCTAGTGGAGGCACATGGGGATAGTTGCCACACTATTTATTCCAATGAGTATTTCTCAATGTAGATTAATGTATAGTCTCATGTCGAAAAGTCTACAAACAAATCTGTTAAACATTGCCACCATTATTGTGGATTAATTATCTAAAGTCTGTGTGACAACTAGCCCCAGTCTGTCTCCTCTATTTATTTATTTAGAAAATAATTTACGAATAACTCGACAGAGAATATAGACAAATTTGCACAATATTCATGCCTCAAAAATAATGTTTTCTGAGAAGTTTTCTGAATGCATATTCTTTTTGATAAGTGAATTTTGTGTTTACTTGATGAGCTGTCAGTGAGTGAATCTGTTCTGAATGTATTTATTCCATTCAGTCTTGAGATTACTCTTGCGTTGAATGTTCATATTACGCTTTAGTGAACAGGAAATACTAACAGGCAGTGCGAGAAGCTTCCAGCAACATTAATAATAGAATGGATAAATATAGACATGAATATTATTGTCAATTTGTGATTGCATCCCAGTTTTTACAGTATACCACTTGGTCTAATTAACTCTACTTAAATTATTTGTTACAGCCTAGCCACTGTAGCATTGTCATAATAAATATAAAATAGTATTGTCATATTGTTTAACTGAACGAGAGTTGCCATCTTCAGAAGTGTGAAGATCAAATAAATATCCATTCTGTAAAAGCCTCATTACACAAAACTGGTTAGCTGTATGAACAGCAGCTGCCCACATTTTAGTGTGCATAAACGCAAAGTGTGTAAAAATATTTTCCAAACAGTTTCCAAACAGGTTTCCTTTTTGCCATTGGTCAGTTAAACTGATAGTCCCGTCCCCAAACTATTGGTTGACTACTTGTTGCTGTTGTCGGGCAAGTCTGGATGTTCAAACAAACAAAGCAACGATTAGCAATTGCCTCAGAGAGTTTTATTATTTGAAAAAGTACACACCAGATTTCTTTCCTGTATTAGAAGAACTAAACAAATTATAATTAGGCTTGGAATATTAATCCGACTGGTGAGCAGAGATGGCAGCGTTTCATCCAAAACAAATCAAGCTTCTCTCACTCTTCTCACATTTGTGATTAATGTGTTACTATGAGTTCCATCAACGTCAGCTAGAGAAAAAAATGTTCTGTAAGTGTTTGTTTACACTTTTTAATTATATATTATAATTAGGATAGCATGGTTTATTGTTTGAGTATCTGGGCACTAGCTAAACCTGATTATGGAATAACTTGAGTATGAATGGAGTTGAGGCAATTTACCATTTCATTTAAAAGACGAAGTGCACATTGGTAGCCTTGAGACATGAATGTTTTAGAGAAATTCAAGTTAAGCTCTATGGACGGCATCTGAGACATGTTGTTAATTATGACAGATTGCCTTTTGTTTTTTTTGGACTAATTCCTTCAGTTTATTAACATAAATGTAAAAAGTGTGCAAAATAATAAATTTACAGCAAAAATAATATTATTGAATGTTTTTTAGTCATTGTACATACATCTAGACCTGTTTTCTTCTTTCTTAAGCTGTTTGTGACTTTCAGAGACCTTGGTGTGGGAAATGGACAGAACGCCCAGCTGGCGTCGGATAACGACAGAGTGTTTGATGACCTCTGGAGAAAGGACAACATGCCTACGGTGCTTAACAACCCTTACTCAGAAAGTGACAAGGTAAAATACAGTCTAAATGGCTTTACATGTGGCTTTGAAGGACTGTGAGTGAGTCAGTAATCTAGCATTATTTATTTTTTAAAGGTGCAAGTACAGAAATATTGAAGCTGTACTTACTGTTAATATGGCCTGATCTGCTTGACAGCTGGCAGATATTCAATGTCTTACTCTTAAAAAGAATTACAAGACATAGTTCCACAAACAACTTTTTATTCTCTATTTCTTTAGAAGAACTGTACTAAACTGTAAATTGTACTTGGGGTTTAAAGCAGTGGTCTCATGGATCATGAAAAGCAGGGTAAAACTATGCTAACTACTACTAATAAAATGCAACTAAATGTATTGGTGTTTATATATGAAAGTCGAAAAGAAAAACCAAAATAGAAGCCAAAAACTGAAACTGTTTTCAACATTGATAATAATAATAATAATAATAAAAAAGTTGCTTGAACACCAAATTAGAATGTTAGAAAGATTTCTGAAGGATCATGTGACACTTAAGACTGAAGTAATGATGCTGAAAATTAACCTTTGCGATTACATTTTAAAATATATTCAAATGGAAATTTTTAAATTTTAAATTATAATAATATTTTACAATATTATTTTACAGCATTTTAATTAAATAAATGTAGCACTGACTTTTTTTCAAAAACATCTTACCAACCTCCAACTTTTGAATAGAAATGAACTTATCACAGAAATTCAAAGTAAATTACATTTCTGCTGTTGATTAATTACAAAGCAAAATATTTCTGTACAGCCTCATATTTTACTTACATTTTGCATATTGTTTGTGCAATTCATGGTAATGAATTTTAATGACTGGCTATATGAACAATTTTGTTTAGATTTGTACAATAGTCTGCATCGAGATATCCCATGTAAAATCTGGGTCCTGAAGCAAAATAAAATGACAACAAAAAGAATGCTGACTGATCTGAAGAAACTATAATGTAACTTAAAGCATGTTTTCCAAAGAAACATATAGAAAACATGATAAAAAAACCATATAATTCAGCAAAGAAGCTTTATTTGAGTGGTTTTCAAACTCTAACCTTATATAAACAAGAATGAAATACAAAGCACACCTATGAATGAAATGATCTACAAAATAAGATTTAAGTGGAGTCTGCTTGTCAAGTAGTTCAGGCTGAATGAATTGCAAGTCTAATATTTCAAGTAGGGCTTACTTGCAAGTAACCATATGAAAGCCTCTCTCTAGTCTTCTCTGTACCTGCCAGCTCAGTGCAGCATGTGTTTCTACAATCCTGGTTGTGGGGGTAGCAGTGCTTACATTTCACATCAGCACATGACTCTCTCATCTGGCCTCTTGTGACGCATTATCCTTCTGAAAGAAACCGGATGGATGGAGGCGATCCAAGAAAGCAGAGGAATGAATGGATGCAGCTGTGTGGTCCAAGACGGAGTTGTTCTCTTTTTCTCTCTCTATGCTTAGTGTAATACAGTGTCTGGTGGATGATTAATCTTCAGTGAGTAAGACGAGGAGGGGGAGAGTGAGAGAGTACAAGAGAAATAGAAAGACAAGAACATTGGACCAAGGCAGCATGTGATTGTTGTGCACAATGTCTGACATTATCTGTGTGACAGAAAGACGCAATGAGTGTTGAGATGATATATGAACACTTACAGCGTGTCCTACCTAGGCAACAAGTTTCCAGCAACAACTAATTTGTCTAGCCGCAATAAGTGCCAAACTGCTGCACAATCACAGCCAATCAGACAACATCTAATGTATAATATAGTTGTGGGCGGGGTTTCCTAATGTAACTTTTGTGATCAACAAAATGTCAAGATGTACTTCAAAGATGTAGGTTTAATACTCATAAATGATGCATGATACATATTTTTAAAAATTGCTTATACACTACAGCTTTTAGAGTAGAGCTGAATCCTCCAAGTCTGTAATTGTGACTTTTTACCTCACCATTTTGACTTTTTTTCCTCTCAGTTTTAGGAAAAATTTACGAATTGTGAGATATAAACGTGCAATTCTGAGAAGAAAAGTCAGAATGGTGAGATATAAACTTCAGAAAAAATCAGAACTGTGAGATAAAACATCCCAATTAGCTTTTTTTTGTTTTATTTCGTGGTGGAAATGGGCTCAGCAGGTCTCAAATGGTCAAACTACTTTTCAGTCAAGTGTGAAAACAATAGGAGAACAAAGCCAAAACCCAGTCATATTAGGCAAATTAGAAATCCTGGCCAGGACATGTCTGGAAAAAACAGGATATGTGGTCACCAAGGATTTCACCTTTTAGTCAGTTGGCTTGTTTTATGGCTTTTAATGCTTTAAACTAAGACTTTTTTAAAAATTCCTATACGAAAAATTAATGGAAAAATACTTTTCTGCTGAAAAGTGGGTGGCCTCTAATGCACTACAGCTAAAAAACATGCACGGATACACACTAACAAAAATCTTACTGTTTAGACATTGTGTACCACCCAGGCACTTTCAGTATTCTTTTTTAAAAAAACATACTATGATACACTAAATCTAATCTTGCATATCATTTAAGACAGATGAATTGTGATGCTGTATGCATTTAAATGTGCAAGTGTTATTTCTATCACAATGACCTTAAATGGCCAGCCAGATATGACATTATCTGCAAAGGCTAAGGGGAAATAGCACATTCTCTTGCACCTTCAAATCTTCACTTCAGTCTGACAGTTTGAGACCTTGGTTACTCTATAATAACCTGTTATAACAGAAGTATGTGTTGACATTTTGCACTTTTAGCATATCCTCACTGACACACATTGGTGGTTAATGAATTTGCTGGAGCATGCTTAGAACATTCTCAAAATGCTGTAAGATACACAGAATATTCCTGCTGAGATGATGATAAGTGAGTGTTCTTATAAGCTTGCTTTAGACAATTTTAAACTTGTTTTACATTTCTGTGTTGAGCTGTAAATGGAACAGCTTGTTTTTTAAGAAGTGTCTGTACTTTGGAAAGCTAACCTTGCTGACACGAGACAGAATGCATGTTTCATTGCTTTAGTGATTGCAAACCTGCTAAAGCAATGCAGATGCGATGATTTGAAATGTTTGCGATGATAATAACCTTTCAGGGTTGAGGTTTTTTAGAAATGTGCTGAGTTTTCCAAGGCTAACAGCAGCGCCCTGCATAATTTAAGCTCTAATATGGCTCGCTTAGCCAGTGGGAGTGGTGCGAAGCAGTCGGACAGATGAGCTGCTAACATCATTAAACAAAGATGTTGCTGTCTTTGAAGGTCTGCATGAAAAACAAGCAATACTATTTAAACATCTATATTTTTATTAATCTCATGCCCTCATAAGTTCGTAAAATAGATCGATCGATCGATCGATCGATAGATAGATAGATAGATACGTATATAGATAGATAGATAGATAGATAGATAGATAGATATAGTCACGGTAGCGTCATATTTAATTTTTGACAGGATTGAAAACGAGGCAGTTTCGTTCAGTGGATTGTACTGCTGTTTAACAACAGCTCAGCTGATGAAATGTTTTCATGAAAAAAATCGTGTAGACAAAATCTCCATTAAACAGTTTTGAAAGTTGCGGGTTGTCAAAGTGACATGATCTATGGTCTTTAATCAGTGCATTCCATACTGTAAGTTTATCCAGTCTTTGGTTTATCCCTCACAGCCTCGTTTTCATCCGTGTTAAATTCAATATGGCGTCTAATCTGATTAAAATCTATAGATTTAGCAACCATAGTAATTCCACTTCAACACCTTAGGAACTCCCTGACAACTGTAAAATAAAAACACCCTAGCAAAGTTCTAGCAACAGTCTAGCCATATTAAGTAAAAAAAGCCACTATTAGGTATTTATGCAGACAATTTCCATGACATCCAAAGAAACACAATCTTTTCAGTTTATTAGTCATTCCGGAATGTTTTATTTATTAGCAGCTTGTGAAAATGAGTTTGTCAAATCAGCTCGTGTTACTCTTTTACATAATAAAGCTTGTGTTAATACAGCTGTGGTGAGAAGGATGAGACGTAGACAAAGCTGTTTCCCCCGCAGTGCCCATTGTCGAACACTAAGCTGAATAAAGAGGTGCAGTAGCGAAGGTGGGTTCTGGTGGGCTGTGAATGTTGCGTGAGTGTATCAAGTGCTTGTTTCTGAAGCGCTTCAGTGTTGGTAAGTGGTCTCGAAGTGTCGATGATGTTGCCGATTATTCCACCCCGTTTGTACACGTGTGGTTGTGTGTGTGTCAGTCGTTGCCTGAGGTGACGCTGTCATGTACACAGAATCCTTACAAAACCCTTTCAGTTGAAGTTTGCTTTTTCAATTTTACACCTTTTCTTTTGCACTACCTTCCTGTCACAGTGTACACTTGTATGTAAGGGTGTATCATATCTGCCTTTTGTCCTCACATTTCACTTGTGACAAGATGGTTCTTCTCATCCGTTCTGCCTCAGATGTCTCACATGTGTAAACATGAGCTGCGGGCATTCGCTGCCAGCCGAGTGCAGTGTGGCGGCTTTGAGATAATAATCGTGTACGTTGCGTGTGTTGTGTAGCCAGAGACAGAGAAGGACTGATCTGTCTTCTGAGGAGAATCAAATCGATTGAGGAGAAGGACGCCCACTATTCTTCCTGGGGACAGCGAACATAATGGGCCAAGGATGATATTGAAGTTTGCATTCATACCATCAGAAACCGCCACAATTATACGAGTGATGTGGTGCCGAAACAGTCGGCCTGTGAACTGGGTCTTCATAAGGAATATAATGGCTGCTAGATTGATTTCCGTTGGATTAACGATGTCAACTTCTGATACATTTGTACATGTGGCAAATTACAGTCATCTTTTGAATGGCAAGTCAATGAGGGTATTCTATTCTCACTGAAAATCAAAGCTCAATTAGAACTTTGCTTAATAGTGCTGATTATCCCATTGATGCCTCTGAGTTGGTCATTTCATTCCTTATCCTGCTGGTTGTTAAAATAGCTACATAAGAACAAAGAACTTTGCAAAGAAAGTTAATTGCTGTCAAATTTAATTTATTTTCACACAGATGTTGGGGATTCTTAGAAACTATCAAACATAAAAACATAAACTATTGTTTTGAGAAGTAAGAAAGTTCATTGCTGTCAAATTTCATTTATTTTCACGCAGATGTAGGGATTCTTAGGAACTATCAAACATAAAAACATAACAAACTATTGTTTTGAGAAGTAAAGGCTGACTGTGCTTAGTGGCCTACACTTTTAAAAACGAATGTTCCTTATTGGGATCTTGAAGAATTCCATGAAGAATATTTAACATCCCTGGAACCTTTCCATTGCACAGTAGGTTCTTTATAGTGGAAAAGTGTTCTTTAGATTATTAAAATGTTTCTTTTATGAACTGTACACTAAAAGTTTCTTTGGGGAACCAAAAATGGTTCTTCTATGTCATTACTGTGAAAAACCCATTTTGGAACCTTTAAGAGTGTAATAATGAAAGTTAAATGTCTGTGTTGATAACCAAAATGTTCTTTTTAATTGTTATTGGAAATTGTTGTGAGAATTGGTCCTGTAATTAGTGTACAGGGAGTCATTTTGGATAAAAGTGTTTGCTGACGGACAAATTAGAGGCGAGTTGCTAATAATGAGATGTAACATTTGTTCCTCCACAGCCGCAGTCCCATGGGAGAGTTTCCCCCACTAAAACTGTGCAGAATGGAAGTCCCACCAAATGTCCCAGATTCATGAAAGTGAAGAACTTGGAAACTGGAGCTTTGTACAATGATACTCTACATCTCAGCTCCAGCAAGGTACGTTTGATGTTGAGCCTAGCCTAGGCAGGCTTGTATGTATGAACTACATTTAGTTGAGCGTATAAAGAAATATCGTTTTTGCCATTACTGACACAGCAGAGCCCTTACAAAAAATACTGTAACGGTATCATGGTAAAGTGGTAATACTATTTGGTTTGTGCGCCATTCAGAACTGAATTGAAAATGCCTTTAAAATTTGTGGTAATACTTTACATCAACTTTTCATTTTTCATATTATGCTCTAAAATATTTTGGTAACACTTTAGTATAGGGACCAATTATCACTATTAAATAGTTGCTTATTAGCATGCCTATTGGCTGTTTATTATTACTTATAAAGCACATATTCTGAATGACCATATTCTACATCCCTAATTCTACATAATACCTAAACTTAACACTGCCTTATTAACTATTAATAAGCAGTAAATTAGGAGTTTATTGAGGCAAAAGTCATAGTTAATGGTTTGTTAACTGCGAGAATTAAAATAACGTTTGACCAATGAGTTTTTTTTTAAGTTTTACATAAAGATTATTAGAGTATGTTTTACAAGAAAATACTGTTGCAGCTTTTAATGTTTCAAATTATATATTGCTCTTTGCTAGTTCATGTTAGCTACTGACTTTACTAATGTAAATTTTTCCTACATTTTTCCCTGAATTTGAGTGGTATGTGTCAGGCTTGTGTTCGTGTTGTGTTCTGTTTTCTGTCTCATGTGCTCCCCATCCTCGTGTATGCCCATATTTGGTCCTTCCTGTTTCTTGTCCTCATTTAGTGTGATTATTAGTTCATTAGTCTTCAGCTATGTTTTATTAATTATCTAGTTTCATCCTGTGTATTTAGTTCCTGCCTGTTTAATTCCTTTTCATCTGGTCTACTGGTTACACTCCCTGTGTTCCTGTGTGTCTCAGCCCTGCCTTGTATTTCCCTGTTGGATTGGATTAAAGACTGTTTATTTTGAGTAATTCTTCATCTCCGTGTTCCTCGTTCTTCCCCGCTGTGTGCACCATGACAGAAGACCAGACCTATACAGTTGAGTAAGCGGCGCTCCTTCACCCTGTTTGTTTTCCCGGTTTTTAAAGTCTTTTGTTTTGGTGTTTTTTTCTTCCCCCGCGGCATGGAAGTCGCTGCTCGTCATTCTGCCCTAGCCTGCTGAAACTAAGCGTGGGAGTTCGGTGGGATCGCCACGAGTTGCTGCAAGTCCGCTGGCCGCTCATCAGTCAAGTCTGCCGGCCGTTCATCTGTCAAGCCTGCCGGCTGCGGCTAACCCAAACCCGCCGGCCGTTCATCAGTCAAGTTCGCTGGCCGCTACGAAGTCAAGCCCGCCGGCCGCAGCTCACTCAAGCCTACCGGTCGATCCTCAGTCAAGTCTGCCAACCGTTCATCAGTCAAGTTCACTGGCCGCTCCAAAGTCAAGTTCGCGGGCCGCCACTCACTCAAGCCTGGCCGTTTCGAAGTCAAGTCCGCCAGCTGCTGCTCCCTTAAGCCACACCGGCCACTCTAAAGTCCAACCCGCTGGCCGCTCTGACGTTAAGCCTGACGGCTGTGGCTCACTTCAACTCCAATGTTCACTCCAGTGTCCTGACCAAGAGTCCAGTGCAGGCTCCTACCCCTGACCAAGAGTCCAGTGCAGGCTCCAGCCCCTGACCAAGAGTCCAGTGCAGGCTCCTGCCCCTGACCAAGAGTCCAGTGCAGGCTCCAGCCCCTGACCAGGAGTCCAGTGCAGGCTCCAGCCCCTGACCAAGAGTCCAGTGCAGACTCCAGAGTCAAATCATGTCCCCTGAAGTATTGTCCACAGGAACATTTTTAATCAACCTTGTCTTGTCTGTTGGGGTTCATTTGTTGCCTCAATGGAAGTGGTTCCTGAGTTCACCCCTGAGAGGGCCCCTGTCACCACGTTCAGCCCAAGGAGGGCTGTGGTGCTCACATCAGGCCCAGAGAAGGGCCTCAGATTCCGAGCCTAGCCCTAAATGGGCTCCTGTTCCTGTGGATAGCCCTGAGAGGGCTTCTGTTCCTGAGTTTAGCCCAAGGAGGGCTCCTGTTCCTGAGTTTAGCCCAAGGAGGGCTCCTGTTCCTGAGTTTAGCCCAAGGAGGGCTCCTGTTGCTGAGTTTAGCCCAAGGAGGGCTCCTGTTCCTGAGTTTAGCCCACGGAGGGCTCCTGTTCCTGAGTTTAGCCCACGGAGGGCTCCAGTCCCTGAATCCAGCCCAAGGAGGGCCTCTAGACCCGAGATTCTCCCCAAGTAATTTTTTGGGGGGGCTTATAGAGCTCTGGCCATAGGGGCCGGGCCGTTGGCCAAGGCCATGGAGGCCGCACCACCATGGCCTCCTGAGTTCCCTGCACCGCCATGGCCTCCTGAATTCCCATCACCGCCATGGCCACCTGGGTTCCCTGCACCGCCATGGCTTCCTGAGTTCCCTGCACCGCCATGGCCTCCTGAGTTCCCTGCACCGCCATGGCCTCCTGAGCTCCCTGCTCCGCCATGGCGCCTGGGACTGTGTGTACCGACCTGGAGGCCATCCGCCCGTGTAAGCCTGTCCTGAGGGGCCTCCAGAGCGCCCACCCCCCCCTCCCCGTTGGATGTTAGGAGGCGCGTGGATACGCCTTCCGGGAGGGGGGGTGTAATGTCAGGCTTGTGTTCATGTTGTGTTCTGTTTTCTGTCTCATGTGCTCTCCAACCTCGTGTATGCCCATATTTGGCCCTTCCTGTTTCCTGTCCTCGTTTAGTGTGATTATTAGTTCATTAGTCTTCAGCTGTGTTTTATTAATTATCGAGTTTCATCCTGTGTATTTAGTTCATGCCTGTTTAGTTCCTTTTCGTCTGGTCTACTTGTTACACTCCCGGTGTTCCTGTGTGTTTGTCAATCCAAATTTGAATGATTGCTTGATGGAGAGGAACTTCCTCTTCCTGTCATTTCATGCTGTGTATTCACATGGTTGAAATTACCTTAAAAATACCATATTTTCATGTGCAATTCCAAAAAACACCATGGTTATAGGTACCGTTGTTGTTTTTCAGTTATTTTTTTTCAGTACGTTTTTCAGTCTCTGTAACCAATGAAGCAACTTAATACATTTTCTGTCATCAAAATCATTATTTCATTGCTTATTCAGGTGTTTTAAAAGTAATATGATAACAGCAAGAAAGAAAAAAAAAAAAAATCAGGAATGGCTCAGTGTCAAAGGTTCACGCGGCGTTCATGTTTTGTCGGAATTACCGTAATTACAAAATGACAACTCTACTCCTGTTCACAGACACAAGAATGAGTTGTTTCTGTGGCAACACTCGTAACGCCAAAATGGATCCAAGTGCAGCCTTGTTGGTAATGACTGAAAAATGCTACCTTAATTCACTTCTTGCAAAATAGACTGGCTATATTAAAATGTCATATCAAACAGAGGTTACCAACAAAGTAGCTATAGCTGCTGCCATCTTGGTTATTTTTACATTATGCAGCAACAATTTAGTGGGAGAACTTAACAAAATATGAGCCATTTTACATGCCAAAAACTCATAATTATGGTCATTTTGACATGATGCAGAGCTAGAGCTGACTTTTGCTATTAGCATTTGCTTCCAATTTAGCTGCTCCTATAGAATCCATATGTTATAATTGAGCTGAGGTTTAAAATTAGCCTTGGTCTCTCGCTGTAGACACAAGTCTGTATGACAACATGTTCGCAGAACTCTCAACATCTCTCTAAATCTGAATCATCCTTCCAAGAGGGAGTTATGAAGTTCTGCGCACTTTTAGGAGAGGCCGGCTTTGCATGCTAATTGATGCTAATTACAGATGGTATGATTTATAATATATCATATTCTGAAGGATTCACTCTACAGAATGTGACAGCTGCAAGGCTGCATTCACATTCCCTTATGGTGGGTGAATGTGAAGAATCTAATGAACGTCTTTATTTTATTTTTAACATTCTTGTGCTAAGCATCATTAGTATAAATGTTTGTTTGGTTAGTTAAAGTCACACAGGTGTCCCAGTACATGCCACAGATGGGATACATGGGTAAGTTATAATATGCTGGAGCAAGTTATGATCTGGAGACAGATCACTTTTAGAAAAATTAATGCGGTTTGAAGGTGATGTAGAATCTTCTTTTATGGGTAGTGAACAGTGTTACTTTATTTTTAATTTCAGTTCTGTATTTCGGTAATATTAAGAATAGATCTTATAGTGTATTAATGTAAATCAATTCAGATTTTTTTTTCCAATTATGAGTTTATATCTAAATTCATTTTTTTTTTGCAAGATATCAGAATCACAAGATAAAACCTCAGTGTTGCGAGATATAAACTCACAATTGTGAGAAAAAAGTCAGAATTGCCTTCTTTTTTTTTTCTGTGGTGGAAACAAACAAACAACAACAAAAAAAAAATGCAAAATATAAACTCGGAATTCTGAGAAAAAAGTTTTCCTCAAAATTTTATATTTCACAATTCTTAGTTTATATCTTGCAATTCTGATTTTATTTCTCAGAATTACAAGTTTATATCTTTCAGTTGTGACTTTTTTTTTCTTCTCAGAATTATGTATTTTGAAATTTCTGACCATGCACCAATTCTTTTCAGTGTAATAACTCACCCTTTGTGTTTTGCTTTATGCAATTAATTTTTGTTAGATACCAGGTATTTTGATGAATGTTTTGGTTTGGCTACTTCTTTATTTTGTGTATGACATGAACTCGTAAGTTGTAGTATGAGGGTGTTACCAAGATGGCCGTTTAATGAACCCTTACCTTAAAGGGACTTTGGTTATTTTTGGCTGGGCTACTCTGAAACTGTCGAGGATAATGGGTCAGTCATGGTTTAAATGCTTCACCAGACTGAAAGGGCAGTTTGGGATATTAAAACAAGCCAGTCCTTAATTAACAGCACTAGCTTGGACAGGCTTGTTGTTATTTTTCATCTCTGTCTTTGCCATTCCACCCCTAATCCAGTGAACATATTAGCAGCTACAGAAAGTGACAGTGCACTTCAAATCTAATCTTATTATAGTGACCATATGAGTATTTTCCTCAAGGCAATGAGCGACTTCCGTTCGTCTCTTTGCTTCTTCTTATCAGGCTCTGATGAAGCCTGCCACTTATCCAGCCATTGGATGTGGCTGATAAACAACATTCCCAACTTAAAAATGTCTTACTGCATAACAGTTAGGTTTTGCAGCATTTGAGCGACATATTCACATTTTTCATTTCTGTAGCCAGTTTGCAATGTTGCAATAACGATTAATAAAGACTTATTTTCACACTCTATGTTAAGACATCAAAGCACATTTGGCAAAGTGATTTGTAAACTAATACGTTTTCATGTTTGCATCACATAACCAACTCCAGATGTATGGCTTTTCTGATGTAAACTTGCTCTGTAGCTCACCTGGTACAGTAGTTTTGGTTGAAAATGAGCGCGATTTTATCATCACACATTGGGCATTTCACTTTGAAAGTGGTGAGAAATGTGTTGGAATCACTATAGTATCATTTTGCAGAAATGTCACCGCTGGCACATTTTTTTTTTTTTTTTTTTTTTTTTCAGTGAGTCTGAGTTGGTAAGAATCATTGTGCAGTAGAAGTAGCAGCATTGTAAGTAGAGCTGCAGTTGCACACTGAACCAAAGTCCTTTTACCTCAAGTCTGTTCACCCACCTGACAGCCATCTTGGTAACTTACCAAGGCAGGTATTTTTCAGGTACATAATGCACAAAAAAGTCTTTCTATTTGAATGGGGAATGCTAAAAATTTCCAAAAAAAAAAAAAAAGGTTTCATAAAAATTGTGTCTTTTCTAAAATCACACTAAAATTAGTGGTCTGGATGAACTTACCAGAAAATGCCATAATGTATTTATTTATTTTTTTAAATTTTGCATATAGGGTTTTATACAAGCAACCTAAAATTGTTAGAAAAAAAGCACTAAAAATACTATTTGGATGTTAATTTGCTGCCCCTTAAATTTCATGACATTTTATAATTTATGGTGGTAATTAAAGGAAGTACTCAATGTGCTCAGCCAGACATCAGTTTATTTTTCTGTATAGACCTCCAGTTCTGTTACACAGCAGAAATGCTGTCTCAACTTGTGCCTGCTGTTGCAGTAACACTCCTACGGACACAATATGTGTGAGACAGGCACAATGCTATCTGTAGCATATTTCCGTAAGTGATGTAGCATGTTTGGATTTGCACACTCAGTCTTCTTATTGTGTTAGTTGCTTTTTGTTTGCAGGTGCCGATCTGCACTGAGCGTGTTTGTATAGGCTCTGTTATGGTGCCAAACCAACACAGTCGCAAACCAGATGAAGTCCGAAGAAAAGAGGAACTGCTAACGCTTGCAACAGATTTCATTGACCAGTACTACACATCAATCAAAAGGCAGGAGAACAACTTAAATTTAATGCACACTGTATCATATGTAAACATCCTTCATCAAAAAAAGAAAAAAAAAGAAATAAAACTATATTTTATTTGTGTCCCTGGACCACAAAACCAGGCATAAGGGTAAATTTTTTAAATTGAGATGTATTGAGAAAATCTGGAATCTGAGGGTGCAAAAAAAAAAAAATCTAAATATTAAGAAAATCGCATACATTTTGTTTTATATATATATCTGTGTGTGTGTGTGTGTATATATATATATATATTTCTTTCTTTTTATTATTTCTTTTAAATTAATTAATTAATTAATTAACTTTTTGAGAAGCAAAGCTGTGTAAGAAAGATTACTTTTCAGATTCGAAATGATTTTTAAAATTTTTAAGAAGATTATTTTTTTTCAGAGGATATATTTTGAATACAGTTTATCGTTGTTACACTATTTGTATTCATTTATTTATTTATTTTGCAGTACATAACGTGGTAATTGTAATAATTTTTTCTAAATGTGCCTAAATGTTTTCTAAATTTTATGTTTGGCTTTTGTCTGAACAGATGCGGCTCAAAGGCCCATGTTGATCGGTTAGAAGAGGTCAAAAAAGACATAGAAACATCTGGAACATATCAACTGAAGGACACAGAGCTGATCTATGGAGCCAAACATGCTTGGAGAAATGCAGCTCGCTGTGTGGGGCGGATCCAGTGGTCCAAACTACAGGTATTGTGTGTTTTTTATTTGTTTTTTGTATTACAGGATTTTTCTTCAAAAAAGGCATCTTTCATCAAACCATTCCCTTTATCTTTTTTAAGAGCTACAACAGTCTATTGAAATGCAGTGATAATGAAAAAAGTGTCCTAATATGGAATTTCTCTCCTTTGAGGTGTTCGATGCTCGAGACTGCACAACAGCTCATGGAATGTTTAATTACATCTGCAACCACATCAAATACGCCACCAACAAAGGAAACCTCAGGTTAGTATGGCCATTTTTCACTAGCTACTTTCTCTTCCTGTCTTTTTCTGCATCTCCTTTTCTCTGCGAATTGCCTCCTTCCCTGTCAAAGTGTGTGTTCCCATTCTCTCTTTGTCACCTTGTTCCACAGCCCTCAGTACAGCACCTGCCACAGCATTGCCAAGCGCTGGCACCGCTGCCACGTTACAAAGCTAATCATACACGACACTTACTTTCTGTTCTGTTTAATTAGCGTCAGTCTAACAGAATGATTAGAGCCTGAGAGAGTGAGAGAGGGGTGAGGAAAGGGAAAATTAAAACAAGAAGAGAGGAAATGCTTTAATACAGTGAAAAGCCCCCGCGCTTGTTTCTTACATCATCAGGACCTGCCAGAATAAACGTCAGAGGTCTCCTACACTCTTTTTCCGCACATAAACAAATCAAGGCAACAAGAAAAGCTCCTCGGTGCTTTTTCAAACAGGCTGGTGACCCAAATGTCATCCAGAGTTGCATTTTGAGAGTGACGGGACTTGTTATTTAGATTAGTTGGACTGACACTTTATGCTCTTAGCATATTGTTGAACGTCAATTTGAGCAATGAAGCACAATTATGTTTACTTATAGAACTGATGGGGTAGTTTTATTTCAAAAGCACTTAAAATGATGAACTTTATTATATAATTAACGAGATTAGGATTGTAATGCTATATAATTAGCTTAACCCTGCTAAAAAAAACACTGATTAAACCAGCTAAGATCAGCACACAGAAGGGTAAAGCTAATTATATAGCATTACCCCTGTTAATATAGATAACTATATAGTGCAAGTTAAATATTTTTGGTCTTTAGGATGTTCTCCTAGCCTGGTCAAGCCTGTTTAGCTAAGCGTTGACCTGGTTTCCTAGCTGAAAAGTGTCCAAAACTCCTCTAAAACCAGCATGACCAGAAATTGGAGACCATTTAAGACTGGCAAACTAGATTTGATTGGCTACCTTTTTTTCTTCCAGTTTCATATCAATGGCAGCGTTTTGCTGAACAAACAATTATGAACAACCATGCTAATAAACTTAATTATCAATATATATTTTCCAGAAGTGAACTACTGTACATTTTAAATGCACAAGTTTTTGAAGTGCAATAGCATGTCTAACAGTGATATATTTAAAGATGGATATATAGTGCATCTAACTTTACTCGCATATATAACAAATCTCAGCTGTGTAAATGTTTATATCGTCAGAAACTATACAATCACACAGTTCTATATAAAGTTGGATATATAACTAACTTTATTTGCATACATAGATTAC
This sequence comes from Spinibarbus caldwelli, assembly GCA_039654775.1. Lineage (NCBI taxonomy): Eukaryota > Metazoa > Chordata > Actinopteri > Cypriniformes > Cyprinidae > Spinibarbus > Spinibarbus caldwelli. The sequence continues at coordinate 6,066,975 of CM077223.1, read as the reverse complement.
ATTCTAATAAAAGCAATATATAATATATAGCAAATTCTCAATTTCTTGATTGTTTTTATTGTTGCAAAATGCAAACTATATTATTACCCAGCTCTAATGTGCTACAGTATATGCATCTGTGAAGCAGCTTTGAAACAATGTGTACTGTGAAAAGTGCTACACAAATAAAGCTGTTTTGTCTTAACAGACATGGATGAAGAGTCACACAAGTTTGATTTCACGGAGTCTGTAAAACTGCCTTGTATTAGAGAATTTGAAGTATAAATCCACTCAGCATTACCCCTTGTCTCTGATGTGCAGATCGGCTATTACCATCTTCCCCCAGAGGACAGACGGGAAGCATGACTTCCGGGTGTGGAACAGCCAGTTGATCCGGTATGCAGGCTACAAGCAGCCTGATGGATCAATTCTGGGAGATCCGGCTTCGGTGGAGCTTACAGAGGTGAGATGGGACACTACATTGCAATAGCTTCGAGTCACAGGCATCAAAAAAGCCTCCTACTGACATATTGATTGAAGCATGTTATCAGTACATACAAGAATAAAGAGTCAAACTGACTGATAAAAAACATCTTTTGTGACATCATGGGCATTTTTTGTTATCACTGGGTAGATGTTTGTTTAATCGAACGTTGTTAATTGTGTTTGAGTTGTTTTTGGGCAATGCAAAATCCAGCTTAAGCTGGTGTCTGTGGTTTGGAACCTGGTAGCTGGTTTCTAGCTTACCTAAAGAAGTTATCATCAGGTCAGAGATGGTCATTAGCTTTGTAACTATCTGTAATGTTTGTTTTTGACTTGTAGATCTGTATACAGCAAGGATGGAAAGCTCCAAAAAGTCGTTTTGACATTTTGCCCCTTCTTCTCCAAGCCAATGGGAACGATCCTGAACTTTTTGAGATTCCTGATGATCTTGTACTTGAGGTTCCCATCATACATCCAAAGTAAGAAGAACCAAACATATGGTAGAGTTTTATTGGGGTTCAGACTGATGCTCATCAAGCTTGTGTAGAAACATTACTGAATCACACCAGTTCTTAAAACACTTTGAACCTCAAATGTTCATCTACCCAGAATCTGATAATAATTTGCGTCATACAGTACATACCGAAGGGAAATCACATATCAGAGAGGCTGTAATGCGCAGAGATTCAGGATGCATAGCAACAGAGAACTCAAGCTGAGAGCTTGCCTCTTATGCATGTATATTCAGGAACGTGGGTTAATTTGGCATAAAACTTGCCCTTTTTCTAGATCCTGCCTCAGTTTGCTTGTTTAATGCTATCAGTTTGACACTGATGTGTCTCAGATGATCAGATACTTGGGTCCTGGGATACTCTGTGTGACACAGTTCTAGATAAGAGTGAATGCATCATGCATCTATATCTTTTTTAATTAATCAGTGTTGAAAAGAATTTAGCATGAGTTGCCGTTAAATTAAGCATTAATGGCTACATACTTCCTGTTTCAGACAACCTGATCTCATGAGGAAAACGTACCTGTGGGAACTTTTTAGCAAGACGTAAAATACGTACTGCCATGTACGTTTCGTGACATATTCAACGTGAAATGTCCACTGAGTGGTGCTAAAATAGTGTTAGTTTTTTTCCCCGGAACAGGTAAACGTACATATGGTACATTTTATGTAACGTTTGTTTTGTAGGTGTCACTGCAGTTCTGACTTGAAATATCCGTTGAGTGGCACTATAACTGTAAAGCTCCATGACGTTTTAAAATAACGTACCATCTGCACTGCACCTAAACCTACCTGATAGTATATAAACATAAGTGAATGTGAGGTAAAAACGCAATTGCAAGCATGTCATTTTAGCTTGTTTTTCAATCTCTCATCTTTTAGCTCTTTCATCGTGAGTCATGTTTTGACGGGATTCGTACCTAAGGATTCCACACCAAGCAAGCTTGTTACGTCCGGAGAGTGAAATATATGGAGCTGTAATCATAACTGTGTACGAAAACAATTACAAGTGCTCGATATTTTACCGCCTCTAGTGTTAATTTCTGTTGGAAACTGCAGTGATATGTACTTATTGGTACATATTTTGTGTCTTGAGAAAACGTTCCCACAGGTACATTTTCGTCATGAGATCATGTAGGTTTCAGAACTCAAAAGTCATGCAGGTAAATTTAAACTTTTCATTAAAGGGTAAAAGTCATATGCAATTAAATTGAATGAAATGAATAAATATTATAAACAAAATCATTTTCAGCTACATGATCCAGCAAATGGGTAAAGTAAAACAGAACACTTTGCTCGTACACTGCCCATGTGCAAAAATAAACAGCTTTTTTAAGTGTAAATGAAAATGACCATGGTGCTACTCTTATTGAAGAAGTCAGTAAATGTAGTAATGCACATTGCGTACCACTCTGCGATAGGGCGTTCTTGAGAATTTTGAAGTAAACCTTGAATTCAGTGTTGGAAGGATGGCTAAAACATATCTGTTTTATATTCTCAATGTTCCTGTATTTTAAAATATGTGGGTGTTTTTTTTTTTTTTATATGTGAGCAATTTTACCATTATGAAGTCAAGCTGCACAAGTCAAACATTCTGAGGAAATGGCATCTCATGGTAATTCATAACTATTATACATTTTGGCCTATGGTGACAAATCTGTGTGATCTTTGTGCGTTTTTGAACAATCTACTCAAGCCTCAGTGAGGGTTATGTTTCGGGGTGGACCTTCATGCTTACTATTTTTCGAAAAATCTTACATTTTTATTTCATAGATAAGAATTCATAAAATAGTTGTTTTCCCGTGAGATCAGGTTTGGAAATGCCCACATCTTTGAAACTCTAATAGAAAAACAACCATTATAAAATGGTTAGCATAACAAAACAACAGTTTTCAGCATTTAACTTTTACCTGAGTTGACATAATGGCCATTATTGAAAGTTTGCCTCAAACTGCTCAAAGAAATGACTAGCCAAATAAACATATGTAAATAGAGGAGATGCATTTACATATTGTTTCTTTGGGGGAAATCCTGCTATTATGCTGCGATGGTAATGGGCGCCATATTTAGTGCAATAATTGTGTGAATACTTCTGCATGGATCAGCCATTCCACCAGAGTACTTGTGTTTTCAGCATTAATAGCAGACACCGGCAGATTTGGCCTCTTAGCACAACACCTGAGAAACCTGCAGGTGCCGGTTTAGAGATAATGACAGTTTTGGCGGTGCTCACTATGTGCGCATTTACTTACAGAGAAATTATGATGGAAACTGTAAACAGAATACTCTAAAAGCTTAATGGTCTACATCTGCATATGCCAAGATATTCCACTGACTACATTATGTTATGCAAATAAACCTCAAGAACTTTTCACTGAAAAACATTTCCGCATGCAACTTTTCTCCCTGTGCTGGGTTCAATATTAACTGTCCTCCTGTCTGTCTCTGTCTAGGTTCGAATGGTTTAAGGAGCTGAATCTAAAGTGGTACGGGCTTCCTGCCGTGTCTAACATGCTGTTAGAGATCGGGGGACTGGAGTTCACCGCCTGCCCCTTCAGTGGCTGGTACATGGGGACCGAGATCGGTGTCAGAGACTTCTGCGACAGCTCTAGATACAACATACTTGAGGTACCATAGACAGCCATAAATCACCCCTGCACCATTAAGAATATCTAAAAAAGTTGTACTTTTTACACTGCATTACCACAGTTTGAACCCAGACTGCATTACATTTGATCATTATAAATGTCATGCATATGCATTAGACATTGTACCCCAACAGGAAATTAGGAATGACACGTTTGTTTGATGAGCCGTTACAATGGATTAAGTTGATTATACGGTATATTACTCGTTGTTTATCCTGTTTTGAATTGCTCTCTTTAATTTATGCAGATTTTAATTCATAAACATGCTGTTTTTAATCATCATGTTACTCATTCAGTATTGCAATCTCTCCTCCATATTCCCTTTATACTATGAAATAAATTCAGTTACAAGTTTAACTAAAAAACAATGAGACAATAACAGCCCTATATAATCCTATATAATCAGCTTGCTTTACCACATATACATATATATCCTCAAATATATCCTAATAATCTGTAAGATCATTCACTCACCTTCATGTTATTACAAACTCATCTGATTTTATATATCTGCAAATATAATTTAAAAACATTTAAGGATCATTTAAGAATCAGCTTTCAGATTAAAAACACATATTCATGTCAAGGGTGTCCAAACTTTTGACTTGAATGTATTTTTAGAAAGTCTTACAGTGGCTCCAGATCTTCCTGATCTATAGAGGCAGATCGCGAGTGGCAGTTCTATTAACCTTGGTTCAGATCTAGAGAGAATACAGTATGAATAGTCTATCTGTACAGTATGATTAATTCCCTTCATTTCAGGAAGTAGCTACAATGATGGGGCTTGACACAAGGAAGACTTCATCCCTGTGGAAGGACCAAGCGCTGGTGGAGATCAACATTGCAGTCCTTTATGGTTTCCAGGTGGGGTGAGCACACATGGATGGGTGAATTTAAAAAAAAAAAAAAAAAAAAAAAAAAAAAAAGGCAGAATAATATTCAAAATCATAAAATACAGCTTGTTTTACTACCATTTAGAGTTTGAACATTGTAACAGATACTTGAATTGTCAATATTGTCTGGAGATAGTAACAAAAAATAAACAATTAAATAATTAAATGAATATAAATAATCAAATAAACACACATACATATAATACTGTAATATTAAATTTATAATATTTTTTAAATCATATTCAGTATAATTTACAGGCAGTGCAATAAAAACAGCTACAATATAAATTAATTTTTTAACATTTTTTTTTACACTAATAATAATAATTAGACATGGAGATGTGCTGATTTGTCTTATAAATAATGTCACAACACCAAAAAGAAACCCCTAAAAATAGGCTATATATATAATAGGCTTTATATAAAAAATAGACTTTATACTAAATAAAAAATTTTTCGTTTTGATTTTGTTGTCAAACACAACCCAGACATGTTTTTGACAGGCTTTGTGAGGTTCACCCACATGTAATCTTACACTTATTTTCAGTCACGTTTATTTATTTTTGCCACTATCTAATTTTTTCAGTTCATCTCTTTACATGGCTTCTCCTAGAGCCTAAATGCAAATCCCTGCATTCACATTCACACAGCATTCATAAAGACTCATGCAAGCGAACAAAGCATAAACCGGCTTTCACAAATCAAAAGCCTGAATCCCTTCTGTTCTATTTATTAGAGTTAAGCACCTAGGACATTTAACCGAAAGCTCCTGTGACTGAAGAAACATTTTTATTGATATTTATTGCACACCCCCTGCAATTTGTTTACCCACAAGACATTATTTCTTGCTAAAAGGCTTTTACGGAACCGTTTCAACACTGATAAACTAATTAGACGTTAGTAAGTAGCTGTGCTCAGTTTCCTTATCTTTCATAATTGCAGATGGAGTCAAAACAATGGCAGATAACAATTAAATCTACTTGGAAAACTAGACGTGCTGCAATACAAGCCAATCTGAGGATTTAATTGCAGGTTGTATTGACTTGCGTCAACATGCTGCGTTAAGCATCACAAGCTAAAATGCATTTGAAAATAAGAATGCACACAATTTTGGACATTGTTGTTGTTTGTGTGCTGGGAAAACACACTGGATTTGGGTCAGATAATAAAAACACACAGTTTTGGGATTGGGACATTTGGGATTGGGACATTATGGACATTTACTTTGACAAGCACTGACATGTTATTGATTATATTCTTTATGATTCTACCAGAGAACATATAATAATTGTAAATTATATTACAATTAAAAACAAAATACTTGTCAAAACAAATACTTTAGAATATTAAGTAAACCCCAAAACTATAATCAACAAGAATATATTTAACTTTTCATTGTTTACTTGATTTAAGAATCAGATTTTACAGTGAACTGCTTAATGTTAGCAGCTTGGTCAGAAAGACAATTAGCTAATGGTCAATTAGCTTCACAAGCTGAATTTAATCTTAGCTTTGGTCTGATCTGGTCTCACTTTTTCCAATTTTTCTTTTGTAGATGTCAAAGGTTACCATAGTAGACCATCACTCGGCCACCGAGTCCTTCATGAAGCACATGGAGAATGAGTACAGAGTGAGGGGAGGCTGCCCAGGTGACTGGGTTTGGATAGTGCCGCCCATGTCAGGCAGCATTACACCTGTTTTCCACCAGGAAATGCTCAACTATCGCCTCACACCTTCTTTTGAGTACCAGGTATGTCTTTTGTCCAGTTTACATTGAAGTAATATCAAGATTTTGATTTATGAGTACAATCATATATATATATATATATATATATATATATATATATATATATATATATATATATATATATGTATATATGTATACTTTTTTGCGCCTAACATACAATCAATGTTTCTGAAGCAGTTAAGCTTTCTGTTATTTTGCAAATAGCTAAAACCTCTTGCATGCAAACTTGTAATATTGAAGTGACCCCAAAAATATTTTAATTCTTAAGCCAAACTTAAAATGATAGGATGTAACGTTTCGGTTACGTATGTAACTCTCGTTCCCTGAAGGAGGGAACGGAGACGTCACGTCGGTAATGACCGACTTTGGGATCTCGCTTAGAGAGACCAATCCACTTTGAGTGTAAACTAAACGAGCTAATGCACATTGGCATGCGATGATTGCATCCAGCTGCCGTAGCACTACCCACTCACTACCGTATCCAGCTGCCGTAGCACTACCCACTCAGTGAAATTGGATAACACTGGGAAACGTACCCGTTCTACTTGGAACAGGAACATGCGGAAGCCCCATCCTTCCCGAAGGAGGTTTTGGAAGCACTTACACATATGAACAACTATTTAGGTGCATATGGAAGATTAGAGGTGATTGTAACTCTCTTGAAATGGCAGAAGTCTGCTGGGGAACACGGGCTCTGAAGCTGTACCGTGGAATTTACACATATGGGATCCATTTAGGTCTCTACATATGGAACCCAGCCCTCTACCGGTTCTCACGGATTCATCGAATGGCGCCGGACGTTCTGCCACGTCTGGCTGCCGAGGGGACGGAGGAGCTTGACAGGGTCTACAGACAGACTCTCTGGGGCGGTTTTAGCAAGCCGACCCGAAGCCGGGGCCTCTCAGTGTTTCTACCCGTTTGAGGTGAGAACACAGGAGGATACCAGCTCCACACGAAGGCTATAGAACCTAGCGAACGTGTTGGGGGTCGCCCAGCCCGCAGCTCTACAAATATCTGCCAGCGAAGCACCACAAGCGAGCGCCCAGGAGGATGCGACACTTCTAGTAGAGTGAGCTCTCAACCTGAACGCCTGATAAGCCAGGGTGATGGCATCCACTATCCAGTGGGCCATCCTCTGCTTGGAGATGGCATTCCCCCTCTGCCTGCCTCTGTGACAGACAAAGAGCTGGTCTGAGATCCTGAAGCTTTGTGTCCTGTCTACGTAGCATCTCAGTGCTCGGACGGGACAAAGCAAAGCTAGGGCTGGGTCTGCCTCCTCCGAGAGCAGCACTTGCAGGCTCACCACTTGATCCCTGAAGGGAGTAGTGGGAACCTTGGGCAGATAGCCAGGCTGGGGCCTCAGGATTACCTGGGAGTCAGCCGGCCCAAACTCTAGGCACGAATCGTCGACCGAAAATGCTTGCAGGTCCCCTACCCTCTTGATGGAGGCCAGTGAAAGCAGGAGCAGAGTCTTCATTGACAGAAACTTCAGCTCAACTGACTGCAAAGGCTCAAAGAAGGTATGGAGAGGGGCCGTGGAGGATTCAGCCTTCTTGCCCCCTAAGGAACCTGATGACCAGGTCATGCTTCCCCACCGACTTCCCTTCCATGGGGTCGTGGTTGGCAGCAATCGCAGCCACATAGACTTTAAGGGTGGAGGGAGACAGCCTTTGCTCCAACCCTTGCTGCAAGAAGGACAGCATGACTCTGATCGGGGCATCTACGGGGGTCTTCTCACCATTCGACGAACAGGTTCCACTTCAAGGCGTAAGCATGTCTCTTAGACAGTGCTCTCACTGAAGTGATGGTGTCAACTACCTCTTGGGATAGGTCACCTAGAACCTCTGCGTCACGTCCATGAACCAGACATGAAGTTTCCAGAGGTCTGGACACGGGTGCCACAAAGTGCCCCGTCTCTGAGTCAGTAGATCCTTCCTCAGAGAAATCTGCCAAGGAGGGGCTGTCACGAGGAGCGTCACTTCCGGGAACCGGGTCCAAGTGGGCCAGTACGGCGCAACGAGCAGGACCTGCTCCTCGTCCTCCCTGATCTTGCACAGAGTCTGCGCAAGAAGGCTCACTGGGGGAAACGCATACTTGCGAAGGCCCCGTGGCCAACTATGTGCCAGTGCGTCCGTGCCGAGTGTTCCTTCGGTCAGGGAGTAAAACAACTGGCAGTGAGAGGCAAACAGGTCTACCTGAGCGGCTCCGAAACGTCTCCAAATCAGCTGAACCGTCTGGGGATGGAGTCTCCATTCCCCGGGAAGTGCAGCTCGTGACAGCTCATTGCCTGCCCGGTTGTGCAGGCCCGGAATGTGAATGGCACGAAGTGACCTCAGATGCTTCTGACTCCAGAGGAGGAGGTGGTGGGTGAGTTGCGACATGCGACGGGAGCGTAGACCACCTTGTCGACTGATGTACGCAACGGTCGCAGTGTTGTCCATGCGGACCAGCACATTACATTTTCCCTTTAGCACCAGCTACATTTTCCCTTTTCAGATGGATCAAGGCAAGACGTACTGCTAGCAACTCTAGGCAGTTGATGTGCCAGTGCAGATGGGGGCCCGTCCAAACCCCTGACACTGCATGCCCGTTGTACGTGGCCCCCCAGCCAGTGGTGGAGTCATCCGTGAACACCACAGCATGCCTGGAGACCTGTTCCAGTGGCACTCCTGCCCGAAGGAATGTAGGGTCTGACCACGGGATGAAGGTTTGGTGGCAAGCCGGTGTCACTTGGACCCAGTGAGTGCCGTGTTGCCACGCCCACCTCGGGACTCGGCCATGGATCCAGTGTTGAAGCGGCCTCATATGGAGCAGCCCCAGTGGCGTGACTGCCACTGCAGCTGCCATATGCCCCAGGAGCCTCTGAAACAGATTCAGTGGGCCCGCCGTCCTGCTCTTGAAGGTATTCAAGCAGTTCAACACCAACTGAGCACGTTCCTGCGTGAGGCGTGCTGTCTGTTCGACCGAGTCCAACTCCATACCAAGAAAAGAGATCCTCTGCGTCGGGGAGAGTTTGCTCTTTTCTCTGAGGTGCGAGAGCACCAAGTCCCTGTGTTCGCATAACTGATCCTGAGCTAGAATGAGCCAGTCGTTGAGGTTGTCGTCCAGGAGAACAAGGGCCGCTTCCGGTCAGGGCCGACGAGTACCTACAGGCCTGGGAGGGGAGCGACGGCTTGCCCCGACAGGTAGCAGTGGTATTAGGACACAACTGTATCGCTACCGAGTGCTCCACCGGAGAGATCTCCGTATACCCCCGCACTGCCCCACCGCCAAGGGTTTTGAGGGAGGACGAGCCACCGGGGCAGTTTCGGGCAGCAAAAGGTGCCATCCACGACCCAGTGAGTTCATCATGCACCTCCGGGAAGAAAGGCCCCGGGGTGGGGCCCTGAGAACCAGCACCAGCCACCCCGAGAAACCAATCGTCCAACCTAGAGGGTTCGGGACGCGGTGGAGGTTTCCACTCGAGCCCAACCATCCGATGCAGCGATCGACATCCGATCATCGAGGGGAGCACCAAAGGATACAAGCGGTACCCCACGCGGAGGTCCAGTTTGTTCCCCTGGCAGCTCCACTGGCTGCGAAGTGCCGATGGAAAGAGGAGCCCTCGAAGGTTGGTTCCTCGGAGGGGAATTCCTCACCGTCACCGTCAAACCAGTCCGGCTACTGCCAGAAGTGGTGCTCCCCCGGCTGCCACCAGGAGGAGCCCTAGATGTAGGCAGAGGCACGGGTACCCCGTCCCTTTGCAGGAAACGGAGTCTGGTCCGCAACTCCGCGACGGTCATTTTCCCGCAATGGGAGCATGACTCGTCCACGAGGGCCGCCTCAGCATGTTTAATGCCCAGACATGAGAGGTAGCGATCGTGACCATTGCCCGGCACCAGGTAACGACCGGATCCAGAAACGCACGGGTGGAAAGGCATCTTTAAAAAGACGCATCTTTACAAAGACGTTCCTCCCATGGACCTCTTTTAGAATTCACTCTTTTAGAGATCACTCTTTTAGTGTGCTGAAGCGCACAGGGGAGATGGCCGCCTGCAACACAAACAGGGGGTAGTGCAGCCTGATGTGTGCAACCCACTCGACAAGGGAAGAAACCACCGCCGCTGAAGCGCCGTCCCACCAGCACGAGAGCTCTGTTGAACGCGATCAACTCACAGACACTCGGTAGAAGGTCAGGAGCAGAACGATGAACTGCTCGGCTCCGAAGCGAAAAGCTGAATATGCGTTGCACCTGCTGCCTACTTATACTCACGCTGTGATCAGCGGCAACTGGATGCAATCATCGAATGCCAATGTGCATTGGCTCGTTTAGTTTACACTTGAAGTGGATTGGTCTCTCTAAGCGAGATCCCAAAGTCAGTCATTACCGACGTGTCGTCGAGAGTGACCGACTGAGAGGGAACTGCATTCGGTAAGGTAAACAAGGCGGCATCTATTATAAAGAAAGAAGCACAAACACATTTCAAGCAAATCATTTCACAAAAATAAATTGGTTTGGTTTTAAATGATAAAATAGTAAATATACCATTCAAAATGTTGAATATTCAATATAAAATAAAACAAATATACAATTCAAAATCGTTTCTGGGTTAAAGGACTCTTTGCAGAACTCTATTACAATCACTTAATCACAACCAGCCTGTAGTTCTCATAATTAAAATATGTTCTGCTACATTCTCTCGCTCTCTCTTTCTTTCACTGTCCAGCCTGACCCGTGGAACACTCACGTGTGGAAAGGGGTGAATGGGACGCCCACAAAGAAAAGAGCAATTGGATTCAAGAAACTTGCCAAGTGAGTGAGTGAAGAGCGTGAGACCTTCTGCTGTTTGTTTTTGTCTCAAGCACAAAGTGTACATTGAGTTTAACCTGTATTGTGCTTATGAAGGCCAGCTGTCAGCAGTGCTCAACATCTTTGCCAGCCTTTTGTTGTAATTATAACCCATAGCCCGGGAACTTCAGCAGGAGGTTGTGTTAATGGCTGTTTAAGAGTGCTTTCCACCATATTTTCCTCATTATTATGCTGAGAATAGCGTGAGTCTAACTCACTGAATCACACTCAGGTGTAATCAGGTTTCTTTCAGTGTCCCTTCAACATTCAGCCTCTGAGCTATTACAGTAATTGCCCAGGATATACTGTAAGTAGCTACGTTTATGTGATTGTGGTCTCGGAAATGAGGGGAAAGTGTCTGTCGGTGTTTTGAACTCTCGCTGAGTGGTGGTGGAAGAAATAATTTTCAGGAACGCTGATGCATATTCATAATCGATGAGATTTTTAGTCAAGGCAAGTCACCTTTTTTATATAGAGCTTTGTACAATACAGATTTTTTCAAAACTGCTTCACAGTAATAACCAACAAAATAACAGAATCAATTATGCATACTTCAAGAACAAATTCATATTCTGCTGTAAAGCATCTCTAAAAAGACAATGGTTCTTTAGAAAGTCTTAAAATATCTTAAATTCAGCTGGAAGCCAGTGCATTTCAAAATAAGAGTCCCCCTGTATTCCAGGCTTGTTTATAATTAAAAGTCCCACATTATGCATATTTTCCCCTTGTTATTATGGGAATTTTAAATACACAATAAATTGTATCTACATTTATTTTAACGGAAATTCATTTGATTTCTCACTGGGCTGACCATCACAAGAAGGAAAGATGTAGCATATTCAGTATATCGATTTTACTAGTATCGGCACAAGAATCTGTAATCTGTCTTTCTACACAATATTGTTATATCAGCAGAATCTAATATCTCTTGACTTCTGAATCGTATGTATTGATAAATTAGTAAATAAACCAATTTTGGTATATATTTTAAAATTGCAGTTTCCCTGTTTTTCAGTTGAATGTGTGGCACAGCCTGTTTCATAAAGTATAATATTCTAAAATGCATGATTTATTTTGAGATTGTATCAGTTTATTCTGAATGGACATTAGTTTTATTTATGCAGGTCTTAAAAAGGTCTTAAAAAGCCTTAAATTTGATTTAAAAACCCTGCCGATACCCTGTAGTGTCATTATTCAGCTCAAGGCAGTTCAGTGTTGATTCAGTTCAGTTCAATAACTGTGTAAAGTTAATCAATTTAGTGCAACAATTCATCTTTGTTGACATGTTCGTGTGTGACTTGCAGGGCTGTGAAATTCTCTGCCAAACTCATGGGACAGGCCATGGCCAAGAGAGTCAAAGCCACCATCTTGTTCGCCACAGAAACTGGGAAATCGCAGGACTATGCAAAAACGCTCTGTGAGATTTTCAAGCATGCGTTTGATGCCAAGGTAAGCCCGTTGTTCTTGAAACGCACATAATAGATTGACATCTGTGCGTGATTCTTAAAACCCTTCCCATATCCTATTCATCCCGAATGAATGCCTTCAGTGGATTTGCACGTAAACATTGATGTAAACAAAATGACAAAGAATACTGACGTAAGACACATGTATCTCTTTAGTTTCACAACCAAAATCTCCCTTTCACTTCAAGACTACAGACTGCAGAATGAGAAAGCTATTTTCACACCAAAGCATGCTATGCGATGGCTTACACAGATGCGCCTTTTGCCACAATTTCTTTTCCTCCAAAACCATCAAATGCCAACAATCAACTCACCCAGGCATTGAGCTGTAGGTTAAGATAAGATCCCGTTACACTCAAAGCTATGTGACGTATAAAAGTATTGAGTTGATCACGTATTTTGCCTTGGGATAGCAGTTAAATGCAAAGTTATTTTTATAATCCAGCAGAATAATCAATCTTGCTCATGTGCGCTTGTTATTACTTGATTTACATGCAGATGATGCAGATATACTGGTTCTCTCTCTCCTTATGTCCTGAAGGCGTTTGCCCTGCCACACGCACTGATGCGTCTTTTCTGTTAATTGTATCATGGCGCATTAGCTGCTCGTTAGGCGCCGTACGAACTGTTCATTACCTCTACACCCCTTTTGGCGGTACGTTAGGATCAAGAGATAACGTGCCTCCCATTCCTGATGCACATTGTGTGGTTTTTCACACATGAAAACATTGCCTAAAATCTCTCCAAACGCTGATCTAATATCCAAACTTTTGCTTCTGGCCTACAAATGAGACAGAAAAACCAATCACATCAAAATGGCTATGTGTAGTGGATGAAGCGTTATATATGTTTTCACAAACAGTACAGATAACTAGATTACATGCTTGCTGGTACAAAAGTGGCCACTGTGATACTTGGGTGTTGTAGGTGGTTGCTTACTGGCCCAAGTCAAGAAAGTCCATCCACAAGTGCAGTATTCTAAGTGTTAGACAAGGCTTGGGTCCCTACTTCAGTTGAAATCAGTGTCAGTTTAGTTGTTATAGCTCGAACAGACAAGTGTAATACTTAGGGTTTGTAATTTGAATAAAGCGTAAGGATGCAACTGTGTATTTATATAATTAACTTCTTTTTTTTTTTAAGAAATTAATGCTTATCAGTAAGGAGGCATTAAAATGATCAAAAGATACAGTGAAGATATTTATAATGTTACTAAAATAGCTGATTCAAATCAATACTGTTCTTTTGAACTTTCTATTCAGCAGCACAATTGTTTTCAACATTTATATTAATAAGAAATGTTTCTTGAGCAGCAAATCAGCATATTAGAATGATTTCTGAAGGATCTTGTGACACTGAAGACTGGAGTAATGATGCTGAAAATTCAGCTTTGTGTCACAGGAATAAATTACATTTTAAAATATATTAAAATATAAAACAGTTATACAATAATACTGTTTTTATTGTATTTTGATCAAGTATATGCAGTCTTTATGGACTTCTTTTAAAAGTCTTGAATTTTTTTTTACCAACCCTTATCTTTTGAATGGTAGTGTATAAATATATTAATAAGCACATATCGTTGCTGTCCAGTGCTATCCTTCAGGAAACCCCTGTAATTTTTGAATAATTAAACACCACATCATCAAAGTTTGCACTGTGGCTTTATATATGATCAGACACTTGCATGTACCATTATTAACATTTCAGCAAAATTAAGTTCAAATGGAATATTTGCAAGTTTTTGACCAGCGAAGATTGAAGATACATGTTTTTTCTGTCATTAGAATGGCTACATGTGAGGCAGTAAGAGCACTGGATTACGTTTCCATCAACTTGCAGTTATTACAAGTTTATTGTAGCTATGTGGGTGCTCATTTTTTTCTGTTGTTGAATACATTTGGCCAAAATCTCATGTTGTAAATGATGAAGTGCTATGCAAAAGCTGAATAAGACGTGATTAGATGGCAAAAGCTGAACAAAGACAATCTTCTCTGCTCTTCAGATACATAAAATATTAGCCTTTATAGACATTCCTGATGTTATAGACATAGATGTTTGTTTAATAAATAAAACTCTGTACTAATGCAAACAACCAGTACTAATACCTTTGCATCGCAAACAAGCAAAGACCAAACTTTCAAGATGTAGACAAAGAAATGTGGTGGAGCTATGAGGTTTTGGTGACAGTTGTAGGATCCAATGGAGTTACAAGTTTCAGTCACAACCTCTTTTTAATACTTTTCATTAGGTAAATATTTGCAAAACCCACACTCAAAAATAAAGAGTGACCAATAGCATTGATATATGAAAAAAATGTCGAAATATGGCGATAAGAGGTTTCCGTCTGACAATGACAGTATATTTAATATTTGCATTTCCCCAAAAATGTCTTATTTATTGATTTATTTATTTATGCATTTATTCATTTTGAATAATGTTTCAGTCATATTTCCTGACTCTCACCACTATCTCCTCTCTCTTATGTCTAAATCAAAATTGCCATAAAACAACAATAAACTAATACCAACACTAGAACTAATACAACAATTTAGATGGATGATGTTGGTACTGAGGTTATAATATCATGTAGATGTAGCAGCACAAGTGAGTTGTGATATGTATTATGCTGTATTATTTGATCCTGCAGGTGATGTCCATGGATGAATATGACACCGTCGACTTGGAACACGAGACGCTTGTGTTAGTGGTGACAAGTACGTTCGGCAATGGGGACCCTCCTGAAAATGGAGAGGTGAGTTATTAAAGTAGACGTTTGCTTTAACGCGCTAGTGTTTCAATGAGCACATCAATCATTTTGTTTTGCTTTGAATCAAATTGTCAACACTTCACAACACAACAGAATGTTCTCATCATGATGATAAAGGACTTCACACATATGCTGTACAATGGAGAACCTGCATTATGCTGGCAGTTCCTGGTTGAATTTGTGATTGAGAACATGCGTGGGAAGGGCCAGTAACTTCTCTCCTGTTTTTCTTTCTCCCCTTTTCCACTCTACAGAAATTTGGTGCGGCACTGATGGAGATGAGACATCCCACCACCAGCGTAGAGGACAGAAAGTGAGTGTGTGCGCGAGTGGAGACGCGAGCGAGTGATTTTCTTCTCGTCCTCCCACCCATCTGCTTTCCCATAATTAATTTTTTTCAGTGTTTCAGTTCACACACCTACACAGAGTCTAACATGTATGCAACAGGCACACACATTAACATGTAACATGCATTTCTTCTCTTGTCTATATGCTGGAACCATTCACATAAAACCACACAAAGAAATCTCTCTCTTTCTCTCTCCCAGGACGTACAAGGTGCGTTTTAACAGCGTCTCTTCATATTCTGATACCCGCAAATCCTCCAGCGACGAACCTGAATCCAAAGCCAACTTCGAGAGCACTGGACCACTTGCTAATGTCAGGTACTGTACTGCCTGTATTTGGAAAAATATTCAACATTTCTGGGTTATTCCACCTTTTCCAAAGAAAAACATTTTTTTTGGCAATTTTTAAAAGATGTTTTATAAATTATGCCACAATGCAGAACATTTTTGCTATAAAAAAGCACAATTAAGCACATTTCCTCCCAGTTTCTCATGTATATAAAACAACATAAAATAAAATAAAATAAAATAAAATAAAATAAAATAATAAAATGAACAATATTCCAACAATGGCTTTAATTGATACATGATTTCAATGACAAACAATAAAGAAATAAATAATTGTGGCAATTGAGCACTGTAAAAAATTTCCATCTATTTCAACTTAAATATTTAATTTCAGTTAATAACTTGGTTGTCATTTCAACTTAAATTACATTAAATTGACTTAAAAAATCAAGTTGAATTTCATATAAAAAGTTGAAATTTATCAACTTATTTTGATGAGTTCAAGTAACTTAAAAACAAAGCACAAATTCTCAATGGTCCTAAAACAGGCCTAAATTTCTTAAAATTAATTTTCTTTATGAAAAATATATTTACTTGTTTTGTCATTTTCTCTTGTATTTTTCTTTTTCTTTTGATTTTGTGGTGACTTGAACTTGTTTTTACAACTTTCTCCTATAATTTATTTGTCTTTGGTTTCTTCCAGTGTCTACTTGGTCCCTCTGGCTTTCAGTCAAAATATAAATGATTTTTTTGTATTTTTTTTATGTTAGATAAATCATGCCACAATGCAAAAACTTTTTTTAGTGCAAAAAAAGACTTAAAATGGCTTTAATTGATACATGATTTCAATGACAAACAATAAAGAAATAAAAAATTGTGGCAATTGAGCACTGTAAAAAATTTCCATCTATTTCAACTTAAATATTTAATTTCAGTTAATAACTTGGTTGTCATTTCAACTTAAATTACATTAAATTGACTTAAAAAATCAAGTTGAATTTCATATAAAAAGTTGAAATTTATCAACTTATTTTGATGAGTTCAAGTAACTTAAAAACAAAGCACAAATTCTCAATGGTCCTAAAACAGGCCTAAATTTCTTAAAATTAATTTCTTTATGCAAAATATATTTATCTACTTGTTTTTTCATTTTCTCTTGTCATTTTTTTCTTTTGATTTTGTGGTGACTTGAATTTGTTTTTATGATATTCTCCTATGTGTCTTTATGTATGTCTGTATGTGTTTGGTTTCTTCCAGTGTCTTTGTGGTCCCTCTGGCTTAAATTGAAGTTCATCAACTTCTTGAAAACTAAAAATACAAAGAGCAAAAAGAACAGAGAACAGCCATCTAAAATAAGTTTAGTTTGAAAAGAAATTCCATCCTAAAGCAATCAAGAAATTTCACACTTTTTGCAAATCAGCTTTGACTTGTGAGCTTTGTACGTATGCATGTGCGCATGCTTGCGTAAAATCCTCTCTGGCCTTGAATTTCATCCTTGTTTAGTTTTCATAGTTTCAGGATCAAAGCTCACAGCCTCTGGCCTGATGTCCACAACCGTCCCACACAACGTCGTTTTGTATATACGGTACATCTATTTGTTTGTGTTCATGTGCTTAAAGTGTTTTCAACACTCTGTTTCTCCCATGCAGATTCTCTGTGTTTGGCCTTGGCTCTCGGGCATACCCACACTTCTGTGCGTTTGCCCACGCAGTGGACACGCTGTTCGAAGAGCTCGGTGGGGAACGAATCCTGCGCATGGGAGAGGGAGATGAACTGTGCGGCCAAGAGGAATCCTTCAGAACATGGGCCAAGAAGGTCTTCAAGGTACTGCCATAAGCGAGCAGTGGGCTACAGTCACTACTTTGAATGTATTGTTTTTAAAATGAACTACACTGTAGAAACTATTTGTTGTAACCTTTAAAAAAATCTAAATTAGAATTATATTGGCTATCAGTATACTTACATTTTGGATTGTTCTTCACACAAAGTTAAATGACTTTTCAGCATGTTTTTGTTACAAAATGAGTAAATAATGGCAAAATGTAAATTTTTGGGTCAACTATTATTTAAAGAGCAATGTAGTTGGTGTAGTCAGGTTGATTCAGTTGTACTGTATTAATAATATTTGTTACCTAAATGAAAACAGTTCATTTAGATCTTATTATTTTTTATAATAATTATTTAAATTGACACATTTTACGGCTAAAAATATTTAGTGTATATTTCTTGTACTGCACTTATACTTTTCTTTATTATTATTATTTTTTAATTTAGACATTTTTAATGCTAAAACATTTACAGTGTATGTATTTATTGTGCTGCAATATTACAATATTACATTTTTTAATATTACATTTTAATTTAGAGCCTGAATATTTCTTATACTTATGATTTAGCATCATAAAATGTTGTCAAGAATTAGTTTTATCTTTTTTATCCTAGGCTGCATGTGACGTTTTCTGTGTCGGCGACGATGTTAATATTGAGAAAGCGAATGATTCCTTGATTAGCAACGATCGTAGCTGGAAGAAAAGCAAGTTCCGGATGACATATACGGCAGAGGCACCAACGCTAACGCAAGGTACATTACTGCTCTAGTACCTTCCATTCATCAAGGAATGACTCATCATTTCAGAAAGCCAATAAGCTTTTATCAAATTAAATGATACTTAAAGTCTACCCTTGTGAATGGCCAAGCTTTTTTATCGCCTCAAAATTTATGACGCATACCAATTGACTCTTGAAGGGACTGCCATTTTAGTGGCTCATTAGCTTGACATGGATTGTCTCAGCGCCATGTTAGCATTACCCAGAGGATTGTAAACACTTCTTTATTCAATTGATGAAAGTGTAAACAATGCATTTAGGGCTTCCAAGCCTGATTTCCTATGTCACGGACTTTTTACCATTGCATCTAAAGTCTTCGAAATGATCTTGAAATGGGTTTTATAGCAAATCAAGTTGTAGGGCTGCTAAATTGCCTTTTGATGTTTTATATGGTCTAATTTCACACAGCAAGTTTTAACTGTTGATTGGCTTCTGTGTCCACTCTCAGCGCTTTACAACATCCATAAGAAGAAAGTTTACGGGGCCAAATTTCTGATGAGACAGAACCTACAAAGTGCCAGATCGAAGTATGTTTTTGCTAATATTCTGTCCAATTTCTAATTTTCTCACATTTACATTCTTATTAAAGTCTATGACATTAAATTTACACAAGTTCTTCCTTAAAAATGTTTGTGACCAATTCACCTTAGCAATCTGCCATCATTTTCTAATGAATGTCTATGGAGGATTGGTGTGTTTGGATGACTCTAAAGTGAATTTTACAGAAGTATAAATATATAATAAAATACTGTATTTAACCCTGAGAAGTTAAGGAAATCTGTTATACAAAACACATTTGCTTCTAGCTAAATGTCAATAACAGAAAGCTATTTTTATGTCTTGAGATTTTATCATGTTACTTTTAAATTTAACTTTTAAAAATGGCAGATAAAGTGCTTTGCAATGTCACACTTCATTATAACCTCTTCTAGCAAAAATACCCAGTATGAGCAGAGATTGGTGAAGGGTTAATTTCTCTTGTGTATGAATATATCTTTTATAATCTCTTTAATAATGGCTGCAACTGTTTCATATTAACATGTTTTCTTATTTCCTGTCTACCAGCCGATCGACTATATTTGTGCGGCTTGATGCCAACAACCACGAGAGCCTGAAATACTTGCCTGGTGACCATTTAGGCGTTTTCCCTGGCAACAACGAAGTTCTAGTTACGACTCTTATCGAGAAACTGGAAGACGCACCACCTGTCAATCAAATTGTGAAAGTGGAGTTCTTAGAGGAAAGAAACACAGCCTTGGGTAACTATGGAATATATACACAGTTTGCTTTTTTGTCACCAAATATATGCAAAAATATGCAAATATATGAAACTAATACAAAATATAAAAAATAATAAGATATGCAGAAAAGGCATTATAAAATAAACATTCTAGCTTCATAGCAAATTAGAAGATTAAATGGTTTAGTCATTTCTTGCAAATGTCAACAATTGAAAAACAACTTTCCAAAATAACTTGTCTATCAAACATTTACTTTGGTATCTTATGGAAAGTGACAGCATCTACATAAAAATAATCTGAAATGACATACAGAGGAGAAGAGTCAGAAGAGAGAAGTGATACTTCTAGCACTTCATTCATACAAGTCTGCCAGAATCCCCAATCAAACATGATTTTGTGAACACACAGGAAAGGCTTTCTGGATATGCCATTGTCTGCCGAACAGTGTGTTCATCAGGGATTCTGGTGTTCATGATGAGCCAAGGATCAGGCTAACCTGGTCCATAGTACTGGTCATGTCACATTTACTGGAAAGTGAACTAGCTTTCACTCGTAACACTTACAAAAAATGACAGTGGCAACCATATTTTCCATTTGGATACCATATTAAAACCGTTACTGAGTATATAGGTCTATAATATATATATATATATATATATATATATACACAGTGGGTACAGAAAGTATTCAGACCCCCTTAAATTTTTCGCTCTTTGTTATATTGCAGCCATTTGCTAAAATCATTTAAGTTAATTTTTTTCCTCATTAATGTACACACAGCACCCCATATTGACAGAAAAACACAGAATTGTTGACATTTTTGCAGATTTATTAAAAAAGAAAAACTGAAATATCACATGGTCCTAAGTATTCAGACCCTTTGCTGTGACACTCATATATTTAACTCAGGTGCTGTCCATTTCTTCTGATCATCCTTGAGATGGTTCTACACCTTCATTTGAGTCCAGCTGTGTTTGATTATACTGATTGGACTTGATTAGGAAAGCCACACACTTGTCTATATAAGACCTTACAGCTCACAGTGCATGTCAGAGCAAATGAGAATCATGAGGTCAAAGGAACTGCCTGAAGAGCTCAGAGACAGAATTGTGGCAAGGCACAGATCTGGCCAAGGTTACAAAAAAATTCTGCTGCACTTAAGGTTCCTAAGAGCACAGTGGCCTCCATAATCCTTAAATGGAAGATGTTTGGGACGACCAGAACCCTTCCTAGAGCTGGCCGTCCGGCCAAACTGAGCTATCGGGGGAGAAGAGCCTTGGTGAGAGAGGTAAAGAAGAACCCAAAGATCACTGTGGCTGAGCTCCAGAGATGCAGTCGGGAGATGGGAGAAAGTTGTAGAAAGTCAACCATCACTGCAGCCCTCCACCAGTCGGGGCTTTATGGCAGAGTGGCCCCGACGGAAGCCTCTCCTCAGTGCAAGACACATGAAAGCCCGCATGAAGGACTCCAAGATGGTGAAAAATAAGATTCTCTGGTCTGATGAGACCAAGATAGAACTTTTTGGCCTTAATTCTAAGTGGTATGTGTGGAGAAAACCAGGCACTGCTCATCACCTGTCCAATACAGTCCCAACAGTGAAGCATGGTGGTGGCAGCATCATGCTGTGGGGGTGTTTTTCAGCTGCAGGGACAGGACGACTGGTTGCAATCGAGGGAAAGATGAATGCGGCCAAGTACAGGGATATCCTGGACGAAAACCTTCTCCAGAGTACTCAGGACCTCAGACTGGGCCGAAGGTTTACCTTCCAACAAGACAATGACCCTAAGCACACAGCTAAAATAACGAAGGAGTGGCTTCACAACAACTCCGTGACTGTTCTTGAATGGCCCAGCCAGAGCCCTGACTTAAACCCAATTGAGCATCTCTGGAGAGACCTAAAAATGGCTGTCCACCAACGTTTACCATCCAACCTGACAGAACTGGAGAGGATCTGCAAGGAGGAATGGTAGAGGATCCCCAAATCCAGGTGTGAAAAACTTGTTGCATCTTTCCCAAAAAGACTCATGGCTGTATTAGATCAAAAGGGTGCTTCTACTAAATACTGAGCAAAGGGTCTGAATACTTAGGACCATGTGATATTTCAGTTTTTCTTTTTTAATAAATCTGCAAAAATGTCAACAATTCTGTGTTTTTCTGTCAATATGGGGTGCTGTGTGTACATTAATGAGGAAAAAAAATGAACTTAAATGATTTTAGCAAATGGCTGCAATATAACAAAGAGTGAAAAATTTAAGGGGGTCTGAATACTTTCCGTACCCACTGTGTGTATATATATATATATATATATATATATATATATATATATATATATATATATATATATATATATATAATATATGAAGAGTTCAGATGCAAAAGCCTCTAAGTACGTCTGACGTTTTTCTTAAAAATTAGCATTTCTTTCTGGCTACTATGTATGGGTTTCTATGTAAGTACTGGTACTTCTGAATGGGTTGAGGCTGGGATTTAGCACATTTGAAGTGAAAGTACTTGATGAACATGTACTATGTGTGGAGAGCATTCACTCAGTATCGTTATCTCATTTTTGACCAAGATGGCTTTTAGAGGCTTTTGCATTGGAACTCTTCATATATATATATTATTGATCACTACTCACAGTAAGCATGTTTTTACAGTACATGCACAAACTGATTATGCTTAACACGACAATGTGTCATATGAATGCATGTAAATGTTTCTTTTTAAAGTTAAAAATTTGTAAAAAAAACAAAAAAAACAACAACTTTGCTTTAACTTAAGTGTTCTGCCAGCTTATTTAATGTTTGCATGCGACAATAAATTCAAATCTCATGTAAATGCAATTCTTTTTTATAATAAGCTGATCCTTGATAGTTATCAGTGCAGTCTGCATGTAAGCACTCTTTGCAACATTTGCATACTGAATTAAAATTATTATTCAATTGTAAAACACACCATTTAAAAACCTCATGACAGCATAATCGCTTGATTTAATTTTAAAAAATGAATGCAGGATTTATGTGCTTTGGCTTCATTATGATCTATGACAGAGATATTTAGATTAAATAGAAAATTTTGGCATCCAGAACTTCACCCGCAGGGACAGATTTTGATGCTGTCATGCTATTGTTTGATTTCATTACAAATCTGACAGAATCAAAAAACATTTTGATGCTAAATGATGTGCTTTCAATCAGGGTTTCATCTCTTGTGCTTTGAGGCTCTATTTTCCCATTTGAGCCGTTTCATTCTGTTTGCTTTGGAGTTTTTCATCATCATATAAGGTTATTTATCTTGCCTCTGTAAACATAAAATTGTTTCACAGTTGTCTTGCATTGCAATTATTTTTGCTTTTTTTTCATACTGTCAGTACTAATAGGGCTGAGTGCAAACAGAGCAAACGTTTTCAGAAATATCTCTCTGGATACTCTGAACAACATCATGGATAATTTTTTGCTGGTGGCTCTAAAGGATGTCCCTTTTTGATATTTCTTTACAGTGTTAAAGACACTGGATATCTTTTTTTTGCAGAGCTGTACACATTTGATGGTACTGACAGGAAATGTACAGTCTATCAGTTTAAATGATAGGACCTACTTGTCTTTTAAAAAGGTTAGCTCAAGTGAGATTTCTCACCTTACCTTGTTGAGAAATGTCAGGATTACTGAAAACAGGTCAGTGACCTTTAGAGAGGGAAAATGAGGTTGCTGCAACTCTTTCTCCTTTATCTGACAATCATTACAGATGAAGCTTATTGTGGACAAAAGAGGTATTTTAACAAAAGTAGATGCCTTGAGTGCATTATCAGTGTACAGTTCACCCAAAAATAAAAACTCATTATTTACTCATCCACATGTCATTCCAATCCCATATGACTTACTTTCTTCAAAGAAAATGTGCCTCAACAAATGATAAAAAAGCACAATAAAAGCAGTCCAAATGACTTGTATTTATATTTCAGGTCCTCAGAAGGCACATATTAGTTTAATATGAGAGGAAAAAGGTAAAATTAAAGTCATTTTTTGCTTAAATCTTCCCCTCCACCATAACTCTAAAATCTGAATGTCACATCAAGTAAGACCGCAATGATGGCAAACCTCATTTGTTCTTAAAGTATGAATATGCAGAAGTAAGATTGAGATTTGAGAGAAAAAGGCCAGATTTTCAGGTAAATTTCAGAATCTTCCTCACACAAACCTATCATGACTAAATTATAGTGCACAGGTCATATTGACAACTTTTATTGTGCTTCTTTTGTCATTTTTGGAGCTTGATATCAATGCATGTCGCCTTCATTTTTTATTGTATGGGAAAGAGGACTTCTGCTGAAGAAAGATAGTCATACGTGTTTGAAATGACATGGGAATGAGTAAATAATGACGGAATATTAATTTTCTATCCATTAAGCAATCTAATTTTAAGCAGTTCTAATTTTGCAGTACACTCTTAAATATAAAGGTTCTTTATTGCATCTAAGGTTCTACGAAGAACCTTCAACATCCACAGAAGCACAAAAGGATCATTATACTGTTCTTTAGGTTATAAAATGTTCTTCACACTTTTTTTGAAGAACCACTCATTGAAAGGATTAAATAGAAAAATCTACTTCATATCTGCATTCTGAACAAATCAGAACCTCTTTAACTTTACCTGTAGGTGTGATTAGTAACTGGATGGATGAGAGTCGTATTCCGCCCTGTACCATCTATCAGGCTTTCAAATACTTCCTGGACATAACCGCCCCTCCAAGTCCCCTGCTACTGCAACAGTTTGCTCCTCTAGCGACTAATGAGAAACAGAGAAAGAGACTAGAGGTGCTCAGCAAGGTAAGAAAACACTGAATACCTGCACACACTCATGCATTTCCCCATTTATTTGCATCAATACAAGCCGCGCTAAAGCTCAGTAATGATCTAAGACCCATTTTCACCCACTTCTTCCATATAAGACAACAGGCGTCACGTCGCCACATGCGTCCCTGCCTTTTCCGCCTCAAATCGGCAGCAATTTTCTCAGTTTGATAACTTATTAGCTCAACCCCCTCCTCCCTACTTCCTTTTTCCCCCTCCCATGCCTGTTTTGCGCTCTCACACGAGCTTCTCAGTGTCAACACCAAGACATGGAAATATTTCTCTTTCATTGCCTCCCACTGAAACACTGCAATTTTTCATAATGTTGCTAAAAATGGCTGCTTAGTTAGTGAGTCATCCTCTCTGGTTCAAATGATTCTGATGAAGGAATGGCGTGAACTAGAGGAGAAAGACAGAGGGACATTGACACATTCTTTGCAGACTTTCAGCTGAGTTCACATCAGTGAGGATGGCAACTCCCTACAGTTTCTCTCTGCCTGTTTAAAATGGTCATTTTGCATATTTAAAGCATTTGTTTGGATTACTCCACCATTTAAAAGTTTGGGGTCGGTAAGATTTTTTAATGTTTTTAAAATAAGTCTCTTGTGCTCACCAAGGCTGCATTTATTTAATCGGTAAAAACAGTAATATTGTGAAAAGAACTGTTTATTTTATTTGAGTAAATTTTACATTTTTATTTATTTCTGTGTGAATTTTCAGCAGCCGTTGCTCCAGTCTTTAGCGTCTCATAATCCTTCAGAAATTGTTCTGTTATGCTGATTTGTTCTCAACTGAAAACAGTTAATATTTTTATGGATACTGTGATACATTTTTATTTCAGGATTCTTTGATGAATGGAAAGTTTAAAAGAACAGCATTTATTTGAAATTGAATTTTTTTTTGTAAAATTATAAATGTCTTTGCTGTCACTTTTGATCAATTTAGAGTCCTTGCTGAATAAAACTACTCATTTCTAAAATTCAGCTTCATCAGCTTTTCAGGTCCTTACCGTTGAGTTTTCTGTGTATCATTTAGTTATAATCACAATGTTCAGCTTTTTCTACAACTAAAGGCCAGATTTACTAAACGGGGCAAATTAGCGTTAGAGCGCAATTCCATAAAATTGCAGATGGGAGGTGAAAATTCTGCGTGTGATTTACTGACAACGTGCACATTAAAGAACACAGACGCAGCCCATAATGACGAGCACAATCTACCAACAGCAGCGCAAATTACCGCCTGCTTTAAAACATGCTTTTTTGAGGCTTTAAATAATGGCGCAAATACCAGTAATTTGACGAGCACAAATTTTGCGTCTGAAAGGGAAACTCCTACAAATGCATATTCAATAAGATCAGGTGCAAAAATAACTGTGTCCATGCCTTTTCAGCGCTAATTCTTCACTGCTGGTCTTCTATTTTAATGCCAAAAGACGGTTTGCGTTGGTGCAAGCTTTTAGTAAATCTGGCCCTAAAATTCTTAAATTCAGAGAAGCATTGTCAAAAACAATAAGGTAGTAATGGTAGTGTTGTTTTTTTTTTTTTTTTTTTTGAAGTAATAGTTGAAGGTCAGAAAACAGCAAATAGTCTATATGGTGAAAAAATGATCAGAAAAAGGAAGTAAAATAGTATTCTAGTCTTTTAAAGCAATATGATAGTCTAGTAAACATAACTATTAGAAGTATACAGTCTGTAGTTTTTGGTTCCTTTTTTGTAGCTTGACAGCTGTAGTAAAGATCTACTTTGCTGTCGTAGAGAAAGAACAGCCTGGACATTGTGCTAAATAACCTTTTATGTTAGAAAAAATGGAGGTGCAATAATGGTTAATCAACGGTGACAGAATTTTCTCTTTAAGAAGAGATCTGAAAAGACCTTTCTGGCTCCGTTTTACACTCACATGACTAACACATTTACGCAAATTATAGTGTTGACAGGGTTTTTTTTCTCTCGCTTCTTACTGTCAGTTCACGGCACAAGGTGCTTGCAGAATGTTTTGAGCTATTGCCATTCATCCAGCGCTCTTGTGCCAAACCAGAGCTACTGGGAACGTCACAATGACGTTATATGCTTCATTCTGTGTCTCCTCAGGGTTTGCAGGAGTATGAAGAGTGGAAGTGGTATAATAACCCCACCATAGTGGAGGTGTTGGAGGAGTTCCCATCCCTCCAGATCCCCTCCACCTTTCTCTTGACGCAGCTACCCCTCCTACAGCCACGATACTACTCCATCAGCTCCTCTCCAAACCTCCATCCAGGAGAGATACACCTCACTGTGGCGGTGGTGTCCTATCGGCCCAGAGGTATAAATAAATAAATAAATAAATAAAAAATAAAACAGCAAATGTTTATGCATTGCTCTTTAATAGCTCTTAATGGAACTCTTAGTTATGTTTCATTTAAATATGAGTTTTACTGTATATCAACACAGTAAAATACTTAGAATTATTACAGAAAGACACTAAAGATGCTAAAGTAGAAACCTGTTAATGAGTAACTGTAATTTTCCTTAAAAAAAGGTGAAAAACTGTATATATATATATATATATATATATATATATATATATATATATGCATATATAATTATATGTAATTTTACTGTAAATACTGTTACATTTACGATGCTGTTTTAGTGCCACATTAAAAAATAAAAAATTCTAAGATTATGAGATTAAAGTTGTAATATTTTGAGAAAAAAAGTCAAAATTACGAGAATAAAGTCAAAATATTTTGAGAATGAAGTCAAAATGACTAGAATTAAGTTGTAGCAATTATGAGACTAAAGTTATAATATTTTAGAGTATAGCCTATATCTAAAAATATTATAACTTTAATCTCATAATTGCTACGACTTAATTCTGATTTAACGTAATTTTGACTTTATTCTTGTAATTTTGACTTTATTCTCAAGATATTTAGATTTTATTCTCATATTGCTACTACTTTATTTTCATAATTTTGACTTTTTTCTCAAAATATTACAACTTTAATCTCGTAATCTTAGATTTATTTTAACATGGCACTAAAACATGGTCATAAATTACTATATAATTTAAAGTAAAAAAAAAAAAAAAAAACAACAGTAAAAGGATATTCCCATAAGTCTCTGCATGACACATCATATTATTATATTTTGCATATGATTTTTTCTTCTCATTTTGTCATCAGTACTGTACATTAGTGTAATTTATGTTGCATTTGATGTTATTTAGTTAATATTTATTGCATTATGGTGTCATGTGTTTTACCCTGATGGTGTTTTGTATTTGTGTGTACATTATGACCCTGTGCACTGTCTATATCTGAGTATTGGCTGGCCTTGTTTTAAGGACAGGCCACTTATGATGAAATCTGATCAATCATATGGTTTTCTGTTTTACCACTTGTATTATTATGGTGATTATCAGTATATTTTAATGTACAAAAACAGATTTTGGTAGTTCAATTAAATTGGTAAATGAACATCATATAACTTCTATCACAAAATAGGTAGTAATAAACTTTATGAAAGCTAAAAAAAAATATGGCTCTTGGCCGATCCAAACACAATGTGAGACATTATTGAGATCTCTTATGAAATTCTAGAGATGACCCAAGATTACTTGAACCTTTTTTCAGAAGTCTCTAAATCTCTAAAGAATTATGCGCTCAGTAACTAACATTAAATATCATTGCTTATACAGGATTGCTTTATTTTTAATTCAAACTTTTTTTCATCAAAGACTTTCAAATAATTGTTCTTTCAAATAAATACTGTCATTTTGAACTTTCTAAGAACCTAAGCATTTCATTTAAGAATCCTGAAAAAAATGAATCACGGTTTCCACTGACATGTTAATCAGCACGACTGTTTTCAACAGCAAATAAACATATTAGAATGATTTCTGAAGGATCATGTGACACTGAAGACTGGAGTAATGTTGCTGAAAATTTAGCAAAATAATTTTTTAAAATATAGTAAAATAGAAAACAGTGATTGTAAAAATACTTACTGTTGTTACTGAATTTTGATCAAATAAATGTAGCCTTGGTGACCATAAGAGACTTATCAACCACAAACTTGTATTTTCGCTTTATTTTGCTTTATTTGCTTGATCAATATGTATAGTAAGTGATGTAAGAAGTCTTTAATTCAGAGACCTTCTCTTTGATGATATCTAGTCACTGGTAATGGTCACCTGGGACATGTTTGAGATGCCGTTTGTACCAGGTGTTAACGGTAATGCGTCTCTGCTCATCACTTTAAAACCAGATGTTCAAAGCAGGTGTAAGCAGGACCTGATGCTATGTTTAACCAAAGCAATCCACTTCACAGTGTTAAAACGTTTCCAGTGCTTCTCTATTACTCGTCTCAAACTGTGAGAGTCACGCTAAACAGCCTCTCACTTTCAACAGTTACAATGACATACGGCCCGAAAACTCAAATTTCCCCAACAGCGGTATGGTGTGAATAATTGGGTGCTTAATAAGAGACTATGAACTTAATTAGCAATTTGACTGAAGTACCTAATGAATTGTGAATAATCTGTATTGTCGAGAAGAGAAACTGGGCTGGTTGTCTGTGGTATTAGTCTGATTCTGACTGTTCATCTAATAACTGCTCATTTATTTTAAAGATAGGGACTACATCAAAATTAAATGATCAAATTAATTCTAGATCTGCTCATTTGCTGTTAAGCCTTTCTAGTTAACATGCACGAAAGAGAAACTGTGATCTAATCTCTCTTCCACATTTTAAATGCATTGTAAACATGTAATTATGTGCATAATGGTGTAATTGGCGGCTTAAATATAGCAATTTCATTCCATTTGAAGCAAGTGATGTCAGGCCTGTGCAGTTCTAAATTGCTAGGCGTTAGATCGGCGTCAGAGGGTGTCAGGTTAAAAGATTATGTGTTTTTTTCCCGGCTAGATGGCGAAGGTCCTGTGCACCACGGAGTGTGTTCCTCTTGGCTCAATAGCTTGGAAGAAGGCGATACAGTGCCGTGCTTTGTTAGAGGGTAAAGCATTTATATACTTCTCAAATATGTCCACTGATGGTAGTTTTCTTGTGGATTTGATGATCAAAGGATGTATTTTCTGTTTCAGGGCTCCAACGTTCCGTATGCCAAAAGACAGCCAGGTTCCCTGTATTCTGATTGGTCCAGGCACTGGAATCGCTCCATTCAGAAGCTTCTGGCAACAGAGACTATATGATATTGAAAACAAGGGTAGGCTTTTGGTTGCTTCTGAATTTAAATTGTGCATTTAAATTTACAGTTCTGAGAAAGGAAAGCGTCATTTGTTTGATCAATTTGCTAATTTATCGAATGCAATTATAACTGTAAAAAATCTAATCTATCATCTATCTATCTATCTATCTATCTATCTATCTATCTATCTATCTATCTATCTATCTATCTATCTATCTATCTATCATCTATCTATCTATCTATCTATCTGTCTACAATTATTATGAATTTACAAATTCATATTTAAATGGTGCATTTAAATGTCCAGGTTTATCATTGTTTGATTCATTTATTTAATGCAGTGACATTCAAGCAATTTTTGCTAGAAATTTTTTGCAGTTTACTTATCATTTTTATATTTTTATTTTATATTTTATATATATATATATGTGTGTGTGTGTGTGTGTGTAATTTTTTACTTAATACAATTGAATTTTTACATTTTACAATTATGATTAATTGATAATTTCTATATAATTAACATAATAACATGTACTTATACTTTCACTAATATACTTTGGCATGTGTTTTTGAGTTAAATCTTAATTTTGGCATGTTTTATTTAATCAGGAATCAAGGCATGCCCCATGATCTTGGTTTTCGGTTGTCGGCAGTCACAGATTGACCACATTTACAAGGAAGAGACCATCCAGGCCAAGAACAAGGAAGTATTTAAAGAGCTTTACACCGCATATTCCAGAGAGCCTGGGAGACCAAAGGTTAGAATATAATGGCTTGGCAAATATTAGTGAGGATATTTCAAATCCATTTATAATCCAGCATTAGTGAGGGTTTAGCTAGCGGTTCATGTGAATCATGGGGATTAATGGGAAAATTAAAAATGGAGAAAGTCTTTGATTTTCACTTTTGTTTTTTAAATTCAGCAAGCAAGGCTAAGCATTTTTGACTGATCAAATAACAGTGGAACCATGCCATGTGGCTCTTAGACATCTGTTTATTCCTTTACCTCACAATTTTTTCTTTTTCTCACCTCGTCCTCTCAGAAATACGTCCAGGATGTGCTTCGCGAGCAGCTGTCTGAAACAGTGTACAAGTATCTGAGAGAAGAAGGAGGACATATCTATGTCTGTGGAGACGTCACCATGGCCGGAGACGTACTGAAAACAGTCCAACAGATCTTTAAACTGCATGGAAACATGTCTCTGGAAGATGCTGGCTTCTATATCAGCAAACTAAGGGTTAGATCCCACTTTTTTCCAAACTTCATACTGTAGTTAGTGGTGCTGTTTGCCCGTTTATTTAAAACTGATTCTTCGTGTGCAAAGGTAAATCAAGTACAAAGTCATCTGAGAGGTTCCAGTTACACTATAATTAATGAATTAATTAATGAAATATATATATATATATATATTTATTTATTTAAATATATAAATTAATGAAAATGTATTTTTACATTTATAATTGTATGATTAATTCATTTATCAGCAAAACTAAGGGTTAGATCCCACTTTTTTCCAAACCTTATACTGCTATTCAGCCACTTTTTAAAAACTGACCCTTTGCTTTATTTACTTTAGGTTACACTTTATTTTAAGGTGTCCTTTTTACAGTGTAATTACACATTTAAGTACTGAGTAATATTTATTAATGACATGTACTTACTATATGGTTAGGGTTAGGATTACAGTTCGGCTTAGGGTTACTTGCATGTAATTATGCACAATTAATTGTTATTATAATAGTAAGTACATGTAACATGTAACAAGGACACCTTAAAATAAAGTGTTACCTTATTTTATATATTTTTTCTATGTATATATATATATATTTAATTCATTTAATTTTATTTTTATATTTATATTTATAATTTAATGATTAATTAATAATTTATCACCAAAACTAAGGGTTAGATCCCACTTTTCCCCAAACTATATACACTGTAGTTAGTGGTGCTTTCTTTCTTTCATGTGCAAAGGTAAATCAAGTACAATATCATCTAAAAACTTCTATTTACTTCATTTATTTATTTTTAATTTTAGATTTTGTTATATATATATATATATATATATATATATATATATATATATATATATATATATATATATATATATATATGAATGAATGAATGAAATTTCAAATTTCAAATTTCAAATTTATTTTATTATTAATTAATAATTAATTAATAACATTTTCTCAAACTAATGTTCAGTCATTTATTTAAAACTGACTCTTTGTCTGCAAAGGTAAATCATGTACAAGGTCATCAGAGAAGTTCTAAATTAGTTTAGCTTAGTTTGTTTGTTTATTTATTTATTATTTTATATAGTTTTTAATATTAATAATTTGTTGAAGAAGTTAAATTGTATTTTCATAATTTTATGATTAATTGACCATTTATCAGAAAACCTAAGGGTTCCATCCCACTTTTTTCCAAACTTTATACTGTATTTAGTGGCTCCATTAGGTCATTTATTAAAAACTGATCCTATGTGTGCAAAAGAAAATTAAGTACAAGGTCATCTGAGAAGTTCCAGTTACTTTTTCAAACTGTTTTCTCCTCTTTCTCGCTGAAGGATGAGAATCGATACCACGAGGACATTTTCGGTGTGACCCTACGCACTTACGAAGTCACCAACCGCCTAAGGTCGGAGTCTATTGCATACATCGAAGAGAGCAAGAAAGACACGGATGAGTAAGTCCTGTTTGCTTATTCTCCATCCGTCCTCCTCTCTCCTCGAGTCGCCTTGGGTTATCTGCGCTTGTAGGAGGACCTTGTGCCGTGTAGATTACTGTAGATACAGCCTCTGGACCAGCATCACTGAATGCCAGCTGTAACCATAGAGACGGAGGCTGGGAAGAGGCTGCAGCGTAACAGGATTAGTGAGAAGAGAGTGGCTGTGCTATTCTCTGTTTGTGCTCTCACAGATAAGAGCTTGTTCATCGCACACTCGCTGTGAGAGCGGAGGGAGGGACAGAAGTGCTTTAACCGTAGTGCACGCTTAACTGGCCTTTTTGCCGGATGGCCACCGTAGTTCCTGTGAGAGGTGTCACTTATTTGGATGTTTTATGATGAAAGTCCTTGTGTTGGAGGACGAGAGCTGCCTCACGGTCCCTTGCCATGTGTCATCTGGTACTCTGCTGGATAGTGGGCATTAAATATATCTCGAAATAATTAAATATGGTCATGAAATGTTGCAATTAATGCATAACGTTTGGTTAATTACGTAAATTACAGTAAGCATGAAAGGTGTTTATTTTTGAGCTGTCAATCGCTTATTGTTTTTAATGGAATTAGTTACATGATATGCAGATTAATTAATCAAATTTATCATAATTACAGCCCACATTTACTTATGTAAAATGAAAAATGCCATAAAATGTGAAAAATACACTACTGTTCGAAAGTTTTGGGTTGGTAATGTTTCATTCTGATTTGCTGATTTGCTGCTCAAGAAATATAAGTCTGTCATTTTTGATCAGTTTAGTGCATCCTTGCTGAATTAAAATATGTATTTCTTTCTTTCAGTGATAAAAATATTACTGAACCAAAACTTTTAAACAGATTGTAAACCGTGAAAAAAATAATATATAATAATGAATAAATAAATGTAGTGAATAATGAGCATATATAAGTTTTGGAATAGATTTATGTAAATAAATATTTATTTATTGCAATTCCCTGGTGAAAAATAAATATACTAAAATGTATTTGAAATACATTTATTTCATGCTAAGTATTCTACAAATACATTTAAATATTATGTACTTAATACAAATACCCTGCAATTGTACTTTTTGGTATACTAAACTGATATACTTAAAGTCTGCTAAATTAGAACAACTAATTTTGTACTTAATGCACTTTAATTGTGTGGAAGTAGAGCTGAATTCCAACTAAAGATACACTGAAGTATATTTGAATGTGCTAAAATGGAACTATTGGAAGTACTTCAGGAACACTTTAAATATCTTGCATTTAAAGACCGATATTATACAGAGATCATACAATCCTCATCAATAGTGACATTAAAACACATTTTAGGTTTTATATTAAGAAATGTGCATTGTGCACAAGTAGTACTACAAATAAACTTTAATTATAATTTTTATATCAGTAAGTCTCAAGTGATTTGTCAATAAGTATGTTAATAGATTTGAACTATACTTAGTAGGAAATAAATGTATTTTAAATATATTCCTTTTTTACTAGGATTAATATAAATATAAATATAATGTTTGTATTCTCTCTCTACCCCTTCCCCTATTTTCTCTTTTAATCTTTTTTTCTTCCTTTCACAGGGTGTTTTGCTCATAGTCACATTTTCCGTCCATATTGCTGGTTTTTGTTCATGCTCTAATCAGCCAACCAGAAGCATGATGGGACACCAACCATGATTCAAGAAAACTGTGCCAAGTTTGTCTGTTAAAAATTTCTTCTTTTTCTTTGCTAGGTCTTGTTTCATGTGCATCTCTATGATCAAAATCTGCATTAATACAAGTACCTTTCACTTGAATTTCTGAATGCACTTTTTTATGTCTTTATGCTTTGTTCTGACTAATGGGCTGCGTGCACTTAGACATGGCCTGCCTTTTTTAATGTGTAAGCAAGATCAGTGGCTTTCCTCATGTGCAACATGCATAGATATTGACTTCACTATTAAGAGATGGGAAGTTTTCGGTTTGGTTAGTGAGTCTCAGGGTTATTGTGCACGTTTTGATGAAAGACCAAGTCTCTATCCATGCTGAAAAGAGAGGATATGCTAGTATTTACAAAAGGTGAGTCTGTTTAAAAGAACCAAACATGGACCTCTTTAAGCAGACCAATTCACACTGTCCTTGGCCTTAAAAGTGGGTTCAGATCTCATTTTGGTCCATTTTGATTCATTTTGGCTTTGAAAGAGTCACAACCAAACATTTTATTATCATTTTCTTCTTTCTTGTCTTCATGATAATATATTATTTCATATTCAATGTAATAATAATAATTATTATTATTGTTATTATTGAATATAAAATGATGTTAAAAATAGAAACAAACTTAAAAACACTATGGTTAGACATGGCAGTTATTTTATTTAATTTTTTAAATATTTTTGTATACGTGAAAAGGATTAGTGGACGACTGAGAATGAATTGACATATGTCAGCATGTGTAGGTGGAAGACGAGTTAGACCTGTACAAAACCTTGCTCTGTATATTATCGCTTCTAAATGAAACACAAGCTGCTAATTGACAGCACACTGGTTTCCATGCATCTGAACGTGCAGAAGAGTTGTAAGATGTGGTTAGATATTCCCCCGAGGCTAGTAGTAAATATCTGTCTTGATAACAACTAGCCCGTAATATAGAATGAATTATAATAGAAGTTAAGAAAAAATATAGTGGTTCATTTTGTTATTATTATTTTCTGATACGCCATTTAAAAACATCTCACTTTTGAAATTAATTCAGTGAATAAAAACATGACTGTGGATTTAAAGAAGACTTTAAAGCAACTGTATGCAAGTTTTTTTTTGTTTGTTTTGTTTTTTTTTTACTGTGAAATGTCAGCTTCAAAATCATTCAGATGGAACACTGACTTCTAATAAGACGAACATCCCTCCTGCCCCCAACATCTGTTCTGTTCTGTCGAGTTTACATGAGTTTACAGAGTTTCGGAATTCTGCCTTTTTTTCCTCAGAATTCTGAGTTTACATCTTGCAGTTCTGTTTTTTTTTTTTTTTTTTTTTTTTTTCAAGTAACATGTAAGGGGCTATGGAATAGAAACATAAAAAAGTTAACTGCAATTTTTTAATCTCATAATTCAGACATTGTTTCTTGCAATTCTGAAAAGAATAAAAGAAATGAGGCATGAACTCAGAATTCAGATTTTTTTTTTAATCACAATTCCAAGTTTACATCACAATTCTGAGATTATGTATCGTAATTGTACATTTTATCTCAGAATTCCGAGTTTACGTGAGTTTACTGAGTTTATAGTTCCCAATTCTGTCCTTTTTTCTCAGAATTCTGAGTTTACATCTTGCAATTCTGTTTTATTTTGTTTCCACCACAGAATAAAAATAAAAAAGGTAACTTTTTTTAAAAAATTATTTCACACACATTTTTTCCTCAGTATTGCAAGTTTATATTGCATAAGTGCAAATTATAAACTTGCAATCCTGAGAAAAAAAAAAAAAGAATTGTGAGATATAAACTCAGAACTGAGATAAAGTCACAATTACCACAGTTTTTTTTTGTTTTTTTTTCTTTAGCAAATGCACGCTTGAAATATGCAGGTTTGGTGAGCGAGTACGAAATCCCGTCGAAAAGGGCAGATCGCTTTACGGCAACAACACATGCATGTGTACAGCTATTCACTGTAATTATGACATTGAATGCCACTCATTTAACGTATCATGTAAGGGGCTCCAAAGCTGCAAAAACACAAAAATACATACAGTGGATTTAAGATTGATCAAACTAAGATGAGACCACTTTTCAATATCTTTCAGTATGCATTTGTCTCAAGCTAGCTGTAAGAAAAGACTTTTCAGGAGACTGAAAAATCTCTTTAGGTTGGTTCTTTTATGAAACATCCTTGAAACTCTGATGAAAATGAAAGAGGTGATGCACCTGCTTTGCTTTATTATACGTCTTCTATATCCCTGTTTCTCTGAGACATGGCTGTGATGACCTTTCTTTTTGACTCCAAACGGAGACCTGGATCTCTTCTTTAGATCGAAGATCAACCATCGTAGTTGTCTTTTCGTATTAAAGGGTATACGCTTGCAACAAAGAGCAAAAAATCAATGTGGCGCATAGTTCATTTTTGCATGCACTGCCTTTTTGATGGCTGTGAAAGGACAGTTTTCTGGCAATGAATCCTTTAAGAAAAGTCACTTTCTGAAATGTACATTTGATTAGATCCTAGCTCGCTTTGGATTTGCTTTGAAAACTTTTGAGTTATGAGTGGCCTCCGGCATGAAAAATATTACATGAGGTAATTTGATTTTGAGGGACTTTGCTTTCTGTTGTCTTTCTGTAGGAGAATATTCTTGCTCTATGTACGCTGTTAACACTGAATGTTTCCCTCCTCACGTTTGGGTTTTGCACCGTTTAAACTCTGTGATGACAAAAAGTCGGGCAAAAAAGAAACTCACACACATGCATATATTAAAATCAGTAAATATCTAAATATATAATATGTATGAGAATTTTTTAAGAATGTATTTTGATTATGGGTATTGATTTGGTTTTGTCCCTCTGAGTTGCTTGTAATATCTTACGTGAATATGATGTCTAATTAGTTTGGGGGAACCTGAAGCATTATTCTGAATGCATGATGTTACTGTCCTGTTTTCTCTTAACCTGCACTGTGTCCGTTTAACTGTTGTGATCGGGTCCTTCCTCTGTGACTGGACGGAGAAGAAGCTTACGGGGTTTTCTTTTCTATTTTTGTGTTTGTTCTTTGCTGCTGCTAAAAGAAACTGTTCCGATCAATTTCCGCTGTGAATCTTCTATTGTGGAACTTCGAACATTGAAACATTTGCCATTTTAATGCATATACTGCAAGAACTTTGCATCTACTTAATAATAAAAACATTTGTATGTCAAGAGTTGAAGTTCGTTGCTGTTCTTTCTAAAGTGAGAAAGTTCAAAATAATATACGCAGTGTAAATGTTAAGACATTTGTAATGCATGAACGGATATGTGAATGGAAAATTTGAGGTCAGAGGTTGCACTTTCATGGCTCAGGAGATATGGTGTGTTTCGTTGAAATGTTAGTTTGGTTTCCTATTGAATTTCTATGGAGAAACAGAAGCAAGAGAGTGTTTCCATACAAGAGTATCAGACATCATCTTATTATTTATTTATTTATTTACATTTTAAAAAAAATTGTCAAATGTGCTACGACTCTGCAAAAAGAAATATTAAATGTACTTATATTTCCGACATTTTATAAATTTTATTTTATAAATATAAATGATATAAAGAGTATGCTGTAAATGCAAGTAAATGGTAATTCTGAAATATTTAAGAAATAAATAGTGTATAATAGTGTATAGAATTTATATAGAAATGATTATTTAGCTTTTATATTTAAGTTGGTATCTAAAAATATTTAAATATGAATATAAATATAATATTGCCATAAAAATTACAAAATAAGTACACACACACACACACACACACACACACATATACTTATTTTGTAAATATTTTTAGATACAAACTTATATATAAAGTTTCTATATAAATTCTATATAAATTCTATAGACTCATTCACATATATATATACATATATATTTTACTTTTATATTTAAGCTGGTATCTAAAATAAATTAGAATGTAATCTATAAATATTAATATAAGTATGATATTGCCATAAAATTACACAAACACACACACACGTGTGTAAGTGTGTGTGTGTGTGTGTGTGTGTGTGTGTGTATAATTATATTAAATATAGAAAGGTTTTATAGAGAACAGCTGAATGTGTACTGAGAGAAGATGTATGTTCTTTGTTTTATACAATTCTTTCTCTCTCTCACCACTGACTGCAGAAACAGATTGAATGTGGCTTTATAAGAGGAGAAATGACACCATGGCAACCAGTCAACAAAACAAATGAGCTGAACAAAAGCCCACCCTCACTGTTCAGGCTCCCTGGCTGATTGGATGAGCCGTCCAAAAATGCAGCTCTGCAATTAGTCAAAGTGACTGTCAGTCAAATACAGCCTTCCCACAGAGCAGGTTAGTCTGGGGCAACAGGAGACAGTACTGCACTGATTTGCTTTCTCATAGATTTTATTTTATTTAAAGATATCGATCCTGTCTGGCTTGGGAAACCAGAGTGAATCAAATGTGATTTAGTTTGATCAAAACATTCTCAACATTCATTTTGCAAACAATCACAAACTCACACAACGTATATAGAATGGTAGTGGGCAAAAAGGTGACAAAAGAAAGTATTCTTCCATCAGTATGTGAAGATGATGGAGATGAAGGTGGAAAAGAAGAGGATTTGGGAGGAATCGTAAGCAGGCCTGTCAGCAGACCCAGGAGTCTCTACAGCAGAGGAAGTGTGGATGGCCAAGTGAGTGTCTCAGATAAGATTTTATGCCGTTTCATATGCTTGTGTGTTAGAAAACACATGATGAGGGTGAGTGGACTTAATGTCATTTAGCCAAGTAGTTAGTCATTTTCCACATCTATTCAACTAATCAGATTTTAGGGTTGGGAAAGCAATAGGGTTTGGCCTATGATAGGTTGAACACTGGTTGCTGACATCCCAAATCCCTTGGTACGTGCCCAGCGGTGTGAAAGAAGGGAGTGTGAATGTCATCAGTGTGGTTTATAAAAATTGTTAATACAATAAATATGCATGATTCTAGTTGGAAAAATGCAAACTTAATTTTTGAATGCCTAAAGCAAACTTACAGTGTATATTTCATAGATGTTTGTCAGGCCAGCCACAGTCTAGCCACCATAAAAGCATCCAAATGGTATCAGAAATCTGAATAAAATAATACACTACTACCGTTCAAAAGTTTGGGGTCAATAATTGTTTTTATTAATATGCTTAATTAACAAGGATGTACTAAACTGATCAAAAATTTCTATT
Source organism: Spinibarbus caldwelli (assembly GCA_039654775.1). NCBI lineage: Eukaryota > Metazoa > Chordata > Actinopteri > Cypriniformes > Cyprinidae > Spinibarbus > Spinibarbus caldwelli. Next base: position 6,027,525 of record CM077223.1, on the reverse strand, counting down.
TCAAATAAATGCTGTTCTTTATATTCATTAGAAACTCTGGAAAAACCATGGTTTCCACAAATATATTAAGCAGCATGACTGTTTTCAATATTGATAATAAGAAATGTTTGTTGTGCATCAAATCAGCTTATTAGAATGATTTCTGAAGGATCATGTGACACTGAAGACTGGAGTAATGATGCTGAAAATTCAGCTTTGCATCACAGGAATAAATTACATTTTAAAATATTTTCAAATAGAAAACAGTTATTTTAAATTGTAACAATATTTCTCAATATTGCAGTTCCTCTTCAGGAACTCGAGCTGCGTCAAAACGCTTTGGGAACGCCTTCAGCGTGACCACGCTCTGAATCACATGTGTAATCAGTCCAATGGATGGGCGAGACGTCACAGGCGGGGTGACGTAGCGACCAGGAAGCATAAAAGCACGTGCGGTGAAACCGGTGTCCTGACATTTTATCCTACCCGTCAGATTTTCCTTCCAGGGCTTACTGCGCATGCGCACTTCAATATTGCATCCTTTTTCTCATGCTGAACAACAATATTTAATGTATTTGCATTACTGTAAGGATAGGTTTAGGGTTGTGGTAGATGTAGACATTAAAAACATAATTTGACGGGTAGCATTTTTCGTTGTCGAATTGTACTACCTACTGTTATAATGGGAGGTAGCAAAATCTGACAGGGTAGCACAAATCGACAGAACACCGGCCCCGCATTCACTGAGGTGGAGCGGCGGCTGCGCTCGTGGGATTCGCAGATGGATTGGTGGAGGGAATGGAGACTGGCGATCCTCTGTCTTCTTCCTTTCCCACCAGATCCAACACCCGCTCTCTGGGTTCGGAAGCCCGCCTGAAACGGTTTCTTTCCCCCGCAGAGAGGGCTCGACGCTCCGCCTGTTTTCCTCTGAGGAGATTGACGTGGAGTACGACGATGAGCTTTCGATAAGCATATTGTTTGCACAAGCATATTGTTTGCACAAGCACATTGTTACCACAAGCAGATTATGAGCAGCATTTCTGGGGAGCGGAGCTCGCGCAGTCAGCTCTTGAGGGGGCTGATTGGGCTCCTCCCCGCTGTAAACGCTCCGCTCCCGTCGGGCACGCTCTGAGGAGTGTGTCCATGCCTGCCATCTCGTCGTTCTGGTCCCGCCGCTGCTGAGGCACGGCGGCGATTGAGATCACAGGGATCGCACATGGATCTGGCAGACGGGTTGATGACGGCTCGTCCTCTCTCCACCTGCATTCCTTAGATCTAATGCTCTCTCTCGGGTTTCAGAAGCCCGCGTTGCGGTTCTTCCCCCTTTGAGTGAGAGCTCGCTGCCGCAGCTATCTTTCTCCGAGGAGAATGATATTGCTATGATTTCTTCTCGAGGGAAGAAAAGGCTTGTGTGTAAAATCAGTGTGCATTTCCGAGGCAACACGTGCATTACGGGCACTCAAAACGATGCTTTATATCAGTTCATATCAGTTATATCAGTGCTATATCAGTTCACGTACTTCCCATAATGTTGGAGTCAGAGTGGCGCGCCCGGGCCAAAGGCTTCTAACAGATGGCAGGTCTGCAGACTGTCATTCTCGCTGGATAGTCTTCGGCCAGAATGTCCTGATGCCTATGACACAGGACGTCTGAGGGCCGGCCCCCTCTGGGGAAGAGCAGTGTACACCGCATCACACGGTGCCCGTCTCTCCTCAGTGCCCTCAGGAGATCGGTCTGCCAACCCTGCCACCCATGGTGCTTCAGGGCGCAGCGGTCTCTAGCGAGCGCTTCTCTCAGTCTCTTCCGCCCGGAAACATAGTGGAACTGAGAGGCTCGCCGCCCCTTCGGGGGTCTCTAGAGCAGCTAGAGCGGCCATCGCCTGTCGGTCCTCCACTTTAGGGCACCGAGCTAGCAGCTCTAAGCACACCAGAGGCCAGTCTCGAGAGACTGGTTCCCTTAGGAGTCACCTGGCGCTGTGGGAGCCCCTGCCAAGCGTGTCTCGTTGGGTCCTGCCTAGCAGGCTCTGGTTCTACCAGTTTAGTCTTCCTGGGAGATGACGCGGGGTCTGAGGACCGTCATTTCAATAGAAGACTTCAGCAAGAGAGTCCAGATGCTTATTGCTTAGGACTTCAGGGGGCAGGCCCCTCTGGGGAAGAGCGGTGTACACCGCATTACACGGTGCCCATCTCTCCTCAGTGCCCTCAGGAGATCAGTCCGCTAATCCTGCCAGTGTTCCAGGGCGTAGCGGTCTCCCGCGAGTGCTTCTCTCAGTTACCGCCTGGAAACGTAGCAGTACTAAGAGGCTCGCCACCTCCACAGAGGTCTCTAGAGTAGCTAGTTCGGCCGTCCCCTGCCGGTGCGCCACTTCAGGGCACCAAGTTAGCCCCTCTGATCACACCAGAGGTCAGTCTCGAGAGACTGATTCCCTTAGTAGACTATTTGGCAGCGTGATAACTACTGCCAAACGTGTCTCAGTGGGTCCTGCACACTGTAGTGAGAAGCCACAGAATCCATTTCGGTTCTCCTCCGGCTCAATTCAACGGGGTCTTTCCCACCCTGGTGGGCCCCAAGCAGGCTCTAGTAATGGAACAGAAGTAAACACTCTGAGGACGGAGGCCATCGAGGTGGTCCCTCCTTGCGTAGCAGAGTCCGGGTCCTACAGCCGGTACTTCACCGGTTGCATCCTTTTTAGATCTGCGTCTTTGAACCGTTCAGTCAGGCGACTGAAGTTCAGTACGTTAACGTTAACGTTAACGTAAACAGGTCATGTCTCAGATAAGTCCGAGGACTGGTTTGTCACGATCGATCTAAAAGATGCACATATCTCCATCCTTCCTCATCATAGGAAGTTCCTGAGGTTTACTTTTAGGGGCAAAAGCTTACCAATACCGGTTCTTCCTTTGGCCTTGCACTTTCACCCCACACTTTCACGACTCTACCACTTTGACTTTTGGTTGATATTAGCTCAATCAGAGTGGATGGCGGTTCGACATCGAGATGTCGTTCTCGCTCACACAAAAGAGCTGGGGTTGAGACTTAACGCCAAGAAAAGTGTGCTTTCTCTATTACAGAGAACCACTTATCTGGGCGTGGTGTGGGATTCGACCACAATGCAGGCACATATGTCTCCTGCTCAGATCAATTCGATCCTCACTGCAGTCGCGAGAGTGAGAGAAGGCCGGTCACTCACTGTCAAGCAGTTCCAGACTGCGGGGTCTGATGGCAGCTGCGTCCAACGTGGTTACTTTTGGCTTGCTGTACATGAGACCCTTACAGTGGTCGCTTAAGATCAAGGGGTTCTCCCCGTGGGGAAACCCGCTTCATGTGGGGGAGTCTACGTGCCTTAGACATCTGAAAGAAACTTTGGTTCTTATCTCAGGGCCCGATGCTGGGAGCTCCTGGTCGCTGCGTATGCTAGCGACGGATGCATCTCTCACCGGTTGGGAGTGGTCATGAGTGGCCGCTTGGCCCACGGTCTGTGGAGCGGCCGCCATCTCACGTGGCGCTTGAGTTGGCTGGAGATGCTGGCCGTGTTTCTAGCCTTGAAACACTTCCTCCCAGGCCTAAGAGATCGCTATGTCTTGGTGCGCACCGACAACACAGCAATGGTCTCTTATATATGTGGGGGCAGACATCCTGTCGAGGCAGGGGCCGAGGCCCGGGGAATAGATGCCTCACCCCGAGTGGTGAAGCAGGCTTAGAGAGTCTTTGCCAGGCTCAGGTGGACTTGTTTGCGACTCAGATGATATCGCATGGTCCCCTCTGGTTCTCTTTCTGACTCATCCAGCTCCACTGGGGCTGGATGCCATGGTACAGATGTGGCCGAGGCTTCGTCTGTACACCTTTCCCCAATTGTTCTGCTCCCGGGAGTTCTGGCGAGAGTGCACTGGAACGAGGTCAGTCTACTGTCAGTAGCCCCGTTCTGTCCGGGCCGAGTATGGTTCTCGGACCTGATTTCTCTCCTCAACGGCGCTCCATGGGAGATTCCCGCAGGGAGAGATCTCGCCTCACAGGCGGAGGGCGCGCCCCCGCCAGAGCTGTGGAAGCTGTGGGTGTGGCCCTCTGAGGAGGCACAACTCATAGCTTCTGGTCTCTCAACCGAGGTTGTTGAGACCATCCTCCAATCCAGAGCTCCCTCATCGAGGAAACTGTACTTCTTGGTGCGGAGACCGCCAGCTCGACCCAGCTAACTGCCCGTTTGGTACAGTTCTGGAATTCCTGCAGGCCTGTTTTTCCGCAGGGTTGACCCACTCCACCTTAGAGGTCTTCGTGGTGGCCATTGCAGTCTTCCACGCCCCTCTCGGTGGCCATTCAGTGGGAAGACACCCCCTAGTTACACGTTTCCTCCGCGGTGCACTGAGGCTGAGGCCCCGGTACGATTTTCTGGCTGTCGTACCCCAGGCCTTCAGTTCTCCTCCCTTCGAGGAGCCTGACCAGAGAAGCTTGTGCGAGAACCACGCCCACAGAGTTGCCCTGTGGGAAGGGACAAGGTCCCTCAGCCGGTGGATTGTGGATGCCTCTCTTCGTTGAGTCCTCTGATCTCCCCTCCTTGGGGGTCAAGGCTCGCTCTGCTATGCTGCGGGTCGGTCCAAGCCCTCACTTACGTCAGATACGCGAGCCACTCCGGGCTCTTCTTTCTCTCGCCCTAGCTGTGCTCCTTCACACACTAGGCAGGGATTTGTCAGTCTGGCGGTGTGGGCATTCTCGTTCCCAAAGTGTTTTGACGCAGCTCGAGTTGCTGAAGAGGAACGCCTCAAGGTTACGTATGTAACCCTAGTTCCTCGAGGGAACGAGACGCTGCATCTCGAAGCCAGATTTCTGGCATCCCTGCCAGCGCTTGCTTCATTCCTGAAGCTGATGCCGGTTTCACCGCACATGCGTTTATGCTTCCTGGTCACTACATCACCCCACCTGTGACGTCTCACCCATCCATTGGACTGATTACACATGTGATTCAGAGTGTGGTCATGCTGAAGGCGTTCCCAAAGCGTTTTGACGCAGCGTCTCGTTCCCTCAAGGAACTAAGGTTACATACGTAACCTTGAGGCGTTTTTATTGTATTTTTAATAAAATAAATGCAGCCTTAGTGACCCCAAGACACTTCTTTCAAAAAAAAAAAAAAAAAAACACTAGACCCTCCCAGTCTAGTGTTATATTTTGATCAAATAGTAAAATGTGATGTCATTGTATAAAGTTTAGGTTTCTCAACTTTTTGATGCTCTCACCACTTGCTTCGCTCCACTGTCAATCCCCCACATGAGCCTGTCGCTCAGCTCTCATAGAGAATGAATTGTAAACGCCTGCTCATCTCAGCACCAGTGGGCACATACAGTAACTTTGCAACCCCTCACCACAAACCATCTGGCTTCATTCTGGTGTGTGACCAGTTTACAAAATCCAATAAATTCCTGATAAATAAAATCAAGTCTTTCCCTATGTTTTTTATGCCTCACAGTATGTTTCACTTGGAAATATGTCACATTGCAAGTATAACGGCTTGTGAATGGTAAGGTTGTGTGCCATTCAGAAGTGAAACAGAAATTCATGTAAGTGTAATTTTTAACTAGAGAAGCAGAATTTGGCAAAAATGTCATTTGGCTTGACAAATGTTTGTTTGAAAGTTTACAATGATGTTTAAAAAGCCTTTGAAGTTTGAAGATTTATGAGCTGAAGGATGGATGGATGGATGGATGGATGGATGGATGGATGGATGGATGGAGATACAGACAGGACGATACAGCAATAGATAGATAGATAGATAGATAGATAGATAGATAGATAGATAGATAGATAGATAGATAGATAGATAGATATAGAGGTTTTAATCTTATAGCTCTCCAGGGTTAGAAGGTTAACTTTTGGGTTAGTCAAGGGTTATAAGGGTTATCTTCTGTGGTAACCAGTGGCGTGGTTGTCTGGGGGCCCGGATTTGCTGGGACAGTAACCCGGGCTTAAGTCTGGGGTTAAGGTTAGGCTAGAGGGCTAGAAGGGCTAGACAAATAGAAAAGATAGAGTCTGGTAAGGTTTAGACGTCCAGGTCAAAGGTCACAGTCCAGATAGATAGATAGATAGACAAAGTTATAGATTTTTATCATATTTCTGGACAGATTTTGATGGTGAAGTTTTGTATTAGTGAATGTTTTGAGGGCTATGGGGTTAGAGGGGTTAAGTTTAGCGGTTATCTTGGGGTTAACTTGCAGCTAGGTATATAGATAAAAATGACTTTCATCCTCATTAATTCCACCCTCATTAGAATATTGCATCTGATTGGCTAAGGCTTACCTGGGTGTATCTGGTGAAGCGTAGGCCCGACTTCCATGTAAGTGGTATCGTTGGACACAGGAAGCTGCCATCTTTCAGGTGGCGAAAGTATCTAATGAATGTATATAGATAGAAAGGAGTTTAATCCTCATTAATTCCACTCTCATTAGCATTATCCATCTGATTGGCTAAAGCTTACCTGGGCTTATCTGGTGAAGCGTAGGCCCGACCTACATGAAAGTGATATCATTGGATTCAGGAAGCTGCCATCTTTCAGGTGGCAATAGGTTCAGATGAATGGATAGATAGATAAAAAAAAATGAAAAAAGATCAATAAACAGCTGGACACACCTTAAGGATGGACACTCTATAATTTAACATATTAAAAGAGTAATCAATTTTTTCCTCCAAATATTATTTCCTTGTAATTTTACATTTTTAAAATATGCCACTATCCCATATTGGCAATTTGTCTGTAAGAATTTTTAGTCATTTAAAAAGCATTAAAATATAGTATGTTGACATATTATTTTATATATTTTGATATGTCCAGATCCTTCCAGCCTTGCTTTGATTAGGCCTAGTTCCCATAAGCAATCCACTATCTTGATTAGTCTGTAATTGTTAGTAATCATATACAGGTGCATCTCAATAAATTAGAATGGAAAAGTTCATTTATTTCAGTAATTCAACTCAAATTGTGAAACTCGTGTATTAAATAAATGCAATGCACACAGACTGAAGTAGTTTAAGTCTTTGGTTCTTTTAATTGTGATGATTTTGGCTCACATTTAACAAAAACCCAACAATTCACTATCTCAACAAATTAGAATATGGTGACATGCCAATCAGCTAATCAACTCAAAACACCTGCAAAGGTTTCCTGAGCCTTCAAAATGGTCTCTCAGTTTGGTTCACTAGGCTACACAATCATGGGGAAGACTGCTGATCTGACAGTTGTATAGAAGACAATCATTGACACACTTCACAAGGAGGGTAAGCCACAAACATTCATTGTCAAAGAAGCTGGCTGTTCACAGAGTGCTGTATCCAAGCATGTTAACAGAAAGCTGAGTGGAAGGAAAAAGTGTGGAAGAAAAAGATGCACAACGAGAGAACCGCAGCCTTATGAGCATTGTCAAGCAAAATCGATTCAAGAATTTGGTGAACTTCACAAGGAATGGACTGAGGCTGGGGTCAAGGCATCAAGAGCCACCACACACAGACGTGTCAAGGAATTTGGCTACAGTTGTCGTATTCCTCTTGTTAAGCCACTCCTGAACCACAGACAACGTCAGAGGCATCTTACCTGGGCTATAAAGAACTGGACTGTTGCCCAGTGGTCCAAAGTCCTCTTTTCAGATCAGAGCAAGTTTTGTATTTCATTTGGAAACAAGGTCCTAGAGTCTGGAGGAAGGGTGGAGAAGCTCATAGCCCAAGTTGCTTGAAGTCCAGTGTTAAGTTTCCACAGCCTGTGATGATTTGGGGTGCAATGTCATCTGCTGGTGTTGGTTCATTGTGTTTTTTTGAAAACCAAAGTCACTGCACCCGTTTACCAAGAAATTTTGGAGCACTTCATGCTTCCTTCTGCTGACCAACTTTTAAAGATGCTGATTTCATTTTCCAGCAGGATTTGGCACCTGCCCACACTGCCAAAAGCACCAAAAGTTGGTTAAATGACCATGGTGTTGGTGTGCTTGACTGGCCAGCAAACTCACCAGACCTGAACCCCATAGAGAATCTATGGGGTATTGTCAAGAGGAAAATGAGAAACAAGAGACCAAAAAAAATGCAGATGAGCTGAAGGCCACTGTCAAAGAAACCTGGGCTTCCATACCACCTCAGCAGTGCCACAAACTGATCACCTCCATGCCACGCCGAATTGAGGCAGTAATTAAAGCAAAAGGAGCCCCTACCAAGTATTGAGTACATGTACAGTAAATGAACATACTTTCCAGAAGGCCAACAATTCACTAAAAATGTTTTTTTTTTTTTTTTTTTTTTTTTTTTTTTTTTTTATTGGTCTTATGAAGTATTCTAATTTGTTGAGATAGTGAATTGGTGGTTTTTTGTTAAATGTGAGCCAAAATCATCACAATTAAAAGAACCAAAGACTTAAACTACTTCAGTCTGTGTGCATTGAATTTATTTAATACACGAGTTTCACAATTTGAGTTGAATTACTGAAATAAATGAACTTTTCCATGACATTCTAATTTATTGAGATGCACCTGTATATGTGTTATGAATTGTACAAAGATGTGATGATGATGGAAGTATACTAGTTATCTATATTTATTTATTTACAATCATAGTATGTGACTCATAGAGGTATGAAAGATAGGTGTATATCTCATAGGACTAAAACAGTAGGTTTGAATTTTGTAGGGCTCCCCCATTAAGGGATACGTTTTAGTGTGGTTGTTGTTCATCCTTAGATATACAGTGTGTATATATAGTATACAGAACATTGCAATAATCCAATCGTGATGAGATAAAGGCATGAACAAGCATCTCCATCTCTTCTTTTTTTTTTTTTTTTTTTTTTGAGACCAAGATCTAATCTGAGCAATGTTCCTAAGATGGAAAAAACATAAACGAAATACAGACTTTACATGACTGTTAAAACATATAGCTCTGTCAAAGATGACACCCAGGTCTTCTTATGTCACTGCTGTCAGAGTGTGACTCTGAGTCACAGTCCCCCAGGGTGACTTATTAGCCCCCCCCCCCCCCCCCCCCCAGCCCCTGTTTATTTCCTTGAGTGGATAGATAGATAGATAGATAGATCAAGGGATGGATGGATAGAGAGAAAACAATAGAATGATAGATAGATAGATAGATAGATAGCCTGTTCACAATCATAAATTAAGAAGCTAATTCTTCATTTCTTAATTTTGCAAAACTCTGGTGAACTGATGAAGATCCTTTGCATTCTTCTGCTCAGAGAGTGTCTAGATCACCCAGCCAGCATCAAAACACAAGAATGGCCCATCAGGATGAAGATCATACGCATGAAGAAGACGAGATGGATGAAGGTGGAGGTATCCATCCAGGAAATGGACAGCAGCAGGAGGAAGAGTGTGTCATCGGTGACGAAGATTTTGACACAGACCTGGAACTCGACAGATTTCACAGTGAGAGTTCTTATTAAAAATGAAAGTGTGAATATGAGCGGAGAGACAGAGAGAGAGAGTGGGCCGACGGGGGTATGTGGGTGATGCACGTTCTGATAGAGGGTGTCAAAGAGCTAAGGGGCACAGAATATGATGTTGCCACTCAACAGGGAATAAAACAGGCAAACGGCCGTGAGTCATGCTTGTGATTTCAGACAGATCTCTCTCTCCCTCTTTCTCTCTCTCTTTCTCATTTTTCACCTGCTTGTTCTGCAGATACCGAAACACCTACACACTCCTCTACATATACATAAATCACGGCTCCATCCATCTCTCACTATCTCTCTGATGGCTGTTTATTCAGCTTATTAGAGATAGCCATCTGCTAGATTACTGCTGTGTGCCTCCGCATAGCTTAATGAATGGCTTGGGAATTTTCCACATTCATGATAATTGCACATCTCAATGAGAAACAATGATACATTGTTGTCGTATTTGGTTTATAAAGTCACACCAGTTCATCTCATTTGAGCTGTAAGGTTGCATGTGTGAGTACAGCACTTTGGTTATCTTCTGTATCGACTGCATTGATTAACTGTGCTCGCTATTATTTTCGCTCATAAGTCGTAATGATAATAGTAAATCTCTAACCTTGTATTTTAAATTTTGTGCGTAACTTGCACTGTTTGTGCTACAGACATGAATGATACCTCAAATAACTTGAGATGTTTTATTGCTTATCTAAGCATTATTTTTTTATTGTTCTATGTCGTGTTTTTTATTAGTAGTAGTAGTACTGTTATTAGTTTTATTATTATTTATGTTATTAGCATTATTAGTAGTATTAATAGTAGTAGTAGTAGTATTTATTGTATTTGTTGTTTTACATTTATATTTATATTTCTTTTATAGGAGATTCTTCTTCTTCTTCTTATTCTCTTCAGACGGAAAGTAAACTGACAGACAAAACAAATTTAAAAGAATTTTGAAGTGAAGCCACAGTCACAGGACAAAAACAGTCACCGAAATATTATACAATTATAGATCATGCTTTTAAAGTTTTACACTCTAAAATAAATAAATAAGTAAAAAACACAGAGCAACCATATAGCAATGTATTCTGAGATAGCAATGTATTCTCAGAGATATTCTGATCTGTTCTAGATGAAAGACGAGCATATGACCCTACAGGACAGTCAAGCTACAGAGAGGCTTGTAAGATGCTAAATGTAATTCCAGTATCCTACTTCCTACGAAATATGAACCAGAGTGAGCTCAACATGATGCATTATGGGCTGGGCTCACAGGTAAGAGCAAAGAAACTGATTTGGGGGGTATTTACATGGCATCATTTTCAACTGAAGATGGAAAACCTTTTATGCGTTTTGGCCATTCATTTACACAAAAACATGAAAATGCAAACATTTAAAAACAGGTTTCAAAGTACAAGTTTTTGAAAACAATACCATTATCATCTCCATGTAAACTCTCAAAACACGAATTTGTGAAACAGTTGTCACGCGCATGCATATTACATCATCAGTGACAGTCTATGGTAGTGTTAGTGTTTGTGTGCAGATGCGTAGTATAAGTGGCATCACCATCTACTGACCTGGCATACAAAATGCAGTATTTTTAGTTGTTTTCGCAGCTCCATGTGGATGAGGATTGTTTTGACGTTATCGTTAGTACACAAAACTATTCAAAAATGCAAAGGAAAAACATTTCCAGTTTCCCATGAAGCATTGTGAATAACGATTATATAAAAAAAAATGATGGAGAAATATAAAACTAATGATTTAAAGATGTTGATTATATCTATAGAAACATATTTTACATTTAGTTCAAAATATGCACATACTGTATATACATATATTTAAGTAGTTTGAGAGACATTATTACATCATTCATGTGCTTCATGGGCACTAAAGAGTTTTCTGGTGTGATTCTGTTGTCTGACTGGTGGGGATTTCATTGCGGAATCATATAATGTAATTTTTCACTGTAGAATTTCACTGTTAAACATGAATTATTTAATAGTAAGCTGAAATAATATGGACTGATGGCTACAACAAAAGCATATGCCATCAATTAACAACCTTATAGCTCACAGTGGATCCTGTCTTCAAAGGTTATCGTTCAAAATCAATATGGTGAAAATGAATGCCGTTTTTACTTCCAGAGCCTGACTGTTGCGTTCTATACGAATTACAAAACATATGATAAACATTTTAAAAACTCTCCTCTGTAGGGTACCAAAGCTCTGGCGATTTCTCTGGTAACCAACACCTCCATCCTGAAGCTCAATCTGCGAGATAATTGGATGGAGGGAATAGGCGGAGCTGCCATTGCTGATATGCTCAAAGAGAATTGTTACATCACAGGTGACTTCCTGCAGTCCCACACACAACATCACAGTACTGCCTTTTTTCTGTTGGACTTTTATTTGCGATTCACTAGTAGTGTGAAAGTCTGTTTGATCTCATCTGTGAGACAGTCTTATCGTGTTTTTATAGAGGAACATGGGGGTTGGACAAGTCTGGAATCTTTTGGAAAGCACTGGAATCTTTTGGAATGTTGCCATAACAAACCATACTGATTTCCATATCAGATTTCCAAACAGGCCCAAATTCCCAGAGACTTCCTTTAGTGGGCTGAAAATGTCTATGCAATGATAATTCATGCTAGAAATTTACTAGCAACTTGTTAAAACATGCTAGTGGTGTACTAAATTATACTAGAACGATCCTAGCAACATTTTAAAATGCTAACAATGTGTTAAAACATGCTAACTTGTTATAAACATGCTAACAATTTCTTAAATTATGCTAAACTATGTTAAAATATGCTAGTAATGTGTTAAATCATGCTAGAAACATGCTAGTAACTTGCTAAATCATGCTGGCAAATGCTAAAAGATAATGTGTTAAATCATGCAAGTAATACGCTAGCAACGTTAAAATATATTAGCAATGTGTCAAATCATGCTAGAAACGTGATAGCAACCATTAGGCTTACATATTAAAAACACAAACAAACACAATCTCACCTGTAAAAGTTGACCCCACTTCTTCAGGAATTTAAATTTCGGTGGTTTTTACAACCAGAGGCTGTGCAATATTGTGGCATTTTGGAAAACTGATTGATTTTTACGGCGATGACCGTTTCAAGATGGCGGATCCGTCAACAGTCGAATGTGGCATCTAATTATACAAGCTAGCAACATGTTAAAATGCTAACAATGCGTTAAAACATGCTAGTAATGTGCTAAATCATGTTAGAAACATGCTAGCAACTTGTTAAATCATGCTAGAAACATGCTAGCAACATGCTAAAAGATGCTAGCAAAGCAACATGCCAGCATGTCATGTTTATGCTTTATACAATACAGCTTTACAGGGATAAATGGGGAGAAAAATGATTTAAAGTGCAAACAGAGATCAATTCTGCTGTAAAGCAGCTTTAAAAAATACAATAGTGTCATTTTTTCAGCTGGGGTCAGTTCAGTGTTGATTCAGTTCAGTTCAATGACTGTGTAAAGATCATCAAATATGAAATGAGTTTAATTCAGCTATAAAGCAACCCTGTCATCATCCAGCACAGTTCACTTCTCATCCAATAGTGTCTGCTGAAGAAAAAAAAAACAATTAATTAGAAATTATTACAGAATTTGTCATGTTTTTACTGTTAGTAATGGGAATTGTATTGGTTTTAATGGAAACTGTAATGGGTCTCTGCTGGTAATTTGTCGCCTTCTATTGGTGGCTTGTTAGAAATCACTAAATCCTAATGGAATATGTCCCAGAACAACTTAGAGGAAACAATTTTAATGGTTTTAATGTTTTAGTTGATGGTTTGTAATGTTTGTAATGGAATTTGTAGTGGAAACCATTAGAATGTTTTTTTTTTCTTTTTTTTTTTCAGCAGAGTGTACAGTCAATTCAATAATATTGCTAAATATTAAGTGTCCACAACTAAGCATGCTAGAGGCAACTGTGGCAAGGAACCCAAACTTGATCAGTGACAGAAATTGAGAAAGAAGAAACCTGGGAAGAAACCAAATTCAGTCGGCAGTTCTCCTCTGGCCAGACAAACCAACATGATGTGGCTTAATTCCTGGCTGCATTGCAATTCAGACTGTGTATTGTTATGAAGATTGGGATACATCACATGGTGATGCCAGCAATGTGTTAAATCATGCTAGCAATGTTCTAAATCATGTTAGCAACATTTTATTGACTTTCTCTGACTTCTCTGAGTAAAACCTTCAAACTTCAAAAGTTATTTTAAACTTTCAGACAAGGCTTTGTCAAGCCTACATCAAAGTCTGTCATCATATCTAGTTGTTGCTGTCCTACATTGTGATATCTCAGCGCATACAATGGGGTTCAGATGTCTAGGGGACTGCTGGTGAAAACGTAATCAATAATATCCAATTCAAAACAACATACAACAGTTTCACAGTCCACAGTTTCAATGTCCAGTTATTAAATGCACATTTTACCCATCATTCACTGTGCATTTTGGTTGATACAGCTGGTTTTGTAGCACTCCTTCATGATATGAACAGTAAAACCTGTGTTTTTCCTTCCCAGAAACTGATTTGTCTGAAAACCGGATGGGTGAATACGGAGCCAGGGCTCTGTCCAGCATGCTGCTGGAAAACTCTACACTATTCTCTCTCAACCTCTCCGGGAACCATCTGGACGAGCGGGCGGCCAGACACCTGTCCCCAGCTCTGATAGCAGGTGTGAGATGATGTGAAAAGTTGCTGATGAAAGGTTCACCGCTTGATTACTGCACACCTCCAAATAACTTTGCTTTTAGAGGGGCATTTAGTGGTTTTTGAGGCATTCGGCTGCCACGTGTTGAATGGTTACATGTAACAGTTGGACTGGAAGATTACAATTTCATGGCCACTTAGTAGGACAAGTACTAGAAAAAAACAGCTTGAGATTTGACCTAACACATGCATAACAAAAAGAACATTAACCTTCAACACAGTATTGCACAATGGGAATGAAATTAAAATCTGTCCATTTCACTAACTTTGAGCAGTTCATTATACTGATGATTTTATAGCACTACAGAGTACAATAAAAAAAAGTCTAGACACAAATTTGGATAATTTAGTTTCAGTTCACGAAGCAAAAGCAAAAGATAAGTTGCCCAGTGCAGTGACTCTCAATTGGCAAAGTACTTAGACAGGAACCACTGGAGAGCTTCATTGCTTTATTAAATTTATGAAACTGAAAAAATAACAGGGCAAAATGTGATGTTTTTAAATGAAGGAAAAAATATAAATGTGCAGCAAATCTCATTCATTCAATGACGATGGTGCCTTGCAAGAATGGAGAGCTGCTGTTTTACTTTTGATTATGCAAATTATTTTTTATTTTATTTTAGAGAATATATATATATATATATATATATTTTTTTTTTTTTTTCTTTGTTTTACTTATTTTAGTGCCAGTAAATTAAATGAAACATAAATTCATAAATTAAATTTGTGATCTGTCTATATAAACGATGTCTATATGCCTATAGCAATCATAACTAGCTTCATTAACAAAAAATAAATTAATCAACAAACAAACAAAAAACACATCAGAATGCACTGATTAGAGTAAGGGAAATGCTGCCGTGATTCTGCTTTTGAACCAAATAGCCTACTAAAGCAATTATGTCATTGCTAAGCTTTTCAAACTCTGCTGCTCTGTGTTTCACGGAAACCTGGCTGAATGACGCCATTCTGGACCACGTGCTTCATCTGCCGAGCTTTCAGCTGTTCAGAGCGGACCACGACACAGAATCAACCGGGAAATCGCGCGGCGGCGGGACATGCTTTTACATCAATGAGAGGTGGTGTACAGATGTAACTGTGTTGAAGAAGATGTGCTGTCCCGATCTGGAAGCGCTCTTCATTAACTGTAAGCCTTCTACTCGCTGCGGGAGTTTGGCTCGTTCATTCTCATGAGTGTTTACATTCCTCCGCAAGCGCATGTGAGTTTGACTTTGCAAAAACTCACTGATCAGATCGCAGAGACAGAACAACAACACCCGGACTCTGTTTTAATCATTCTCGGGGACTTTAATAAAGCAAATCTCTCCCGTGAACTGCCAGAATACAGACAGCATGTTACATGTCCCACCAGAGACAGTAATATATTGGATCACTGTTACACAGCCATAAAGGATGCATATCACTCTGTCCCACGGGCAGATTTAGGACTCTCTGATCACTGTTTAGTTCATCTTATACCGACCTACGGGCAGAAACTGAAATCAGCTAAACCTCTATTACGGACTGTAAAGAGATGGACTAATGAAACAGAGCGGGTTTTACAAGCCTGTTTCGACCTCACTGATTGGAGTGTTTTTGAAGCTGCTACAAACGATCTGGACGACCTCACAGAGACTGTAACATCCTATATCAGTTTCTGTAAAGATATGTGCATTCCTACCAGGACTCATTTAACCTACAACAATGACAAACCATGGTTCACTGCAAAACTCAGACAGCTCCGTCAGGCCAAAGAAGATGCTTACAGGAATGGGAACAGAGTCTTGTATAAACAGGCCAAATACACACTGGAAAAGGAGATCAGAGTGGCAAAGAAGAATTATTCCGAAAAGATAAGGATCCATTTCTCTTCCAGTGACACGACTTCAGTGTGAAAAGGTCTGAAAGACATCACCAACTACAAGACACCATCCCCCAGCACTGTGGAGAATCAATAACTGACAGACGATCTGAATGAGTTCTATTCCAGGTTTGAAAAAACACCATTAACACCTCCAGCAACCCCCGACTCCCCCACACCTGCACTTCAGATCAGTGAAGACGATGTGCGTCAGGTCTTCAGAAAGAACAAGAGAAGAAAGGCACCAGGCCCAGACGGTGTGACAACAGCCTGTCTGAAAACCTGTGCTGACCAGCTGGCCCCCATCTTCACACAGATCTTCAACAGATCATTGGAGCTGTGCGCAGTCCCCTCATGCTTCAAATGCTCCACCATCATCCCCGTCCCAAAGAAACCCAAGATAACAGGACTTAATGACAACAGACCTGTGGCTCTAAAGTCTGTGGTCATGAAATCATTTGAAAGACTGGTTTTGGCTTATCTGAAGGACATCACTGGACCCTTACTGGACCCCCTACAGTTTGCCTACAGAGCAAAGAGGGCTGTGGATGATGCAACATGGGATTGCACAACATCCTGCAGTATTTGGACAGACCAGGGACTTATGTGAGGATCCTGTTTGTGGACTTCAGCTCAGCTTTTAACACGATCATTCCAAACCTCCTCCTGCCCAAACTAACTCAGCTCTCTGTGCCCACCTCCGTCTGTCAGTGGATCACCAGCTTCCTGATAGACAGGCAGCAGCTAGTGAGGCTGGGAAAATTTTCATCCAGCACCTGTACGATCAGCACTGGTGCTCCTCAGGGCTGCGTCCTCTCCCCATTACTTTTCTCCTTGTACACCAATGACTGCACATCTAAAGACCCCTCTGTCAAACTCCTGAAGTTTGCAAACGACACCACAGACATCGGCCTCATTCAGGACAGTGACGAGTCTGCTTACAGACAGGAGGTTAAAGAGCTGGCTGTCTGGTGCAGTCTTAACAACCTGGAGCTCAACACGTTCAAAACAGTGGAGATGGACTGTGGACTTCAGGAGGAAGCTCCCTCCTTTGGAAGACTCCATTGTTAAAAAGGCCCAGCAGAGGTTGTACTTCCTTCGCCAACTGAGGAAGTTCAACCTGCCACAGGAGCTGCTGAAACAGTTATACTCTTCCATCATTGAATCCATTCTCTGCACTTCTATAACTGTCTGTTTCAGCTCAGCTACCAAGACCTCAGAAGACTACAGAGGGTAGTCCGGACTGCTGAGGGAATCATTGGTACAACCCTCCCCAGTCTCCAAGAACTGTACTTATCCAGAGTGAGAAAAAGGGCTGGCAAAATCATGCTGGACCCCTCACACCCAGCACACTCCCTCTTTGAACTGTTGCCGTCTGGTCGATGCTACAGAGCTCTGAGCACCAGAACGGCCAGGCACAGGAACAGTTTCTTCCCTCAGGCAATCCATCTCATGAACATTTGAACACTTGACAATAAACATGAAACACACAACACTATCATACATTTATTTATTTAACACACATAGTTGTTTACATTTCAAACTTGCACCTAACATACCTGTACATACTAAATTGTCTATTTTGTATATTGTGTTTCTACTATTTTGCACATTGTCTATTTTTATAATTGTATATTATTCTTTTTATTATCTGTGTCTTGTCTTGTCACTGTCATTCTGTCGCACTGTGGAGCTTCTGTCACCAAAACAAATTTCTCGTATGTGTAAACATACCTGGCAATAAAGCTAATTCTGATTCTGATTCTGACTGATGATGATGAGGCTATGTGGACACAGATATTGGTCCAGTGTGGTAGGCTATGTCTAATGAGAGGTGATGAATTTGCTTTTAAACAAACCTTTATCTAAAATGTTATTTTTAATACTTTGATAAATGGGTCAGTGGTGAAACCTACTGATAAAAACCTTCAAATCCGCTATTTTCAAACACATCTCAGAGATTATTCATATCTTTCTGTGGGAATGTATCAAAATGCAATTCTTCAAAATAATGTTGTTGTTTTTTTATAGCTAAGTGCTCTCTTCTTAACTGCAATGCAAATTGGAAATGATATTCCGCTTCAACACGAGCACAATATCTTCATATTTGCAATATCCAGAGAGCTGGATCTCAAATGATCAGAAACTCCAGTATGATGATGAGGGATATAGAATACAGTCCTAAAGCCCCGTAGCTGTCAGCATGAATGACAGAGTGTGAAGATAGGGAAATTACCTCAATAGAATATTGTATATAATCATCAAGAGGAACTCCTCCATGACCTGCCATGATTCATACATCCTTAACAGATTCCGTTGGCACATCTCTGTTCATATTACATATGGTGATGGCTTTCTTTTTATAATCATACACTGCTTGCTTATTCTTGGCAGGCTACCCTGGTGACCATTGCAAATGCAGTCAATAAGGCCTGATATAGTTATGTATATCAAATATGATATTCATTGAGTTTTTTATTTCTTTAAGAGCTTTGAAAATGGTAACAGCTTCAAGAAATGCTATTTATTAGCTACAGTATGCATAATACATCACTGTTCAAAAGTTGTAATAATTTTGAAAAAGGTCTCTTATGCTCACCATGGCTGCATTTATTTGATCAAAATGACTGTAAAAACAGTAATATTGTGAAATATTATTACAATTTAAAATAAGTGTTTTCTATTTTAATATATATTAAAATATAACAGATTCCTGTGATGCAAAGCTGAATTTTCAGCATTGTTACTCCAGTCTTCAGTGTCACATGATCCTTCAGAAATAATTCTAATATGAAATCATTCTAATCATTCTAATATCAATGCTGAAAACAGTTGTGAAATTATATGATGAATAGAAAGTTTATTCTAAATGTTTTTACTGCCACTTTTTATCAGCTGAATGCATCATTGCTGACTAAAAAATATATTTCTTTTGAATAGTAGTGTACATCGTTCAAGTTTCCCAACATTACTGCAATGACAAATAAGTGTACATTTATATCTTAAGGGAGGTAGACACAGTAGGACACTAACTAAAGCTCAGAACTGGACGTTTGCAGGTTCAGTCCCCTCGAGGAGTAAAATATGAATTATCACCATTGCACGCTTGAGCAAGACATTTCACCTCAGGTTACACTAGAGGGATTCTAATAAGTACTTCAAGCTGCTTTTGATCTGTGGCTCTCAATTGGTTTTAAATCAAAGACATCAAGTCGTGACCCAGTACAATAGTTCATGGAAAAAATAGTGTGTAAATTAAGGCATAATTTTGGCATTATTTTGCTGTCTAAAGACTGGTCAGAAATGATGAGACTGATCACAAAAATAATTTTTTTCCAGATTATTTTGATGCATACTTTTCCCGATTATATGATTTTTTTTTTTTTGTTTAGGAAGAGAGTTGCTTACACAGGGACCATCATATTTTGGGCCTAAATTACTAGTTACTAGCCAGTTAGATCATACAGAAATTAAATTATAAGTGGAAGACACAATAAGACACTGAATTAATAACAGTTACTCCCTCATGTTGCTCTTCTCCATCTTTCTCCTTCCCTCAGGGGAAATCCTGGGTGCTGCTATTGCCGAGAACACAGGAATGAAGTCACTCAATCTGGCCTGGAACTGCATTCGAGGAAAAGGAGCCATTGCATTTGCTAAAGGCCTGGAGGTAAGAGGAAAATAAAGTCCATTTTCTGCCAGAGTCACTCACTCATGCCAAGAACTTACTTTGGCCGAACTTCAATTGATCAAGTCAGGATTTAAGAAGCTAAATATAGCAAAATGTTGTTTGGTTCAGCATCCTATGCAGTAAAAAGGGTCTTATCATGAGGAATCAAAATTTACTCAATCTTTTGAGATAAAATAGTTTAACTGTGAAAACATACTGTAATTTTAATAATTCTTAACTTTCTCCCTGTCAAAAATAAAGTTGCACAAAAATAGAATATTTCATTCAAAGGGTCAAGAAGAGGGTGCAAAATCAAATCAAAAATAAATAAATAAACATATTTTAAGTAAATAATAATAATAGTAATAATAATAATAATAATAATTATTATTATTAATCCTGGTACAAACAAATTATAAGTGGGCCTCAGTGTGATAAGAAAAATAAATAATTAAGTAATATGGCCCTTTAAAAAAACAAATTCTGAACCATTTAAATTCTGCACATATGCTACTGTAGTCATTCTGTTGGATTTGATTTTTAAGGGAAATATCTTCTTGCGGACCCTGGATTTGTCGTACAATGGCCTGGGCAAAGAAGGTGCCGTGGCTCTAGAGGAAGCACTCAAACACAACAATACACTAGAGGATCTGAACATCAGGTACTGTTGTCACAGTTTGATTATATATTATACTGTAACTGTATTCATGGAAAGCAGGACATGCATCACCTATGAGTCAATGTTTTGAAGGCCCACCTCACCTATTCTTTTTTGTTTGTATACAGTCCTTGATTTATTGCCGTAATTATGAGATTTGTCTGCTAAAGAAGTTTGAATGTTCACAATGCACAGTTATTCATGATTTATTTGCAGTGGTGAAATCAGCAAACACCAGACTTTGCAAACAGTCGATAAACTGACAACTGGAAAAAAAAAAGTACCTCAAATACTTGCATAAAATACTTTCTTTCTTTGTCTGCAGCAATAATCGAATACCGCTTGAAGGAGCCATCCATTTCGCTCTGGGCCTCAAAGTGAACACGACTCTACGAATTCTCAAAGTACGAAAGATTAAAATAGTAACAGCAGGGAATGATTGAAGCAAGTATGGCTTTTAAGCTTAGACTTTCAAGTCTGCGTCAGAAGAGATTTATTGAATTTCTATCTTTGTTATGACTAATTTTGTTGGTTTTCGGTATGATCCAGATGTCTAGGAACCCAATGCAGTCAGCGGGATGCTTCGCCATTTTAAAATCAGTTCAAGCAAACCCGGAAACTGCAGTGGAGTTCTTAGACTTCTCTGTGAGTGAATCTTTCCCATTCATTTCTCACATTTCCTTTTCATCATTGGTTTTCCGTATCTCTAACGTTAGTTTCTTGTAGGATATTTGCGTGGACAAGGAATTTGAAGAGTTATTCGAAAGCACCAAAGAAACACTCCCAAACCTCCAAGTGAAACATGGTGGAAAAATTAATGCCGTGCTTAAAAAGTGCTGAGCTTTATTCAAAAACACATTCTGGACAATCCAATTGTAATCGTGTAGGCTTGTAGAACTGCAAATGTATTTCTGAACTTGCATAAAAGCGAGACTCTAAACTGATTTGAATCTCGCTCCACACTCCTCCACATGGTAAATTGGATCAAGTCATGGTTGATGGATCATGGTTTCCGGCATTAAGGGAACAACGGTTCGGTAGAATAACATTTAGAAGAAGATTTGATGACATTAGTGACCATAGACTTTAAAATATTACTTACAAAATGGGTGGTTGAGATGATGTGTGGAGCAAGCAGAATTGATCTAATTACACTACACTACCATTTAAATGTTTGGTGTAGGTAAGATTTTTTTTTTTAATGTTTTCAAAAGAAGTCTCTGATTCACTTATTTGATCAACAATTCAGTAAATATTATGAAATATTATTACAAATAACAATAACTGTTTTCTATTTGAATATATTTTAAAATGTAATTTATTCCTGTGATGCAAAGCTGAATTGTCCTCTACTCCTCAGTGCCACATGATCCTTCAGAAATCATTCCAATATTATTCAAATGCATTATTAAAAAAGCAACATTATTATCGATGTTGAAAACAGTTGTGCAGCTTGATATTTGTGTGGAAACCATGATATACATTTGATCAAGTTCAAAAGAACAGCATTTATTTGAAACAGAAATATATACAAGATTTAAAAAAAATACATGTATTTGTTTCTTTCACTTAAAAACATAATTTGGGATTTTTATACATAGGCCTACACCCTGCTGAGAAGCTAAGACCAGCAAACCAGCTTAAGCTGGTTTAAGATATTTTATTTATTCATTTTTTGGTTAGTATAAGTAACAATCCTACAATGGTATTTAGACAGCAAATGTAGTTGCCTATTGCATTTGGTCGGATTTCATTATTATTTTTCACTTTTCCCTCTAAAACTAGTCAACTAGCTAACCAGTTTAGTCTTGTTTGAAAAGTTTTGGTTTTGACCGGATTTTAATTACATCAGCGACCATGTCAACAGATTAATCATCGTGATTAGTGAGTTTCTAAACTTCAACGAATCAAAGGCGCACATGATGCTGAAGTCCATCAGTTCACTCGCGTCAAACATTAACTCGTGTGTCGCAACTCCTGCAACTTCATATAGACTCGAATCTAAAAACAACACGAGAGAATAATGGCGACAACACGGTCTCTATATATCTTCAAGAGACAGCAGCATTTCCTTAACAAGGTGCTTTCAACGTGGCTGGTCAGGTAATGTGCATTTGTCGCTGAGAGATGCGTGTTGCACGATACAATTGCTAGGTAAAGTTAATCAGCAACGCAAGTAAACTTGCAGATCTAGAGTCTGTTCAGTCATATATTCAGCATGTGGGCAGTTGATGAATACTATGGACGTAATCTTGCTTTTTAACATCAGGGGTTTATGTTCAAATATATGTGAATGTATAAGGTAAAATGCAGGCTTAATGTGCTGCATAAAAGCGTCCTGTAGTGTGACAAAGTAATTTTTAAAGTGCATAAATTCAGTTCCTCAAATTATCGCCCACAATCCACAATGCATTTTTCACATGAAATAACCTTTTCCTCTGATATTCCAATAATGTCTGTTTCTTTGAGCAGTTAGTTTTAACTTGCAATACATTTTGTTTTTATAAATCTGGTTCATTATTATTATTATTATTATTATTATTATTATATTTTAACAAATATATATGAAAACAATAATAATAAAAAAAACAATAATAACTACAAGCTAATTCTACTAAAGAAAACCTTTTGCTTAGTGTAAGAATATAATTTAATTTATTTATTAATCAGTAGTCTCCACACATTTATTTTTTATTAATTCATTATTATTATTATTATCATTATTAGATTTTAGCAGATGCTGTTAACCATAGCAGTTTACAGTATACTTATTACAGAATACTTAATTGCCACCCTGACTGCCATTGTTTGCAAATAAAGCTAATAATAATAACTACAGGCTAATTTTTTAGTAAAGGAAGCCTTTAAAAAATAAACATTTATGAATCAGTGGTCTCTACAGGGAGGAAATTTGTCCTCAAATTACAGTAAGCTCTCTACACAAACTATGTGAATTATCATTAGAATGTAGTTTTATTGACAAATTAAGGACAAATTAATGTACAAATATTAATCTCATTTTGCAGTAATTTTTGAACACCATATGCACTGTAGGGGGAGGCGGGCTATAAAAGCTAATATTAAGCCATTAAAACATTATGCATAATACTTATTTAAGAGGAAATTTAGCATGTCACTGCTGGCTTTTGCTGTCACTGCTTGAAATGTCACATCTTTCTATAATATTGTGCATTGCAGCTTGTGATGCATCACTTATATATTTATTAAACACTTGCTGAAACAGTTTTGCTTGTGAATCTCTAGAGGTTTTGCGAATAAAAGTGATGAAGGCTGGTTGAGTTCCATGTTTGCACACAAAGTGGATGCCAGGAAAGATGCCCACTCCAATCTGCTCTCCAAGAAAGAAACCAGCAACCTCTACAAGATTCAGTGTGAGCCAATCCATCTAAAACCTTCAAGGATGCGCTCAAATGTTTAGGCCTTGGGAGAAATTGTGCATGCAGTATAGTTGATAGGAATTGCTAAAAATATCCGCATGCATGAATGATGTGCTTTCTTGTCGTTTTCCTAGAGAAAAACAGCCTAAACTGTTTATTTTATACTAATTGCTTTAATAAATCAGCCTCCAAAGTGTTTATTTGTAGAATTCTTTTGTTTTCAAGAGAGACCAGCTGTATGGAGAATGGTAATGAAAATTGGAGTTAGAAAAATGAGTGTGATATTTCATTAAACGGTTGATTTGAGTGATAAAATCGCAAGAGATTTCACTAAATTCAAAATGTTTACTTCAACTACTGTAGAACATCCAGAACAAATAGTTTTTAACACTGCAAGTTACTGGTCCATTTGTCTTTCCTGACATCTTCAAATCCTGTTTTATGTTTCAGTTCACAATGTCAAGCCAGAGTGCATGGAGGCATACAATAAAATGTCGTAAGCACCCTTTTGATTTTGCAATTGCTGATAAAGTATGCAGTCTTTATTTCAGTATGACACTTGCAGGCCTGCTGTCTCTATGTGTGATGTACTTTGGTTCCTTGATTGTCCTATTGATCGTGATTTATGATCATTAATATAGTACCGACATGTCCTGCCCCAACTTCCTGTTTCAATCACAAATATATCTCCAAAAGTTTGGAAACACCCCTGGCAAAGTGTGGTTTTGGATGATATCAGCATAAATCCTTATCATTTTTTGGTGCAAATAGAGTACATTAAAGTAACTTGACATTATCATTGAAGACTAGCAATAATAATTTTCATTTTGATTGCATAATAATGGCAATATATACGTCAAAGTCAGACATGCCCCTTTGCCAGCTGTGATGCCTGGTTACTGGTTTAAACTTGGCCCATGTTTTTAAAAGATTTTTGAGTCTGCACACCTTAATAGCTTCAACAATTGATTGCCAATTATGTTTAGAATATAATGAACCTGTTTTATGAATGAGCTGTAATAGCTGCTAATGGTGGATATTTTGATGAATCGAAAATTTAAGTATTTTCTATGTATAAACTGTTTATGTAATAAAATATGTTTTCGTAGTTTGTGTTGTCCCTTATCAGTGCAAAATTATCACAAATTAAAAAGGATTCATGCCAATATTGTCCAAAACCCCACTTTTCTAGGGCGTTTCCAAACTTTTAGAGGGCAGTGTATTTCTAAATTACTCTCTTTTCTAAATTACTCCCACTGTCTATTTTGAGGGATGAGGTACAGAAAGAACTTCATCGTGATACAGATTATCCATGTGAAGTTGTTGGAAGCTGGAACACCTGGTACGGTGAACAGGATCAGGCAGGTGAGATGAAAAACAACATGTTTTTGTATTATGTTTTATAATGTTTTTTGAAAAAAGTCTCTTTGCTTTTTTTTTTTTTTGCTCAGAAATACAGTAAAAAGAGTAATGTTGTGAAATAATATTACAGTTTCAAGAAACAGTTTCCTATTTGAATGTATTTTCAGATGTAATTTATTCATGTGATGCAAAGTTGAATTTTCAGCATCATTACTCCAGTCTTCAGTATCACATGATCCTTCAGAAATCATTCTGATATGCAGCTCAAGACACTTAACAGTTGTCCTACTAAATATTGTTGTGGAGAACATCATTTATTTGAAAGAGAAATCATTTGTAACATTATAAATGTCTTTACTGTCACTTTTGATAAATGTATGTGTCCTTGCTGAAATATTAATTTCTCTCAGAAAAACATTACTGACCCCAAACGTTTGAAAAGTTACACTTACACAAATCACTGAAGTTTTAAAGCACCAGATTTGGTTTAAATATCTGTTAGATGTTTTATGTATCTTTTTACAGTACTAGAGTGACACATGCTGTTTTGTGTCTGTAGTGCATCTCTGGAGGTATTCTGGTGGATATCCTGCTCTAACAGAGTGTTTGCGCAAACTCAACCACAATAAGGTATTTAACACATCTCTGTGCACTTAAAATTTGGATGTAAGAATGTTAGAATCCATATATTGTGTCCTTTATCAAAATGTTTTCTGTGCAGGCATATCTTGCATTTCGAAAAGAGAGGAGTAAAATGTTGATTTCCCGCCGCAACCAGCTTCTTCTGGAGTTTAGTTTCTGGAACGAGCCTGCGCCCAGAAGCGGCCCCAACATTTATGAACTGAGAACATACCAACTAGCAGTAAATACCATTGAAGTGTTCTGTTTTAAATATACACCTTTTTATTCTACAGCTTAAAGGAAAATGTATTCACCCTCAGGCCAATCCAAGATGAGCTCTTTCATCATTGGATCAGATTTGGAAAAATTTAGTATCACTTGCTCACCAGCAGATCCTCTGCAGTGAATGGGTGCCGTCAGAATAAGAGTTGAAACAGCTGATTAAACGCTTCCTCCAGTTAAAATGTTCATCCCCTGTTATCTTCACCCATCAAAATCCACTGACACATTTGTTTAAAACCGTTTTGGACTGTTTTTGCTTGTGAGCGATGTTTGTTCTATGAACATTTCTCTTCTGATTCAGATAAAACAACTTTTTCATTGGAGATATCAGTTATTATGCATGGAGAACAGTAACAGTTTGAAGTAACATAATATAAAAACATCTTGATGGATTTGTTTCTTACGAACAAACAGCTTTTTGCTTAACAAGACATTAATTGATGGACTGGAGTTTTGTGTTTGGACTCTCATTCTGATGGCACCCATTCACCGCAGAGGATTTCTCTAAATCTATTCTAATAAGGAAACAAACTCACATCTTGGATGTCTTGAGGGTGAGTAAATTTTCAGCAAATTTTAATTTTTGTGTGAGCTTTTCCTTTAACTTGTTCTTTTTTTCTGGTTTGTTTGTCCTGAAATTTCTCAATCAAGCCCGGTACAATGATTGAATGGGGAAATCATTGGTAAGCTTGTGTGTGAATTATACAGTTTAACTTAAGGAAAAATACTGATATTATATCACCATGTTGCATATTCAATCTATTTTATCATGTTCCAGGGCTCGAGCAATCAAATATAGACAGGAAAACAATGAAGCAGTGGGCGGCTTCTTCACACAGATCGGTGAATTATATGTTGTTCATCATTTATGGGGTAAGAACATCCTTCAGTGAGCTCATGTCTTCTTCTGATCATTGCATATTATTAAGTGCTTTAAAATCTCTCAACTGTACTGAATATTTTTTAACGTGTTTTAGCCTATAAAGACCTGCAGTCCAGAGAAGAGACCAGAAATACTGCTTGGTTAAAAGAGGGCTGGGATGCCAATGTGCACTATACAAGTGAGTAAGAACAAAGATAGCGGGTTTTTGAAATACAATATTGGTGCATTGATTATTGCATACTGCATATTATACTGTCTGTTTAAAAAAGTATGTGCACATTTTATTTTAAAGTAGCTTTACAGAATTATACACTACCATTCAAATGTTTGTTTGTTTTTTACAGTAACAATGAACACATTTATAATGTTACAAAAGATTTCTATTTCAATTATATGTTAAATATATCTTTTGAATTTCATCTAAAATATTAGGCAGCACAACCGTTTTCAACATAATGATAAATGTTTCTTGAGCAGCAGATCAGCATGTTGGAATGATTTCTGAAGGATAATGTGACGCTGAAGACTGAAATAAATATGCTATAAAATAATAAATCAGCTTTACATCACAGGAATAAATTACATTTAAAATACTTATATTAAAACAGAAAACAGTTATTTTAATTAGTTATGATATTTTACAGTATTACTGTTTTTATTGTATTTTAGATCAAATAAATGCCTCCTTGGTGAGCATAAGAAAGGTAGATTATATTAACTTATCTTAACCATAAATGTTTCAAACTGTATTATCCTACATTGCCACATTTTTAATTTAGCACGTCATCCACTTATCTCTAAAATAGAAAAATTGCAATTTGCTATTTTAAATTCTGTAAAAATGTCTTAACTTATGGCAGTCTGATCAAATAATGAGTTAAAAGGGAGATTTGGGAATTCTGGGTATTCCTTGCTTACACAAAATGTGCATACTTCATACAGTATTCTAGAGTACTGCAGAAATAATGAGCAATTCAAAGCACAATCAAAGTGTTTTCTTTGTAAACTGCGCCATCTGGTGGATTTCAGTAGAACTGTTAGAACTCTTCAATACATTCAAACTTGTTTATTTCTCTTTTTGACAGTGCCTCTTATCCAAAAGATGGAATCGAGAATTATGATTCCCATGGAACATTCACCTCTGCAGTAAAATCAACTGTATTTCACCTGTGATAATACTGAATACACAGTCCACCAGGAGATCTACTGCTTATTTCTGACGTCACTCAAACACATCTGAAGCAGATGATCACGGTCTTCAGGTCCTTTTGAAGTAGACAGGCAGTTGTTAGAATAGAGCTGGACCTAAAGTCTGCAAGAAGCAAAATGAAGCCAATCTGAGAACTACAAGGACAGACCTCAGTGCCTTCACATGAGACTGTTAAAGTGTATATATATATATATATATATATATATATATATATATAAATGCATGCTTTCTGATGCATGATTTGGCCTGTTGGAGTGTTTAAGGAAACTGCCTGTCAACATAGCTTTTTATCTACAATTAAAAGAAATTTGTTAAATTGAATGCATTTATTAGAATTCTTCTTTTCAGTGTAGTAAACTTTAAAACTTGTCTCTTCTCATACTATATTCAGTTATTATGATTTTATAATAATTTTATGATGTCACCTTAGTCATTTTCACTGTATATAAAAACTTACCAGTTTAGCTGGTCGCCTGTGCTTTACAATTGCTTAAAAATGTTAATGATATTGCATAAAAGCCAAAAACATTATTTGGACGATTTGATGTAGCTAAAGCCTTCTTTTAATTAATATTTTAATTCATTTAAATAGAATATGTTGACTGTCATCAAATTAATACAGTTAATGCCCCTCTTGAGCTGTTATATTTGTCAAACTGACTCAATTTAGATGCCGCTGTCCCTTTAAGAGCAAGGGGGCGTGACACAACTGAGCCTTCCAGACGAGTAGAATCAGATGAACTGGTAGAATGGCAATAAGCGTGAAACGATGGTTCCCAAAGTGGGTGGGGCTTAGCGACGCGTATGGTATCAGATGGGATGGATTTAAATAATATTCTCCGAACTACAATCAATGTTTTTGTCAGTTTCTCCGTGTCGTTTTCAAGTGTAAATTACTGCCTTTAATATTTGCTGAAGCGAACTATCACGTGATGTCTGTTACTTTACTCAGCGCTGGTCAGATTCGACTTATCACGATCACTTGTGATGCCTTCATAAATGATTTTGTTCATATATTGCATAGAATATATATTATGTTAATTCTTGAACATAATAGATAAAAAAAATCATTTTAATCTACAAAAATAAATTCAATTTATATTAATAAAAATATATATAAATTAAAATTCCTTAAATAATATGCGAATTCAGATTAGCTTTAGCGGCTCCAAACGCCCCCTGGAGGAAGCCAACTATAAGTCCCATTGTAAACAGCATTTTAGACGCACTTTCCAATTACTTCTCGAATCGAATTACGTCGAATGAGTTTCTCCCAGCAGCGTGCGCAGTGCACGAGGATGAAGCGTTTTGGTGGCGCAGGGGTAATGTTATAGGCGGATCTCGCGTTGCGTTATTTAACGCGTCTACCTGCACTGGATAGAATAAAACACATTTTCACAGCGTCTTCCTGAAGGACTAGCAAACGATGGACCTGCACATCTTGGACCACAGACTAAGGGTCACATCCATCAGCAAAACGGGACTTGAACAGTACACACACCCCCTCATCAAACTGATATTTCTCAGAAACAGGACGAGGTAAGAAGAGTCGACGCCTGCATGAGTTTGCAAACATGTTTTTACGCGTTTGATGGTGCAATATCTCTTATTTGTTAGACACCAGTTCACGTGCACAGCGTGCTTGTTTACAGTGTGTTCATCTGCAAACTGAGAGCCTCACCCTGTTTTGGTTAGTTTGCAGAAATGATAAATGACCAAAGAATGTCAGATCACACACATGCACTTGGGGCCTTTAACATATTTTTTTAAATTGCACATTGAAATGGCTATAAAAGCAAGCTGTTTTTATAAAGTGAGCCATTTCTTGCGCTCAGCCATGACTTGAAATAATGGCCGTGCCTTAAACTTAGCTGCCTACCAGGCTAGACAACATTTTTGGGCATGCAGGTTTTGACATACATTAAGTTTTCATCTTAACTTTGCATGTGAAAAATAGCACGTAGTTGACATTCACTGCCTGTACGTCAACACAGGACAAAATAAAAAATAAAAAAAACTATAAAAACAATTTTCATTTTTCATTGCATATTTTTCATTGCCCAAAAAGTACCTGCAGATTTTGAAATGTGTGGATTTCTTTTCATTAGATAGCATCTAGATATGAGCAGGTTTCTTTTTTTGTAAATAATATGTATTGAAGTAATTTACTGTGCGTCTCATTTGCTGACATTAAATTCTATGTTAATATTGGCATTATACCATAATTTATTGGCCACCTTTTGCTATAGATATAATTGGTCATTGAAAAACCCATTTTGGTTGTTGACTTGTTAGTAGCCGATCATGTTTTATTTAATGCCATCACCCTAATTGAGATCCCCCCCCATTGTTTATGTGCCAGATAAATACTGTTAATGTGTTCAGTTATAATTTGTATTTTGCATTTGAAGAAAAATTAGGGTTATTATTAATATAAAAACAAAAGATAGTTTATAATCTAATGTAAAAACAAAAGATTAAAATCAAAAGTTAGTGGGACATGTCCATACTAGTTAAGGGCAAATTACTTCATATGCCATTCTAAGAAAAGATCTAGTATCATTAGTTTGCAGATGTCTGTTGGTTTGACCTTCAGACATTTTAAAGTGTGGTTTGTCCCTTCTACTACATAGCCCACGTGGCCAAAGAAACATCTACGGAAAAGAAAATTTCTTTGCATTTTATTTTATTTAATTTTTTTGTCTTTGGAATAATATTTACAGTTGAATTGTTCCCAGTAAGACCGATGAATAAGGTCAATTCCGATTCCATGTTCACTCTTTGTGCATTAGGGTACCTGTTGTTTTCTGTGCCTTTGTGTCTCTCTCTTATTTGTGCCGTTGAATGGTGTTACATAAACTCCGATATGCGCAATAAAGTCTGGGTTGTAAAATGTCGCTGATGAAAGTATGTTGTGGGACATCGTGTGACTTCAGTTCATTTTATGATCTGCTTAATGCCGTTAAATAGGTGTTTTTTTCTCACGTCTGCGAGGACGAGGGGATGGCGACAGGCCTTTCAGGACTGGATTCCCACAGAGCTTAGAAAAAGATTGCTGTTTGTGTATTCAGTATGCCTTTTCTGGTTCGTTCAGGCATGTCTTGTTGAACTTTCCAGAACCTTGAATGCTACAGACTGATAATGTTTCAGAGTTGAGCGTATCACTTTTAGATGCTTAGCTTAAAATACACAAATTAAATTAATAGTTCACCTAAAAATAATTCTGTCTTAATTTACTCACCCCCATATTATTCCAAATATAATAGTAGTTCTTACAATGCACTATATTCAAAGTTGTCTCAAACCCTGCAATAGCTTTGAGTGAAGAGCAGATGGAAATGTATGTTGTTTTCCACTGTAGCTCTTAAATGCTCTTCATGCATGAGCATATTCAAACTTGCAATGTCAGTTTTGATGTCATTGACACCAAGCAGCTCTTGTGTCTTACAACTAAATGTGATATGTTAAGAGCTTAAGTGGTGATAAATTTCATTTTTGGATGAGCTATGCTTTTAAAGGTCATAAGATCTTTCACTAACTGTACGTACATGCAAATTTGTAAGTAAAATCTGCATTTTTACCAACAAATCATGATTCTTCAATAACTTGGGTACTAAAATTTATTATAAATTTACAAAAAATAAAAAATCAGGAACAACTAAAGTCACATATGTGCAAAAAAACAACCATATAAACTAATTAAGATAAAATATTATACATAGATATAATGTTTTAAGGATGCATGATTGATTAATCAAAATAAAAACTAAATTGGGATATGGCTCCCTGTGGTTTTCTGTCAAAATAAAAGTTTGATGGTTTAATATTTGAAATTTAAGAAATTAAGATGACCGTAATTATTATTATTATTATTATTAGTATTGTAAATTTACAGTTGTAAAATAATTATTTTATTATTATTTCTTATACTCTGATTTTTTTTTACAGTGAAATATTATAAAAGTAATATTTCTTTTGTTTTTTTAGTCACTTAAGCAATAGTAGTTTATTATTATTATTATTATTATTATTTTAAATTATTATTACAAAAGTTTGGCCAAATTGTACAAATAAGCACAACACAGCTAGAATTGTTTTTTTGTTTTTTTTAAATCACAATTATATATGTGTATATATATATATATATATATATATATATATATATATATATATATATATATATATATATATATATATAATATTTTTTTTTTTTTTTTTTTTTTTTTTTTTTCCACAAATTGTGCAGCTGCAGCTATATACTATATTATAAATAATATATATACTATACACTTTGTCTGTATTCTCCTGTGTGTATAATGAACGTGCAGTTAGAGTTGATGTAAAGATTTATTGGTAAACAACGACTTAAATTTTCTGCTTACAGAAGACCTTCTCATCTAAATTTTTGCTCACAGAAATCTATTTTCTGTCTTGGAATAGAGAACACTAATATAGCGAACCTAGTTCTCTCCCTTTTCTCGCCGATCTGGAGGATGTTGGTTTAACACCACTCCTGTATTTCTCTGTTTTCCAGAAGGCTTTGGAGCGCTTACAGGAAGTTGAACCCTAGGAGCTCTAGATGTTGTTAGGAAGTGTGAGACTAGCTGACACAATGCTGCTGTGCTGAGTTAGCCCTGAGGGTGGGGATGTATTATTTCCCTTCTGTTCGGCCCTTGGATTGATGTGCCCAGCCGCTGAGGTGCGGATTGTATTGCGCTGAGTTGCAGACAGCAGAGGAATCAGCTGTGTGAATGAAGACCTGTGGGTGGCTGCCAGTACAGTATCGCAGCTCTTCGATAGCGGCTGGTGCACTGCTGAGTCTTCCTCAACTGCAGTAGTTCATGAGAAAGTTAGAAAGTGCTTGTTGTTAGAGGACTACTGTAAAGAGAAGTACTGAAGTCAATGCCTGATTGAGTTTTTAGTGATTTCTATTGCAAAACAAAAACCTATATGTAATGGCCCAATCCGAGCCAATTTCCTTTTTATTTTATTTTATTTTTTCCGTTTTAACGGGTGTTGCACAAAGGATTTAATGCGTGAATCCATAATTTGTAATGTAAAGGTTTATTACTTCATCTTTGTCAAGTTACATTGTATAAGAAACAGGGCTGTCAAATCGATTAATCGCGATTAATCGCATCCAAAATAAAAGTTTGTGTTTACATGATATGTGTGTAGTGTGTATATTTATATGTATATGAATACACACACATACATGTATACATTTAAGAAATATTTATGTGTGTGTGTTTGTATAATCATATTTATATATGATTTATATTATATTTAAATATGTATTACATATATTTCTTAAATATAAACGTATGTGTGTATTTATATATACATATATACACGGTACACACACATACATTATGTAAACACAAATTTTTATTTTAGATGTGATTAATCGATTTGACAGCCCTAATAAGAAATTGCAAAAACTGTTCTACCCTAAAGTTCCAAAAACATGAATTTTTTCACACGATCAAAAGACTGTCTAGCACAAAATCTTCCTTCCTTCCTTCATTATTCTTCTTCAAATTGTTACACAAACATATCATGTATAAAACTAACCAAAGTCACTTGATACAATACTAATAACACAAAACGTACATATATCAAAATACAAAATCACTTATATAAAGAAAAATATTATGCAGTTCTTATTGTCATTTATGGCTCCAACACAATATCAAACCATAGAGTTTTAAAGCACTTTCCATTATCATTCATTGTCACTGCATGGGGAAAAACAACAACAAACATCCTGGTTAAAATTTCTCCTTTCCTAGAGTAAAAAAGTCACAGCGATTTTGGAAAACATGATGGCAATAATAATAATTATCATTAGCCTTACTATTCGATGTTTTTGTTTACCAAGTAAAAAACATTAACTTGTTGCATTAATACTTTTTTGAGTATTAATGTATTTGCAAATGTACACTACCATTCAAAATTTGGGGTCAGTAAGATTTATTTATTTATTTATTTATTTATTTATTTATTTATGGAAAGAAAATAATACTTTTATTCAGCAAGGATGCATTAAATTGATCAAAAGTGACAATAAAAACATTTGTGTGACATTTGTGAAAATATTTCTATTTCAAATAAATGCTGTTCATTTGAACTTTTCTATTCATCAATGAATAAATTTGAGAAAAAATATTAAGCAGCACAACTGTTTTCAACATTCATAATAAGATACATTTCTTGAGTAGCAAATCAGCCTATTAGAATGATTTCTGAAGGATCATGTGACACTGAAGACTGGAGTAATGATGCTGAAAATTCAGCTTTGATCACAGAAATAATTTACATTTTAAAA
Organism: Spinibarbus caldwelli; assembly: GCA_039654775.1. Lineage (NCBI taxonomy): Eukaryota > Metazoa > Chordata > Actinopteri > Cypriniformes > Cyprinidae > Spinibarbus > Spinibarbus caldwelli. The sequence goes on along the minus strand of CM077223.1, from coordinate 5,993,113 downwards.
TATATTTAAATAAAAAAGTTATTTTGAATTATAATAATATTTCACAGTATTACTGTATTTCTTTTCCTTTTTTCTTTTTTTTGATCAAATAAATGCAGCCTAGGTAAGCAGAAGAGACTTCAATCAAAAACTTAAAAAATCTCACCAACCCCAAACTTTTGAACAGTATAGTGTATTTTTATTATTAACCTATGAATTAATGTAATTAGACTACATGATCCATGATACATAACTAATCAATATTACTGTGTTTCGTCTTTGTTTTAGTCATTTTGAAGCTGGTAGATGAAATTCAGTAAACCAGTCTGAACTTCATTTGCACACATCAAGTGCTCAACAGTTCTTTTCCCATGATTCTCATTTGCTGCTGCTTCTCAGCTCTGTGGCTCTTAGACAATAGATCAGACTGAATGAAGTGGAGCATGTTGTTCTGGGTTCCTGGACCGGCTCCAAAAGAATTTGGATCAAACCCTGTTGTGAAGAAACCAATTCTCACAAACTTTTTTTCCTTTTTAACATGCACATCAAGCACCTCAAATTTATCAATCCCAACAAACCAAAATGCAGAACCATATGAATGGATTTCAGATGTTGGCTCCAAGTTCAAGTGAAAGAGAAATGACATTAATTTTTTCTGCAGAGGGGTTTGATGTGGTTTCTCTCTCCAACCCACGCCGCACTGCTGGAACACTCTTTACAACAATCTGCCATTGTTTTTGTCCATTATGCAAGGTCTGATCAGTCTGTTTGGTTTTGTTTCTTTCTCCCGCCCTCTGTTTATTTTCCCTCTCTCCTGTGCTTTTTCTCTTTCTCTTACAGATGCAAATTTTTCAGTCTCACAGAGACTCCAGAAAATTACACAGTTGTCCTCGATGAGGAGGGATTTAAAGGTAAAACGCACACTCACACGGCACATGAACTGCTGTCCTAAGGCTCTTGTGTTCAATTCATGACACGGATTGTCATGGAATATACTCAGAATTATATCAATTTATTTAGGTGTCTGTTGTCATTTCATGTATGTATACAACATATATAATTGATCCTGGGAATTTATAATCTTAACATTTTACACTGTACATTTCCAAAACCTGGGTTAACATTCTTATTTGGATGATTGTCAAAATACAAAGCCTAATATTTAAATTACTTTATATTTGATTGATTCATTACTTGAAACCGCACTGAAATGTGAAGAATATGGAAATAGATTGATATTTGTGGAAGGTTTTTTTTTTTTTTTTTTTAATTCTGCTGTATATATTTTATGTTAATAAAACTGTTTTTGTCTTTTAAAGAAGATTAATATTTAACACCAAATAATTGATCTTTTCATGAAGTATTTATAGAAAAGAAAAAAATAATAAAATAGAGAAAAATTTAATGAAAATTCTTAATATATTTCTTTCAGCTATGTATAAAAATATGTTTACATGTAATATAATATTATTCTAAAGGTTTTGTTTTTTTTAAGTCTCTTGTGGTCACCAAGGCTGCATTTATTTGATTAAAAATACGCAATTTTTGATACAAAAAATGGTAATATTGTTTAATGTTATTACAAATTTTAAATATCGCATTCTTTTTAATTGAATTACAATAATTACAACAATATTATGAAATTATTTTCAGTCAGCAGAATTTTCAGCAGCCATTTCTACAGTTTTTAGTGTCAATTTTTTTCAAACATAATTTTAGTATGATGATTTGGTGCTCAATCAACATTATTTACATTTGTTATTATTTTTATCATAGTTGAAAACTGTTGTGCTACTTAATATTTTTGTGAAATATTTTGTAATCAACCGTCATGTCCTTACTGTCACTTTTGATCAATTTATTTAGCAAGGACACATATATATTTACATTTACATTTAGTTATTTAGCAGACGCTTTTATCCAAAGCGATTTACAAAAGAGGACAATAGAAGCAATCAAAACCAACAAAAGAGCAACAACATGCAAGCGATATGACAAGTCTCGGTTAGCCTAACGCAGTACACATAGCAAGGGTTGTGTATTTTATTTTTTTTATTTTTTATTTTTTTTTAATAAAGAAAACAAGTAGATAGAATATAGAAAAAAAGAAACCTAGTGTGTTTTTTTTTTTTTAAGAAAAAAATTAGAATAGAAAAAAGAAAGCTAGTTAGAGAATAAATATGCAATTGATAGAGGGTCAAGGATGTGTGTGTTTATTTATTTATTTATTTTTTTAATAAAAAGAAGACAGATAGATAAAATAGAATTATAATAGAGAGTGATAGGGTTAGAGGGTCAAATAAAGATGAAAGAGATGTGTTTTTAGCCGTTTCTTGATTTATTAATAATAATAATAATAATAATTTATTATTATTTATTTATTTTTATTTTTTTATGTTATTGGCAGAGCAAAAACAAACCTGAACTACTGGCTCTGTTTTAGCCAGTAGTTCAGATTTGTTTTTGCTCTGCCAATAATATTAAAGAAAAAAGAAGAAAAGCAGAAGAAAAAAAATTCTTCTTGTTGAGCCCTAAAAAGACTAATCCACAAAATCATTAAAGAGGAAAATGTAAAGTGAGCTCTACTGACTGTAGAGCATTGATCAGAGGACAGGTGGGACAGTACATTGAGTTCACGGCTGTTATTGTAGAGGCTCTCCGTAGCCCTGTCCTCTGCCTCTGACCCAAACAGCTGTTTCCTCTATGCTGTCAAACCCCTGCGACTCTAGAGCAAAAACCACTTTCCTCTTCTCATAATCCACAGCAAGGTAAAAACAACCATGTAGAAACAACATTGTGAATACAGTGTACGTTTGCAGGTGTTCTGATATTAAAACAAGATGTTTTGTCTCATTTTAAGAGATGTACATATCCAAAACGTATTATTTGAGTTTTTTTCAGTGCTAGTTTGATATGCTGTTTTGAGTTAAACGAATGCAAAGTGTTAATGGGTTATAGAATGACCCTAAACTCTTATACTCTCAAAGTGACAAGCCCGCCTACAAAGACATTTGCAACTTCCTGCTGTAATTCTGTGAATAATTATAGACTCTGGATTTGTTAAAGTGTTAACAGAATCATCTTAAAGACAACTTCCTGTTTTGCTCTGTGGCTTAGTCTATAGTCCTAATCATGGTGTAATGCAACTATATTTTTTCATTATCTGAAGAAAATGCCTAAGCTGTTTGCTTGTGCAAAACTGTTCAAAAGTTTGTTTTTGAAAAAAGTGTCTCGTGCTCACCAAGACTGCATTTATTTGATCTAAAATATTGTGAAATATTATTGCAGTGTTTTCTGTTTGAATATATTTTGAAATGTAATTTATTCATTTGATGCAAAGCTGAAATTTCAGCATCATTACTCCAGTTTTCAGAAATCATTCTGATATGTTGATTTGCTACTTAAGAAACATTTCTTATCATCAATGTTGAAAACAGTCTGGCTGCTTAATAGTTTTGTGGAAACTGCAATACTTTAAAAATAATAATAATTAATAAATCCTTTAGTTAATTAGAAATTTCAAAGGAACAGCATTTATTTCAAATAGACTTTTTTTTGTAACGTTGTAAATGTCTCTACTGTCAGTTTTGATCAATTTAATGCATCCTTACTGAAAAAAAAAAAAATATATATATATAAAATTTATTATTATTATTTATTTATTTATTTATTTATTTATTTATTTTTTGTCTCAGACTGAATAGTAGCTCTTTCAATGCATATCATTATCAACTACCAGGTGAAAATCACAAGTTTAATCACTTAGAAAAGTAATAGCGCACCTCTCCTCAGCAAGCAGTTCAAGTCTGTAGCACAAACAGTGTAGGATGGGTTTCTCAATGAAGTTCTCCACTAAATATATTCTGTTTTTTTAAATATGTTGTAAAATGTGACGGAGATGAACACAACCTTTTTAAAAACTGTTATATTTGTATATTGACAGAGCTCCAGCCGTCTGAGCACTTACAGGTGGAGGGCTCCACTTGGCTCCCGCTCAATGTCGTCGCCAATGGCAACGCCTCCAGCAGCTCACAGGCCGTGGGCGTCACCAAGATCGCCAAATCCGTTATCGCTCCATTGGCCGAGCAGCATGTGTCCGTCTTCATGCTCTCCACCTATCAAACCGACTTTATTCTAGTAAGCGTGTTTGCTGTCTCTCTGTGATCACTGACGCACAAAATTTAAAACGAAAACAGAAAATATTAAAATTCTAATTTAAAAGTTTGATTGTATATCAGTGATACTAAAATAATGCTGTAATGAATAACCATAATGTTTATGTAATTAGTTTATGTTCAGACCTCATGAAGGTCAAGCGGGAGAAGTCGGAGCTTTCATAAAATTCATATTTTCCATCTTGTAGTTATGAGTTTGTCGAAAATATGAACGGCTTTTTGTGAGAAACTCATATTTATGGTAATTCTGATATTACATCAACGCAGCAATATTATGTTATTTTTATGCTTTTTTCTTTGTTAAAAATTACTTTGTTTAACTAAGCAAAGAAAGCAAGAAAAAGATGTGGAGCTGGCAGACATTTGGCTGAACCCAGAGACACAAAACAGTGTTAATAAATAAAGTATTAAGAAAACAGCAGCATGAACATGCACTAACATCAAACACACCTGCCTGTTGTAAATGTTTTACAATTTTATGACCCTTTTGTTTTTAATAAGTTGGTAGATGTGTAATGAAAGTTGTGTAATGTTGATTGGTCTTTGTTCATTATATTTTCAAGGACAGTGATGCTTTTGTAATAAGCTAATATACAGTTTTGCTAATAACTCTCGAGCTGTGTGGGCCAAAATGTTTTTTTTATTTTTTATTTTTTTTATCCTTGTTGAAAAACTTAAACCTAATATTGACTAATTAACTAATATTTCTTGAATGCAAGGTTCAAACTTTACAAAACTTTGTGCAGAGAAACCACACACTAAAGGCGCACACCAAATAGTCACCCACAGGGGGTGCTACAACAACAACAAAAAAAATCCATAACTGTTTATTGATGCTTTGCTTGTTGTTGTTGTTCTGCTAACATATGCTAAAAATGCAATAACAATACAAAAGTAAAGTACAGAACAAACATGACTACCTCAGGGAGTGCGGTTAGGTGATTTGTCTAAAAATGTGTGTTATTAACATTCTAAAAGCGATGTTTGTATTGTAGGTGCGAGAGAAAGACCTGTCGGTGGTTGTGGAGACTCTGGTGGAGGAGTTTAATATTTTCAGAGAGGAGGGAGGAGAGTCAGTGCCTGTCCACAGTCAGGACGCCTGCAACGGCCTTCAGCGAAACGGCAGAGAGGGTGAGAACTTTCTGTTTGGTACAAAAGACCATTTATTAAAACTGTTCTAATGAATATTTGATGACATTAACACTTTGTAGTGTGTTATAATTCACTATTTATCCAACGTTTTGCGTTGACACGTTGTTAATGTGCCAACATGTTCCAGTACCAACTTATGCACTAAACAACTGTTAGTAAGTCCAAGTGGTGGTATTGTTTTTCCCATTTTTTGTGTGTGTGTCCAGTTCCACATGCAACAGTTCATCCGGTGCTGATTCCAGAGAATCAATTTTGCGTAATGAGCTTGGATCCAGACACACTGCCAGCGATCGCCACCACCCTCATAGACGTTCTATTTTACTCCAACAGGTATGAAACATGCTGCTGCAAACTCATACAGTGATGCTGTCTGCATCTCAGTTTTCACTGCTTTGAGTTTTGCATTTCCTCTTTTTAGCACCACCCTTAGCTGACCAATACGGTTTTACCATTTCACTACCACTAAGAGGTGTCTTGAATAAAATCAGTTTATCTCACACTATACTTTGTAAACTTACCTTCTGATATGACTATGTATGAGACCATATGGGAAATATGGGGTAACCTGTCACTTCTTGCAATAGTTGTCTTATAGGCGCAAAAGAAATGAGAAAAAAGAGGTAAAACTAGTACTTCCAATTATAATTCAGTGTGTATAAATTGATATTAGAAGAAACATCTGAATGACAAAAATATGACTGCTTAAAAAAATCACATCAGTGGATAAGTTGAATCATTAAGGAATGTGTGAATGATTTGCATTTCAAATAAAAATAAGCATACATGATTGTTTGTACTTATGACATTTCCAAACCAGTTATTTCCTTACATTTTGAAATAAAATATGCAGGCATATGCAATAATAAGTAATAAGTTAAGTAGTATATTTATTTATAGAATTATACTTTTTTTTTTTTTTACTTTTTTTTTTAATTTAATTTAGTTTTTGTTGTGTGTGTGTGTGTGCAGTTATTTCCTTACATTTTGAAATAAAATAATTAGGTATATTCAATATAACAAGTAGTAAGTTAAGCAGTAAGTTTATTTTAATTAATTTACTTATTTTTGTTCTCTGTGTGGGTGCAGTTATTTCCTTACATTTTAATAAAATATATTTTATGTTAATACATATTTAAAAATAACAAGTAGTATGTGAAGTAGTATGTTTATGGTAATTTTTTTTCAACATTTTCCTCCTGCAGTCCTAAAGAGGGCGCCAGTGTTGATGAGCACGTGGAATGCATCAAGTTTTTCTCCTTCTCTCTGATTGATGGATACATCTCTTTGGTGATGGACACAGAAGCACAGAGACAGTAAGGCCCTCACAGAGTCATGGACAGGTCATCATATTAAAGTTTGCAAGTTGCAGATTTAAATATGAAAATATGTTGGTGTTTGTTTGTGTGTGTGTGTCAGATTCCCTGCTGATCTTCTCTTCACCAGCTCCTCTGGTGAGCTCTGGAGGATGGTGAGAATAGGAGGGCAGCCGCTCGGCTTTGGTGAGCTTGGGTCACTATCAAGATACCTTCTTTTGGCCATTTTAATGCAGCATGTTTCCTTTAGCCATGCCATAATGCATTGCAGCTAGCTCAGTGAAAGAAAAAAAACACCCAGGATGAGTCGAATGTAAAAAAAAAAAAAAAAAAAAAGATTATAAATATACTTACAATTCATTCAGCATTACAAGGTATCAATGAAAAAAAATAGATCTTTTTTATTTTCTAGATTTATTTTAAGTGTATTTACAGATTATATGTATTCACCATGCTAATAACAGTAAATTATGCACAATTACAAATGTAAACCAAACCCTAGCCCTAAACTTAATCCCATAGTAAGTTCATGTAATTAAGTAATTTACATTATGTAATTAGACTGTAACAATGACACTTTAAAGTTAACCAAAACTTCAAATTTAAATATTTAATTTAATTTTAATTTGGTTCTGATTCAAATTATTTTATTCTAATAATTAAAATAATATTTCATATTAAATAAAAGGTAATTTAATTAAAATAAAATTATTGAATAACCAATATTTGTGTGTGATAATGTATTTTTATGCTATTTAGAGTCACAATAGTTTAGCAACTTGTTGACACCCTACTCTAGGGTTTCCCAAACTAGGGTTCGTGAGGAAACTGCCGGAGGTTCGTAAGCTGATGAAAAGCTAATATTTACTTAAATCATAAAAAATGTGAAATTAAAATTACTCTTACTAAAAAAGATTAAATGTTTATTAATTTACATGCTTATGATGTGACCATTAACCAACATTAGAGAAACATGAACATGCAAAAGTGTTGTTAAAATATAGAAATATTAACTTGAGATCCCAGGGAGTCTTCAAGTAAATATTTTACTTCAAAAGTGTTCAGCTGACAAAAAAAAAAAAAAAAAAATTGGGAATCCCTGGCCTAATTGACATCAATTGTGAGTCTCCCATGTACTTTTTGGAGCATTTTTTGGTATGTCACATAGTTGTTGATTATGTAGAGCATTCAGCATCAGTCACTTACGAGGTTCTGTTGCAGTTAGGATGCATATGTACTGTATATATAAATGGCTCCTTTAATGTTTTTCTGTGTGATTCAATCAATAGTCCATACAACAGCGAAATCTTGAATCAGAAACATAACAGATTGAAACAGAAAGTCACATCTATCCCAATTATTTGCCGTTGTTATCTCACTCTCTCTGCTTTGTTTTTCAGATGAATGTGGGATAGTCGCTCAGATCTCTCAGCCTCTTGCAGACAGTGATATATCAGCGTATTATATTAGCACCTTCAGCTTTGATCATGCTCTGGTAAGTCCTTTTGCTCCCTCATAACATTTTAGCTCTGTGTAGTAGTCGACAGAGTATTAATAATGTACTGCAGAAACCACATCAAATACAATGAATACACTGGTTCAGGGTAAATCCTGATCACCCTGTGTGCGTTTATTTTGCGATAACGATCTGCTGACATTCAGTCTGTAGAGTTTATTTGTCTAGCCTACAGCATTTATATTTAGTACAAATGAATCATTTGTGATATTTGTGTGACACTAAGCAACAGGAGGATGGATAGGCAAATGGTTACCTAGATTTTCGCAACTCTGCCTCTGTTTATTTCCATGATGTCATGTGAAATCAGATCATCTGGTTGTCCTTGCTTCCTATTCCTTTCCTTTTTTTCCTGGAAACCGTCAAGTACTTTAGCAGAAACTGGTTCCCTGTTGGTCAGGGGTTCGATAGTTCTTACTCATCATTTGATCATCGTTATCATTTAATATTAAAATGTGCTGTCTTACAAGACTCTCTGGAATACTTGCTTCTGATTGGTGAATCACAACATTGTGCATGCAATGTCAAATGTTTTTGTAGTTTTGTTGTATATCGCAGTTCAAATCGCAACTTTTTTGGCCTGTATAGGCTATAAACAGTGCTGGTACATTACGTACAAATTGTAGTCCTTTATTGATTACAAATTACATGGCAAAAATTGTAATTAGTAAACTAATCTGTTAGTTAACTTTTGAGCTAATGTATTGTGATTACCTTTAGATTACTTTTGACCTAACTTATATATCACATAGTTTTGAATTGGAATATTTTGTACCATGTTGATATAAAAATAGAAAGAAATAAAATATATTCTATCCTAATATATATTCTATTGTGAAGTTCATTAAACGTAAGGGTTTCCCAGTCTGGGATTTGTTAAAGAACTGCAGGGAGTCATTGATGAAAAGCAAATTAATTAAATCATAAACTTGTTAACATAAAAAAATTAAATAAAAGCAACACTTGAAAAAAAATAAAAGCGACACTTGGGAAAAACAAAACAAAAATTATATTATAATATTATATTTTATTTGTTTACCTGCATGTCATTGTGACTATTAACTGACATTAGAGAATATGAATATGTGAATGTGTTGTTAAATCATTAAAATATTAACTTAAAACCTCAGGGGGACTTCAAGAAAACGTTTTAGGTCAAAATAATGTGTGAATAATATGTAATCATGTAATCCATAAAAAAGTTACTGTAAATTAATTATAAACATTTTAAAAGTAATGTAATCTAATTACAGGTACTTAATTTTTGGAAGTTGATTATGAAATTTGGAAAAAGAATGAAATCTACCCAGCACTGGCAATACATAATTTAAAAATATAAATAAATAAATAAAACACTTATTAAAAAATATTAGATATTTTGGGCTAGTTTTACCAAACAGGGCAAATTAGCGCGAGAGTGCAATTCCAAAACAGCGCAGATGGGCGTGGAAATTTCTGCGGCTGATTTACTAACAACATGCAAATTAAAGAACACAGACGCAACATCTCATTTACATATCGACCAACGCAATATACCAAGCGCAGCGCAAATTAGCGTAGTCGCAAATAAAAAATAAAGAAATAAAGAAGCCACAGTACATTGAAAAGAACCGGAGGCCAAAAAATGAATGGTTGCAAGAAGTTTTGATAGACCTGGTATTGCGTGACTCCTAGTTGAGGGTTCCAAGTCGTCTTTTATTTCCTGAAGCAAATAAAAATAACATGGCTTGGCAAACGAAATGTTCGGATAATGTGTTCTTCTGGCATTTCAAATAAATTAATATGTGTGGAAAAAATCCTCTCCCTTCTACCATGCACTCTCTATTCTCTGTGGTGCCTCCTCCTAGCAACAATAATTGCAGCCATTTCAAGCGCAAAATAGTTTAAGACATGCTTTTTTTTTTGGGCGTTAAGTAATGGCGCAAATACCAGTAATTTGACGAGCACAAACGTTAGTAAATCTCGTTGCGTGTTTCATTTTAATACTCTCCTCCCATAAATTTTGCGTCTGTAAGGGAAACTCCTACAAATGCATATTCAATAAGGTCAGGCGCTAAAATAACGTTTTTTCAGCGCTAATTCTTCACTGCACGTCTTTAGACAGTACTATTTTAACGCCAAAAGATGGTTTGCGCTGACGCAAGCTGTTAGTAAAACTGGCCCTAGATATTTTATCTGCTTATTTGTAGGTCATGTGACCATTACCTGACATCAGAGAACCGTAAAGCTGGAAATCTTCAAATTATTCAAATATCAGCATAGTTTTTTGGCTGACATACAACTTTTGGAACCCCTGCCTTACAGTAGCATCTAGGAGAATAGTTTTTTTGTTTTCCGACGCTCGAGACACCCAAGAAAAGAAGCGTCCTTCATGATTCATTCGAAATCGAAGAGACGTGATTCAGTCATCAGTGTTTTTAGGAAGTTTTTCCACGCAAACTTGAATAACCCATATGCGGAATTGCTATATATAATCTTGATGTAATGATGTAATCTTTCAGTGCAAGCCAGTGAAGTCCCCACCACCAGGATCGTGCCTTCACATGACCTTACTGTAAAAGAGGAAGCATGAAGAATGGTTCATACCTGTTGCTATTCAAACTTGTGCTACTTTCTCATGACCTTCATCTGTTTCTGTTTATCTAGCTTCCTTTTGCCATTGTGTCACAAAAACTATTCTTCTTCTTCTTATTATTATTATTGTTTATTATTATTATTATTATTATTATTATTATTATTAGAAATATAAATGTAATTAAATTATTATTGATTATAAATTATTATTAGTAGTATTATTTTATATAAATGTTTATTTTGTTTGTTGTTAATAATAATAAAAAATGTTGTTGTTATTATTATTTAAATAGTTATAATACTATTCATTTTTATTATTTTATTTATAAGGTTTGAAGGGTCTTGCTGCAAACATTGTGTTTGGGGAAAAAAAAAAAAACATTTTAAAGGTTAAAATTCTTTTTAGAAATACTATTTTGGAAGGGTTTTTCATGAAAAACCTCTTAAAAAATCTGAAAATATGTAGTTCCATGCATGCATCTGTGTCTATCGATAAATACCTCTGCACATCCATGCATCCATCCATCTCTGCATGAATACATGCACCGTTATCGGTCTTAGCTTATCCATGTGAGTATGAGATGATGCATCTCTGTTTACGCCCATCCTACAAAACTCTTCCTACCAGTGTGTGTTGTTCAGCTGACAGCATGTGACATCCCTAACAAATATTGCATATTTGGATGGGACATAATCATCCTTGTGTTTTTGTGTCATCTAAACTGAAATCTTTTTTTGTCTCAGGTGCCAGAAGAAGACATAGTGAGCGTGACTGAGATGCTTCAAGCTCAGAGGAAGGACATGTCCAGTTGAGGCTGTGTTTGAATGCATCATCAGCTTGGAAAGGGTAGAAAACCTTAACGGTGGATGGTAGATCTTATTCGAGCCACTAACACACAGTATTACTCCACAAGACTGTCTTACCATAACCAGAGGTGCTTCAGTCACAGCATTCGAGAGCTTGGGCTTAAAACAGACCTAAACTCAGAAAACTGTGGCATTTTGCTTTTGCAGAAACAGCAGTGCTGATTATATACCATTGCTGAGAATCAAAGTATTTACATGATTTGAAAGGACATTTTTGTGGCATGTTAATGCTTGATTATTTGAAGCACTTTTTTCTCAATTGAATTAGATGATGATGAGAGGACGTTTTAGATTTTGGAAGTTTATTTCTTCATTTCAGGGGTAATGAAAACAGAGTAATGCATTACAGGAAATTCCCTGTTTGGTTTACCTGCTGCCATTATGTTCTGCAAAAATCATTATTACTTTGACTATTGCACAGAGACGTCTTCCAGTATTGTCAGAATCAGGTTTTTTTTTCTTAAGTACCCCCGTTTGAGGTCAAGCTAAAGAAATTTTATTGTTGTAGCAACTTCTGATGTCATTGAAACATTGCACTTAGAAAAGCAGTTACTGACAGTGAATATTCGGATCACTTTTGAATCAGCATTTCAAACATATCTTGCTGTTATGATTTTTTTGTTTCAAATAACATTTATACCTAGTTGGGTGAATCTCTCAAAAACATATCTAGCTCACATTTCACCCCTCACCCTCAGGCCATCCAAAATGTAGATGAGTTTTTCTTCATCAGAAAAGATTTGGAAAAATTCAGCATTTACATCACTTACTCACCAATAGATCCTCTGCAGTGAATGGGTGCCGTCAGATGCAGGCATGTTAATCCACAAGTAATCCACAATGTTTATGATTACTGCAATGTTTTTATCAGCTCTCATTCTGACGGAACCCATTCACTGCAGAGGATCTGTTGGTGAGCAAGTTATGTAATGCTGCATTTCTCCAAATCTGTTCTGATGAAGAAACAAACTCATATTCTTCTTGGATGGCCTGAGGGTGAGTACACTTTTGGGTGAACCATTCCTTTAAAGTAAATAAAATTCATGTTTATATCAATCAAAATTATTTGCAATTTCATAGAAATGAAGTATACACATTATTTTTTTCACATTATAGGAAAGTATATATACATCCTGTTGTACCTGTGCATATCAGTGTTTGTTTTTACAGTACAAAATTACTGTATTATAGTAGTGAGAATCAAAAGAAAGAATAATTCTCACATTTAAAAGTACTCAAAAGTAAAATGGGCACACAACATGCAGTAATTGGAATTTAAGAGGAAATGTGTGTAATTTGTTTTTGTGAGATTCATCTATTATTGAGAAATCACTTTTTTTTTTTTTTTTTGAGGATGTTTTGACAGATATGCAACTTTTGAGTCACACATCATGAAAAGGTATGAATAATTAAGTTCTTTAGAGTTTAACAGGATCCTTTGATTTGGCAGTTTGCCCACAAATTGATAAGAATTATGAGGTTCAGGTTCTAGCGTAGGGCTTTGTCAACTGATCTACAGTGTGATTAAGGAAATGCCTCTTGCACAACAGTCTGCCTAATGACATTGTTAGGTTTGACAACTCTTGTGACATTTCATGCCTGTGTGTGGCCTTACACTCATGCTTGATGCTTGTTTAATACCAGAATAGGCTGATGGTTTGTGACCTGTGTTGATTCACTACTAATGAACCAAGCACAAAAAGCAGTAATCAGATTAAAGAAATTGTTTTGGAACAATCCCCCCCCCCCCCCACTAATAAATCCAGATATCAGAACTGGTAAATTAATGAAACTCTTTCTAGCGAGAAATATATCTTTGTTACAAATAAGCTCAATGCTTTTGGAAGAGCTGCTGAAACCTAAGGAGCTATTTTCATAATGTTTATTTTATCTAATTTCTATCAATATCAACAAAGACTAAGGTTACTGGTGTGCATAAATGTGTTTGGAAAGGTCAGTAATGATTCTGAGCATTTGTTATTCTTGCTTTTTGTATACTAGATGCCTTTATCTAAAGTCATTTTTGGTACATTTTATACAGTGTCAAAGGAATTACATACCTTGTTTGTAACTGTGCTGTTTATTCAATAAACGACTATATAAATACTGTTTTCTGGCATTATTAAAATGTTTAAATGGTTGTGCATGTAGTCACAAATGAAAAAAAATATTGTTACATTTAGTGCATTTAGTTATGAAAAGAGCATAATTTTAACATGCCTGTTTAGTAACACTTTAATAGAATTAATAAAGTTAAACGTTTGTTTGAACTCTCCTTGGTTAGATGATTTTATCCTTAAAAATGTATTATTCTTTAGTATTAAAATTTAATTCATAAAATGTGATCAATTATTAAGTGATTAAATAAACCATTAAAAAAAATTAAGGGGTAGTCTTTTTTTTTTTTTTTTTTTTTTTTTTTTAAAAACCTATATATTCAACACATTATTTGTAGTACTAGGCAAAAATTAGTCATTAAATCTACTCTTTATTGTTGCTATTTTGAATGAAATACAATTGGAAAAATAATAATTGGAAAAATTACAATGTAAGACAAATACATGAGGTACTTACCAAATTTTTATTTCCCCAACCTTCCTTTTTTTTTTTTTTTGTAAGAGAAATTCACACATACATACAGGTGCATCTCAATAAATTAGAATGTCGTGGAAAAGTTAATTTATTTCAGTAATTCAACTAAAATTGTGAAACTCGTGTATTAAATAAATTCAATGCACACAGAATGAAGTAGTTTAAGTCTTTGGTTCTTTTAATTTTGCTTGACAATCCTCATAAGGCTGCGGTTCTCTCAGTTGGTTGTGCATCTTTTTCTTCCACACTTTTTCCTTCCACTCAACTTTCTGTTAACATGCTTGGATACAGCATTCTGTGAACAGCCAGCTTCTTTGGCAATGAATGTTTGTGGCTTACCCTCCTTGTGAAGGGTGTCAATGATTGTCTTCTGGACAACTGATCAGCAGTCTTCCCCATGATTGTGTAGCCTAGTGAACCAAACTGAGAGACCATTTTGAAGGCTCAGGAAACCTTTGCAGGTATTTTGAGTTGATTGGCTGATTGGCATGTCACCATATTCTAATTTGTTGAGATAGTGAATTGGTGGGTTTTTGTTAAATGTGAGCCAAAATCATCACAATTAAAAGAACCAAAGACTTAAACTACTTCAGTCTGTGTGCATTGAATTTAATACACGAGTTTCACAATTTGAGTTGAATTACTGAAATAAATGAACTTTTCCACGACATTCTAATTTATTGAGATGCACCTGTATGCATGCATTTGTCTACAAAATATATAAAAACTAATTTAAGTGGCTATGTTTTATGTACACACACACACACACACATATATATGTGTGTGTGTGTGTGTGCGTATACATAGAATATACACAGCAGCGTGAAAAGTGAGTTTGACCTTGTATACTAATTTAATAGGAATTATTAATTTAGAATTTTGAAGGAATTGCGTTGCCGTTTAAATTTAGTCATTGCATGTGGTTTATAAATGGAAGGGACATTCCCTTCGTTCCATACAGCACTAATGGAAAATAAATTGTGTAGTGCTTAAGTCATGAATATTCTTGTTTTTTTTTTTTTTACTGTAAGAGAAAAGCTGTGAAAGAGATGTGGGAGGGAAGCTTGAAGAAAGACAATGGTAGCCACTGACATGAGTTGACACCCTGATAATGAAAAAATGACGTATTAAAATCATTCTTTTCCAACTCCCATCATTTCAGATTCAATAGCCAATATTATTAAATCGAGTCAGATCGTGATTAAAATCAGCAGACATTATTTCTTTAAGCAGCGTGACATTAGATGATTATATTAGGCTATATCTCTCATCGAAATTGATGATACATCATAGGTTCATGTAAAAAGCACTACCTTTCAATTATCACAATATCATAATAAACATGCTTCATACAAACTGTTTTCTCTTTCTTTTTAATATATAATAAATATTTAACTGTCTTTGGCTTTTACATGTTTTCTTTCAGCTCTGCATTGTATACAGGAGCAGAATTAGAATGTTGTTTAAAAGTTCATTTATTTCAGTAATTCAACTCAAATTGTGAAACTCGTGTATTAAATTCAATGCACACAGACTGAAGTAGTTTAAGTCTTTGGTTCTTTTAATTGTGATGATTTTGGCTCACATTTAACAAAAACCCAACAATTCACTATCTCAACAAATTAGAATATGGTGACATGCCAATCAGCTAATCAACTCAAAACACCTGCAAAGGTTTCCTGAGCCTTCAAAATGATCTCTCAGTTTGGTTCACTAGGCTACACAATCATGGGGAAGACTGCTGATCTGACAGTTGTCCAGTAGACAATCACTGACACCCTTCACAAGGAGGGTAAGCCACAAACATTCATTGCCAAAGAAGCTGGCTGTTCACAGAGTGCTGTATCCAAGCATGTTAACAGAAAGTTGAGTGGAAGGAAAAAGTGTGGAAGAAAAAGATGCACAACCAACCGAGAGAACTGCAGCCTTATGAGGATTGTCAAGCAAAATCGATTGAAGAATTTGGGTGAACTTCACAAGGAATGGACTGAGGCTGGGGTCAAGGCATCAAGAGCCACCACACACAGACGTGTCAAGGAATTTGGCTACAGTTGTCGTATTCCTCTTGTTAAGCCACTCCTGAACCACAGACAACATCAGAGGCATCTTACCTGGGCTAAGGAGAAGAAGAACTGGACTGTTGCCCAGTGGTCCAAAGTCCTCTTTTCAGATGAGAGCAAGTTTTGTATTTCATTTGGAAACCAAGGTCCTAGAGTCTGGAGGAAGGGAGGAGAAGCTCATAGCCCAAGTTGCTTGAAGTCCAGTGTTAAGTTTCCACAGTCTGTGATGATTTGGGTTGCAATGTCATCTGCTGGTGTTGGTCCATTGTGTTTTTTGAAAACCAAAGTCACTGCACCCGTTTACCAGGAAATTTTGGAGCACTTCATGCTTCCTTCTGCTGACCAGCTTTTTAAAGATGCTGGTTTCATTTTCCAGCAGGATTTGGCACCTGCCCACACTGCCAAAAGCACCAAAAGTTAGTTAAAAGACCATGGTGTTGGTGTGCTTGACTGGCCAGCAAACTCACCAGACCTGAACCCCATAGAGAATCTATGGGGTATTGTCAAGAGGAAAATAAGAAACAAGAGACCAAAAAATGCAGATGAGCTGAAGGCCACTGTCAAAGAAACCTGGGCTTCCATACCACCTCAGCAGTGCCACAAACTGATCACCTCCATGCCACACCGAATTGAGGCAGTAATTAAAGCAAAAGGAGCCCCTACCAAGTACTGAGTACATATACAGTAAATGAACATACTTTCCAGAAGGCCAACAATTCACTAAAAATGTTTTTTTTTTTTTTTTTATTCGTCTTATGAAGTATTCTAATTTGTTGAGATAGTGAATTGGTGGGTTTTTGTTAAATGTGAGCCAAAATCATCACAATTAAAAGAACCAAAGACTGCTTAAACTACTTCAGTCTGTATGCACTGAATTTATTTAATACACGTGTTTCACAATTTGAGTTGAATTACTGAAATAAATGAACTTTTCCATGACATTCTAATTTATTGAGATGCACCTGTATAGCAGGGGACCTTATGGAAAACTTTTTCCACTGGAGAAAGCAATATTATGGACAGAGGACTCATATTTCATCACAAGACGTTAAATGATGGATTAGAGTCATGTAGATTACTTGTAGATTATTGTAATGTTTTTATCAGCTGTTTGGATTCTCATTCTGACAGCACCCATTCAGAGGGTAATATATATATATATATATATATATATATATATATATATATACATACTAAAACTTTTAAGTAAAACTGCTCATTCTTTTGTTTACTTTTCTATGTGCAGAAAGAGAACTGTACTGAACATATGTGATGAATAATCTCTTTTACTTAATGCTTTAATGCTAAATTAAAAATATAAACTTAATTGTATAAAATATTCTATACATAAGCAATAGAAAAGTTTATGATGCAAAAGGCAAATTTTTTATACTGGTCATTGAAAAGTACCCATCTCCAACGAACTGCTTTATCTGCCAGTTTTCATCACACCATGTATGTGACACAAAGCCATACATCTCCATCTGACAGAGTTGCATAGACAAGCGGTTGTGGGCAGGATATGACAGTTATACAACCTGAAAAAAAAAAAAAAAAAACTGAATAAAAACATTGTGGGCAGTTTCACACTTTCCTATGCCATGGTTAGCTCTGTCAATTTCATCAAAGGGAAGTTTGATGCTGTGCTGTGATGATACCACTGCGTTATCATCACATGTATCTACAGATCGAGGATTCCGATATTTGTTTGTGAATTACCTGTTCCTACCACACAAGGGAGTACTTACTCAAAGTCTTCCTAATATAGAAAGGAACAGGTTATTTCGATTACTCAAAACATTTCCTGCACTAGTTGTGGAGGAAGAAAAACAACCCACTGTGGTTATAACACACCTTCCACCCAGTCAAAGACCAGTAATAGCAATATCAGAATATTAGGGCAATTATAGCTCTTTTTTTCTTGTTTTCTTGTAGAACTTCTGCAAATCTGCCTTGTAATTTTTTATATCATACAGTATCTATCTATCTATCTATCTATCTATCTATCTATCTATCTATCTATCTATCTATCTATCTATCTATCTATCTATCTATAGTGTCATTAATGTAAAAATGTTAAATACTAAACCATTTAAAATTGTATTTTTACAGTTTAGTTGAATAAGTGAATAACTGATGGCAGACAAAGCAGAATGCCTATAAAAGAAATTCATTTAGAAGGTAAAATTATTCTATGACATATATACAGGCGTATGAATTTATATACATATTTAATTGCCCATATTTTAATTGAAGATATGTCACAATAGCAACACTATAAATTAATATTAAATTATTTCAATCAATTAGCCTATAGGTTTAAATGAAAAGCAAAAATGTCTGAAATGCACATCTAATGCATGGAAATACTGAATAATAACACAGTTAATTAAATAAGTATTAAATAAAAAAATAATAATAACACTTGTAAAAACATGTTACTTGGGGCCTTCTTTGCCAATTGTTGGGGCCCATCTTACCCCAAAATTCTAATTTTAATATTTTACATGTGGAATTTTTACTCCACATATCTAAAAAAAAAAAAAAAATAAATAAAAAATTGATGTGTCCACAAATCCCTCATTAACAAATAGATAATAAATTAATTAATTAAATTAAATTAACATAATACATTGTTATACATCACTACTTTCCAGAGACCTCAAAACTGTTTCAACTGACCAAATCAAAGAAATATTACAAAATAGATATATTAAACAATATTAAAAATAGAGAGCCATTCATCAAAAAGTTGAGGTGAGACTTTGTGCCATCTATGGTCAAAAGAAAAAAAAAAACCAAATAGGTAGGGGGTCACCTTGAGTTGGCATTTGCAAAGTCATTGCACAAATGTCTCATTTCGTTTGAATCTTGAATGTGGGATGGAGAAGCCATTAGCTTTGAACAATTTTCAGATAAGAATCGATATCACACTGAAGATCTGTGTGCAATGTTACCTCGATTACTTTCCGTGTTCTTATGGAACACAGAAAACGGGAAGTGGTCAAAAAAACTTGTAAAGCATGCGTTTGCATTTCCTCACAGCGTTTTTGGTTTTCCCTCGCAAAACTGTGACGCGCGGTTTCAAATAGATTGTGGAATCTGACATGAGTCGAATACATTTGTGGAATTAAATATGTTTTTTATCTCTATCCTCTTACTGTTGCAGTTTTGCAATAATTGATCATTTGAATCTATTAATGTAGTAGGCTAGCTTGTGTAGCACTTTTATCCAAAGGGAATTACAGTACAGTACACAGACCTTAGTTGGTGTAATGCCATAATTTTTGACAGAAATGAAAATAAGGCTGTGAGGGACAGAAGTACAGTGCATTCAATGCATCGTAATACTGTTGTTTAACAACATACTGACTGTTCATCTGACGAAACATCTTTCTGGGTGGGGAAAAAACCTTCATAAACAGTTTTGAAAGTTGTGAAAATTATGTGATCTAGGATCTTTAGACAATGCGTGCCATTGTAAAGACTTTAAGTCCATCCCTCACAGCCTCGTTTACATTAGCGTTAAACGTATTGCAAAATTGCTCATGAGGAATCATAACTATTTAAAAAGGGAACACTTTCCGACAGGGTCGGCCCAAGCCTTTAAGGGGCCCTAAGCAGAATTTTATTTGGGGTGCCGCCAATACGACTGATTATTGTCAATGCTTGATTATTCACAGACTATAAGTCTAACACACCTATTATCAGTTTTATTTGTTGTAGCTGTGTTGCTTACATCATATCAATGTTTTTACCATTCTGTGATTTTTAATTATAACAGTAACATACCAACAAGAGTAGTCAGGTTTTAATTTGCACTTTAACATTCAAAGTCTTACTAAGTGGCATACTTAATGTGGTGTACTGAAAAGTAGCTAAATAAACCAGCAGACAATGCATTCACAAAACAGAATGTTATTTTAACAACACAAATTATACACAGCAGCAAGCCATCTGTACATAAAAAAAACAAAAACTCTTAATCTATAACTAGCTAAATGAGGTATAATGACATTGCAATATAATAACAAAAAGTAAATAATGTTAAGCTGTTATTATTACCAATTTTATGAAACAGAATTGTTTTATTATAAAAATATATACCCAGGAAAGTTATTTTTACACAGAAGACAAAAACTTTAATCTAAAACTAGGTAAGTATTGTTATATTATAATATATCAGCAGGGTTGCCAACATTGGTTGCCTGGCTGGAGTGAGATACATGACTATATAACACAAACAAAAACAATTACACACTGCCCTTTACCCACTGTTCGTCTCTGTACATTTTTTAAACACTTAAAATATTTTAAAGCCTATATCATTTTTTAACTCTACAGCTGTGCAGTAAAATTCACTTTAAAGATTCACTTTTCATTCATGAAGATGAAAAAGGAAAACAAAAACTTTTAAGATGAAAATTACATGAAATTACCATAGTAACCAGTAGATGGCAGCAGAGGATCACTCATCAGCTCAGTTGCCATTTCCACTCCTTTAATGGTCACGTCTTACTTATGGATTTATTATGAAATGACAGTTATACCAAATTTTTGTACTTTTATTGCACTAAAATAAGTTATTTATTAATGGTATAATAATTAAATAATAATGCATTAATTTTTTTATCTTTAACTGTAGAAACTTCTAAATAGCCTATATTTAGCCAATACAGACTTGTCACTGCTGTAGGTTTGTTACTCTGAATTTACTCTGCATCACTTAGTGCACAGCTCTGTTTTGACATCAGCTTGTCAGATAGTTCATTACGTACATTGCTATAATATTTATCACTGTCAATCATAGCAGTGACTCGCGGAACAGTTTAGCTGATTCACTCGCAAAATTTTTTTACACTCGCGTTTGTCATTCCTGAAATAGACAAACAGAACTTTTCTTCATATTTTAAATGGATTATGTGAGAAACCTTTTTCTTGTTATAATGGGAAGATCTGCGAGCGCGTAGAACTCCGTGAACTTGAGAATACAATTAGTTCAGGGCGGATTCTGAATAACCCACATTAAACACCTCTGATCTGACGCGTCACCATGGAAATAATAAGATGATACGTATAGATTATTTAATTATTTAATATTGCATTTTGTACAATTACCATTGTCCAGACACAATATCACCGACAAAAAAAAAAAATAAAAAATCAAGCTATCACCTGCTCTCGGGGGCCCCCTGGTGGCCACGGGGGCCCTAAGCAGCTGCTTAGTTCGCTTATGCCTTGGGCCGGCTCTGTTTTCCGATGTTAAACAGTGTTGTATCATGAGAACGTCTGCACTCGCGTCAACACAACACGCATGTGTCAAGGTGCTCACATGAACGCGCATCAGATATTGATGTGGAAGTGAAGAAATAGTTGAATAAAGTCATTGTTTATTTATTTATTTTGTGCACAAAAAGCATTCCCATCATAAATGTAAGGTTGAACCACTGGAGTCAAATGGACTTCTTCAATGATGTCTTTATTACTTTTCTGGGCTTTGAAAGTGGTAGCTGTGTATATGGAGGGACAGAAACATCTCGGATTTCATTAGAAAATATCTTAATTTGTGTTCTGAAGATGAAGTCTTAAGTGTTTGGAACAACATGAGGGTGAGTAATTAAGGACAGAATTTTCATTTTTGGGTGAACTATCGCTTTAAGGTTTGGCGAACTGGTGTCGAATTTGTACGATCTCATTGCGTACGATCTGTTCACGCTTTATGGACGGAGCTTTACGCTTACTTTATTAAACTCGTATTCATATAAAATCGGCAATTTATAAATTATAGTTACCTTTTTTCATGTGATCACGTTGGCTGAGGTGGCTGAGTGAGAGGCGTGAGAAATTGTGGTGCTGTTTTCACAGGATTGTTAATGCAATGCAACGTTAATTTAAATGTATTAAATTAGCGTGTTTTAGTTTCTTTATATTTGTTTATATTTTAACATTGGTTATCACTTAAGGTTTTAAGTGTTTTAACATTGATAAAATCAAGAGCTATTATTAACAATTGAGCACAAATAATAATTGCTAATAACTGAGCAACAAACAGCATATTAGAATGATTTCTGAAGGATAATGATGCTGAAAATTCAGCTTTGTCATATCAGGAATAAGTTGCATTTTAAAATATATTAAAGTAGAAAGCAGTTCTCTTAAACTTGAATAATATTTAACAATGTTACTGTGTTTAATGCAGCTTTGGTGAGCACTTTTATATTCCATTTGAAATTATAATCTAGGAAAAGAGGAACTGAAAAGGCTTTTTGTCACCCAACGCAACTGTTAAGTTTGGATATTCCAAAAGAGTTTTGAAGATCATTGCTAAAAATGACTGACACACAGAAAATATTAGACTATACATCCTTCCAAGAAAAGACCAACATGAACTGTGTGCTTGATGATTCAAAGTAACATGCAGTATGTTTATCACTGGGTCGCTCATCTTGGATCAATGTGTGGTTTGAACCTACAAACTTAAGGCTACCAGTTCTTTAACCACTAGGCCACAATACTTAGAAAGCAAAACTTCTCCCCCGTATGTGCTACTGTACTAAGTCTCTTCTAAGCAGCATGGATGGAAATCTCCAACATGTAACTTTGAATGGAAAATGACTTATGAGGAATAAAATACATACTGTCTCGCACTATATTCCCAGGAACCAATTCGCATGTGACATCACATCTAGGTTATGACAAATGCAGTCACAAAAATTCAACAGAAAGCATGTGAACGGTGACTTTATGTCTGCATATGTATTTTAATGTGTCCCAATGCATTGGCTGATAAAACTGACACAACCTACTGTGTTTGTAACAAACAACCCCATAAAACTAAACTTTGCAGTGACAAACTCAACTAAAAGTAAAATCAGGGATTTTACAGAATTCAATCACTCATCACCTGATCAGAACATCGCATGAAATGCATAGTCATAAGCAGTGATTATGAGGACAGGCATCCTGAGCGCTTCAGATTTACCTACAGCCAATTGCAAGAGTCTAAGCGTGTATCACATGTTCATTTGAACCCAGGGAAACATCCCAGCACCACATCTCACGCTTATCAGCGCAAAACCATCCGCAAAGAAGATAAGCATTTTTACGTCTTGACTTTAATTGAAAGTCTTTGTAAGAGTGAGATAACATCCTAGACACGTTTCCTTTCTTGTGACTAAGCATTCACAGGCGTATAAAAGATGGAAAGTTGACAGATTTGAGCATGAAAACGTATCATAGTCTGAAGAGTTGCTCTAGCACACAGAGTAAAAAAAAAATACTGTGAATTTTCACCATGGATCTAAAAACAGGCAAGTTAAATCTGTCATTTTTAATAACTAGTTTAACTTTCTGAGCTTCAGACTGTGTTTGCTGCATTTTTTGTCTGACATTAACCAATGTACTTTTCTTTTTAGGACTTCTGATTTGGTGGATTTTAATGATGATCCAAACGGTGACATGCAGACCGACAAATAAATGTAATTTTATAAAGCGCGTCAATTACACGAAAACCAAAATGGAAATACAATTGAAGACATTTGTAAGTATCACTCTGTTTCTGTATTTGGTGAAAAAAGAGATGCGATGAAAATGCTTATGAGTTCAAGAGACACTGTAAAATTATTTTGAATTAGTTATTAGTTGTATGAGTTTAAGGATTATTGGAGTATCTTTTACAAGAAAATACTATTTCAGTCTTTCTGCTTTAACATTTCACATTTGATGAAATGCATTACTTGCTGTTTGTTTTGTGAAACATATATGCAATATTTAAAGTAGCTGTTTTCAAGCCACTCTTATCAGTGTCTGACTGTCACGGCATCACGTATAATATCTAAACCAACAAACAATGCTCAATATTTGTTCAGTGACTTTTTAAGAGCTGGTCTCAAGCTGATGAATGCAGAGTTTGCCACTCAGTTTCATATTTGTGACCCTGGACCACAAAACCAGTCATAAGTGTCAATTTTTCGAAATTGAGATTTATACATCATCTGAAAGCTGAATAAATAAGCTTTCCATTGATGTATTGGACAATATTTGGCCGAGATACAACTATTTGAAAATCTGGAATTTGAGGGTGCAAAAAAATCAAAATACTGAGAAAATTGCCTATATAGTTGTCCAAATGAAGTTCTTAGCAATGCATATTACTAATCAAAAATTAAGTTTTAACATATTTACAGTAGGAAATTTACAAAATATCTTCATGGAACATGATCTTTACTTAATGTCCTAATGATTTTTGGCATAAAAGAAAAATCAATAATTTTGACCCATACAATGTATTTTTGGCTATTACTACAAATATACCCCAGCAACTTAAGACTGGTTTTGTGGTCCAGGGTCACATTTAGATATCTAATGCAATGACTTCAATTTTAAGTCGGATTTAGTGCCCAAATGCTTTATGGTGCCACTGTTGTGTTTTAGATGTGCATTTGTCTGTTTAGTATTATTGGTGTAGGTTTGAAATTGCTAGTAAATTAAAAGTGAAATTTTGAAGTTGAATGACAGAAATTTTTGTACTCCAGTAATCTTTATTTACAACTTGAAAAAAATACAGTTTTTCAGTGTATTATGACTAAAGAATTACGATATGGACATCGATACTCTGTTAGAATCATATTTTACATTTTTAGTGAAAACATATTTAAGTGATAAGATATTTATTTTTATAAGCGTGCTTTTACATTCCGTCTACATGATGATGATTATGATGGTGATGATAAACACCAAAATTTATTAGTAGCTGTTAGTGTCACAACACAAACACGCAACACTATGCATCCTGTATCACCCAAAAATCAAAGTTTAGAAAGATTTAATTTAGGCTTTTAGAATAAGAGAATCAAATGAACTGATCAACGCACATACAAAGAGCACATCAAATACAAGCGCACATTTGAGCTTTCATGTTTAATAATAATTCTAATTAATACATTAAAAATCAAATTTATAATAATACAGGAGAGAGTGCAAGCATGTGGCTAACAAAATTATGTATTTTTTGTCTAAGCAGAATTATGAATATTTCTTTTCTTGTTAATACATGTCTTAGAAGTAATAAGTAAAACATAATTACAGGCTTCCTGTAGATCAAACAGTAGAACATGTGTACCTTGAATGGATAAAAGCATCTGCCAAATTTAAAAAACTCTTTTTGTTTCGTTTAAAGTATTGTGTGAGTATGATGAGATCAGTATAGTGTATTGAACAAAATTATGGCAATGTATTGTCACATGTCTAGTTGCTGTCAGAAATATTTTCTTTCTGGAGTTCATAATTATTTCTCGATCATTACATGACCATTATGTGATCATTACATTTCATTTCAAACTATGATTTAACAGGAAACAGCAGAGTTTGTAAAAGATCATTCAAAGGCTTTTGTTTTAATGTGTGAACCATCTCTCTCTCTTTCTCTTCAGCTCTCAGAAAACGGAAATGATGTTAGACCATGGCCGAAACCAATCTCGGAACTTCTCTTGAAGAATTTGTCCCATGAAGATAAAATGCAGAAAGCTCAGTGTGGACTTCACTTCATGCAGAAGGCTCTTCTGCTGATAGATCAATACCAAAGTGAGCTACGTGGTAGCAAGAACCCCATACCTGAAGTAACGAAAAAACCAACAAATATTTTAGGGCATACCAAGCACTGTGTTGCAGAGCATATAGGTAATTGCACACACATACCAGAGCCTGTCTTCCCGCATACAGAGATATATAAGAGAAAACAGTGGGGCCGCACTGTTCTTGAGACCTCTGTACACTTTCTGGATGAACTTTTAACTTTTAACATCTAACATCATGCCACAAGTAAACAACACAAACTGAAACGTGCTTGACGCCAAAGAAATTATGCATTTCACTTACAGCTAGTCCTTATTATTTGTCAACTGCACTTATTAATTTATGAAAATTTTGTCACTTCCTCTTAAAGTGATCCTGTTATTACCAGATTTTGCAGTATGTTCTCATGTTAATTTTTCCAACCATTCTTTAATATATATTTGTAACATTTATATATTTGTTTGCACTTTTCAAAATTTAGTATTTTGAGTCTAAAATATTCTCACTATTGAAAAAAAATATTTATATTATTGTTACTTCATCCATATTGTTCTGGATCATAATTTATTACAATTAACTATGTTATTTATAATATATTTTTTTTTTACCTTTTCAGTATTTTGTCACTATTTAACAAAAATATTTATATTAATTTGCATTTTTTGTATCATAATTTAATACAACAATAAATTTGTAATAATATTTGCACTATTTTGTATTTCAAGTAAAAATAATTGATTCTCTATTTAACATGAAAATAATATTTATATTGTTATTCCATTTGTATTGTTTTACAATAAAATGTATTTATATCACATTTTTTGTGCTTTTCAGTATTTTGTATTTTTGCTACGCAATTTAATGAGAATATTTGTTACTTCATAAATATTATTTTGTAATGTATTGTGTTGAATCGTAATTTAATACAATAAAATGTATTTATATCACATTTTTGTGCTTTTCAGTATTTTGTATTTTGTCACACTATTTAATATGAGAATATTTGTTACTTCATAAATATTATTTTGTATCATAATATGTTATTTATAATATTTCAAAATTTAATACAATAAAATGTATTTATATTGCTTTTTTTGTGCTTTTGCAGTATATTTTAATTTGAGTAAAAAATACTGGCACCATGTTTAACATTACAAATAGTATTTATATTAATGTTACTTCATATTATCAATAAAATACAACAACAAATTTGTTAGAAATTCTAGGAGCCATGTGTAAAATCCTCAGAATGTTAATTGTACAAGCAGGAAGCAGGTGGTTGACTCGATCTTATTGCTAAGTCTGCAATGTAATACTATAGTCTCCAGTGACCGTCATTAATCTAACTGTCATATGTGGCCATGAAAAAGCTTGTTAATTTTCTAATTTCAATGCAGATGTTTTTTTTCTTTTGGAATGATCAGGATGATTAATTGGTTAATAGTAGGCATGTATCCCCAAGTGGCTTCTTTATTTTGGGTGCTGGCAGTTTATGTGAAAATTTGTGAAAACTATGTTTACCAAACAGTACACCGGCATTTGGAGGTAAATATACACTAATATATGATTTATTGACATTGTCATACACATGAATGGCTTTAACAGTGCTTATTCTTGATCTGAAAGAAATTCAGTAGGCATCTAATCCAAAAGTAGTTAAGCATAAAGCCAAATATGGCAGCATTCATTCTGATGTAACGTAAGCCAAATTATGATGTATTTCCTTATTTCTACGTTCATATTTTAAGATGTGCCAACAAAGATCCCCCTCCCTTCAAGAGTAATGGGTCATCTTTTAAATTGGAACTGACACTTGACAATGATACGTGAGCAATGGACCATTTAAAAGTTTTAGTAGTGAATTTATACTTTCACTTTCATTATAAATTAAATTTCCTGTAAAATCCCACATTAGGCCAAATATCAATTAGATTCAAGAGCACAAATGACCTTAAGGAAATTTGAGGAAGAAAAAAACAATTAGATTTTTGCAATGTAAATAAAATGTAATTTCTTTCTAGAAATTAATGTGATATTGCAGCATTTGTGCCATAATGTCAAATATCACTGAAGAAATTGTGGGGAAAAAAGGAGGTTGCAGTCATGTTAGGACTACTGTCTTAAATGAATGAACATGTAGGTTTTTTGTCACCAGTATATCCTTGTTTGGATTTTCTCTATGCAAAACATTCTTTTTCTATCCATTTAATGGGTTTACAAAGCAATGTTCTTCCTCTGTATTTTTGTCTTTTTTTTTCCAGTGCAACTGTCTAAAAATTCAAGACAGATGCAAAAATGACATGGTATGAATTATTTGTTTTCTGACAAATGTATCAAAATGAAGAGAATTATCTGTCAAATATCAAATATCTGCTTGGTCAAATCAACTTAATTCAAAGGAAAAACAAGTTTTCATACCCCATCAACACATATGTATTCTTTTTTAAAGCAGAAACTCACTCAATTTAGTTCAACTTCTCAAAAAAACAAAACTTCAGTTCTTCATTTTGCTTCTCAAGTAAATGTATCCTGATTTAAGGATATTTAGATATTTGTATTGGAAAACAAGACAAAAATACAAAGATATTCTTCTTTTTTTCCAGTGCATGCAATATGTAATACATTGGTTTTATGAATTTAAGACTTTCTGCTCCAATTTAAGATGTTTTAAGGCCTTAATTTGTGGAAGATCAAATTAAAACATTTTAAGACCCGTGTGTACCTATTATGCCACAAATGACCTTATATTAAACCCAAAACGTTCTGTTAAATTAGAGAAGTCTGGAATAATAGAAACATCCTCAATTGTAAAGCTACAGAAAATCACATTGACTTTATTAAATTTACATATAGCTAGTAGTTGACATGCAGGTCGCCCACATAAATCTGAGCTGACACAGACCCTGGGTGTGAGGGGTGCTGTCAAATCGTCTGAGGTGATTTCCATGTGTATCCATGAGTGTTTTTAGCATGAAGCAACAACACAATGACTCTTTCTGGAATCCCACCCAAACATAAAATTAGCCAGGTTAACAAAAAAGTGGCCTTATCTTAGCATGACAAGCAGAAAGAAAGAAACCGGCGGAGTCTTCGACAAGATGTTCGCCACTGATGAGGTAAAAACAGATACTATGCACTTATGCAGCGTAAAGTCTCTTTCAAGTCTTTATGATTGTGCACTCTGATTATTGTTCATTTATTGGCCCATCGGGGCTCCTGAGAAGACCTGCAAGAAATCTCCTTCATTATTCAAAGCCGGTTCGCTGGCAAATAGTGTCATATAGGCAGCAGTTCTGGTGGACTCTCGCCATAGCAGTACTTCGCCTGTGGGTTCCTGTAGGTGTTTTCATGTTGGACGCTCTGAAACAAGACAACAGCTTTGATTGGTGAACAGCTTTGATTGATTGGCATGATCAACATCCACCAACATGAAATATTCAAGTTTAAGTGCAGTATTTTCATGTTTTTCATGTTGTTTGGAACGCCACAAACAAGTTGAAGCCGAAACGCTCAGAGTGTATGACGCTCACCTGTGAGGAAGTACGACACTTGGCAAGACACAACTCGAAATGATCTTCCACAGCGGTGAAGAGGTTCTGGAGCCCTTCTGCAGCTCGGTTTAGAAAACGCTCCAAAAGAGGTTGCTGATGGGAAGAAAGCAGGAGAGAGAAAGAGAGAGCTCATGTCAGAGGGGAGTTTCCAAAGAAAGTGGCCTAGTTTTGTTTTCCAGTTAGGTGACACACTTTTTTTTTTTTTTTTTTTTTTGTCAGAATAGTGTCATCAACATAAAAATGCAACATTCATTTATAGCGGTGTTGTCAATCACAGACTTTTACAGATTTAATAATAATTTCAGCTGCACTGCACTACAGGGCTCGCAAAATTTCAAAATCCCTGGTAGCCTTTTTACTCTTCAGATTCTGGTAGCCCGAAAATTAATTTAACGTTTAATTTAAAGATCTTTTTTTTTTTTTTTTTTTTTTTTTTAATATAGAAAATCAGATAGGAGTCTAAACGAAGAGTGCAGATGCAAAAGCCTCTAAGTGCCATTTGAAATTTTCTTCTAAAATGAGCATTTTTATCAGGCTCATATGTGTAGGTTTAGTCATTTCTCTTTAATGGCAAAGAATAGGTTATTTTATATGCCATTAAAGTGAAATAACTGAACATAAACATATGGGCCTGAGAAAACTTCTAATTTTAGAAGAAAATTTCAAGTGGCACTTAGAGGCTTTTGTATCTGAACTCTTCAAATGTCAATCAAAAATATTTTCAATACACAAATATCAACAAATATGAAGGAAGGAATTTTATTTCACTATTTACAGGCTATCTGCAGAATTTAAAAAAAATTTTTTAAGGCAATTTATGACCCATTTTAAGAGCTGCACAAGTAAAATGAACACAGTATGAGCGGGGTTGGACAATGTTTATGGTAAAATACAGTATTAAGCCATAAAAAGACATGATTTACAGTTCAGATACAGGTTTTCACAAAAACAAAAATCTTATACAACAGCATTTCAGGCTTTAGACTATTTTTATGAAAAGGGATAAATCAAGCATATAAATCATTATATTAATTTAAAATGAATAAATATTACTGTCTTGATTGTTTAGATTTTTAGAAGGCACATTAACTTCTTTCTCATGTGTTTGCTGCGTAAAAACATGGGTCGATATTTGCATTGATCTGACCATAAACAGCAAGAAAGGCTTATTGGAAATGCAAATTCATTCTCTGCCACGAGGTGGCGCTTTAGAAGCGGCATATTATAGCGGTTTCCCTAAGGAAACTCCCTGTTAGCGGCTGTACACAAAGCAGCACCATCCGCGCTCATAAACGCTGCTTTGTGAGGCATTATAGGTAAGATGAAATAAAAATGCGAACGACACATTTCTAAGGACAGTCGGTTTCCTTCAGATACATTCACATAAAGACATCTGCGCCGCGTTTTGACTTGAAACAGGCAGCGCTCATATTTATTCAATTGCATCATTAGCTATGTTTCCATCCACCTATTTTTATGCGCATTTTGGACTATCGCATAAAAAATTCGCTGGATGGAAACGGCAAGATGCGCATAAATTCTGAAAATGCGCATAAAAAAATTATGCGCACAACTGAGTAGGATAAACTTTTTATCCGATAAGAAAAAATGCACATAAACTACGATGGAAACACATTTACCGAATAAATTCCTCCATGCGCATCAAAAAAGTCATGTGACTTTGCGCTATGAGACGGGATAACTTGACTAACCAGCTGACTGATCTCGTTCACAGCATCTATAAGTTCTTGTAGTCACTCTGAAAAGCCTGAGCAAAGTCTGTCATCAAAGTATTTCTGTATAATTGTCTTACACGACTGTGTTCCCAAACAGCTGGCATCCTCCTCAGAACGCAGTGACAGCATTTATTGTGTTACGTCTGCTCTCTCTGAGGCGCAAGTAATTTATATCATATATGAAAATTATTATATTCAATGGCTTCTCCTATATTCTTAGTGATATTTAGTGCCACAGTTTACCAGGAAGTGACGATTTTGTTCTCTTTGACTCATTGGATGGAAACGGTGCTTTATTCGCATATGTTTTATGCGATATTCCAGTTTTGCGCATAATTTAAATTCGAATCTTTGGATGGAAACATAGCTATTGCCTTTTGAAGTTTAATCCAGCTGTATTGCCATTCTTGTCTTTCCGTCCCCAACTGTAAGACCTTTTGAAATTATAGTTAAGACATTTCTTATACCATTTAACGTATTTAAAACTTTTTGTGGCCTTAAGTTTAATACAACCAAATTGAAGAGTTTTAAGGACCCACGGGAGCCCTGTATTTAAGGTAGCCCGTCGGGCAGGGCAGTTATACATTTTGGTAGCCCGACTGGAAAACACAATAGCCCCGGGACGTCGGGCTAGCGATTTTGCGAGCCCTGCACTCACTTATTTACATTCACTTGCATCAAGTAAATAGGACTGGCAAATATCCCAAAAATCCCCAAATGAAAGTGACTGTATATATGTGTATATATATTTGTGTGTGTGTGCGTGTATGTGGTCACACTTTAGTTTGGGTACCAAACACTATTAACTACAACTTAACTATGTTAAGTTTAGGTATGATATATATTATGATATGATATGATATATTGATGTGATATACTGATTGGCTGTTGATATGATATATTATATGATATATAATATATATTTACATATGTGTGTGTGTGTGTGTATATATATATATATATATATATATATATATATATATATATATATATATATATATATGTATGTATGTCTATATGTATGTCTATATATATGTATGTATGTCTGGAGCAAACTAATCTTTTCTCCACAACGTTACAACACACTTCTGCTATTGTGCTCACTGCTCACTAAACGGAAAATACAAACCACAATGAGTTGCAATATTTTTGAAGTGGCATTTTACAGAAAGACTGAATACTGTATGGCGCTGCAAATGACCTAGTGACCTGTGCTGTTTGCCACAAGTGGAAGATGGAAAAAAAAAAAGGTTTTTAAATAATTCCATTGTCACCGGAACTAATATATATATAGTCCCCTTTCGAGGGAACTTTGAACTGCGTGCTCTAGGGGTCGCTATGGGGAACGCCGTCAGCGTGACCCGTGTCTGAAGCATATATACAAAAACACCACATATTGGCCAGCGACAGCCTATGACGTCACTATCGGCACGACCACAGTATAAAGGGGCGCCGGGAAAATACGTCATTCTCTTCTTTGTCTTCAGTGACTGTTTTGTTTGAAGCGTGCATTCTACTGGTAACGATTTTCTACTGTTACTATGGTGAGCACTAGCAAGGAGTTTAAGAGATGTGTGCATCCGTGTCCTCGTTATTCGACACCCGATGACACACACGATCTTTGCGTCTTTTGTTTGGCCGAGGAGCACTCACCCGATGTCCTCGAGGGGGCAATCTGCATGCACTGTGAGCTTTTTTCTATGAGAAAGCTCCGCTCTCGTCTGTCTCTCTTTTTGAGGAAGGAGGGGCAGCCGTCTGCTTCCCGCAGTTCAGGACCCACTCCTGCTGAGGCACGGAGGAGAATGAGCTCGTGGGGCTCGCAGATGTATCTGACTGATGAGTTAGAGAGGGGGCTTTCCTTCTCGTGCTCGTCGGCTGCGAGCGAGGGCGAGCCGCGGGATGATGATGATGATGCGATCTCGCTGACATCATCTGATCCGGCAGCTAGTGCTCTGCTGGGTTATGCCCAGGAAGAGCAGGAGATGTCTGAGGGCGAAGAAGTTGAGACTGAGCCCTCTCAATCCTCCTGCCCTGCATATGATGAGTTGTTGGAGATTATGGAATGTGCCACGACGAGGCTTGACTTGCCATGGAAGCATGCCAAGATGGTGGCGCCACGAGGTCGTCTCGATGAGCGTTATCTTTCTGGCCATAGCCCCCCAGCTCGAGTGAGCCTCCCATTTCTTCCTGATCTCCATGCGGAGGTTGAGAGGGAATGGAAAAAGCCGTTTTCTTCTCGCATTCATAGGTTTCAGCATACCAGTTATGCTAACATTGAGGGGATGTGTGAAAAGCTAGCTAGCTATCTCTCTGTGAGCGAGACATCCTCTCTCAAGGCTCCCTCCTTGCCATCTAAGCCCCTTCAGGAAGCATCTCGCTTAAATGGTAGGGCATACGCAGCAGCAGGTCAGGCTGTCGCTTCGTTGCACACGATGGCTGTGCTTCAGGCATACCAGGCTGATCTGCTGAAAGACCTGGATAAGGGTCAGGGCTTGTCACCTGATGAAGTAGCTGAGCTGCGCCGCACCACAGATTTGGCTCTCCGTGCCACTAAGCAGGCCGCCACTGCTAAGGGCAGGTCTATGGCGGCCATGGTGGTAATGGAGAGAGATCTGTGGGTGAATCTGGCAGATGTTGGGAAGAAAGAGAAGGGCTTTCTTCTCAATGCTCCAGTCTCGCCTTCCGAGCTTTTCTGTACCTCCGTCGAGGTACAGGTGGTTGAGAAGTTTAAGGAGGCGAAGGCGCGGTCAGCGGCCTTCAAAACCTTCATTCCAAGAAGGTCCAGGTCTGAGCCCGAACAACGCAGGGGTCCTGGCCCATCTCCGTCTGGGGATCAGAGATGGGCACAGAAGGCTAGTGTCGCGACTCGTGCCCCTCCCCCGCCTGCAGGTAGGGCTTGACGGAGGCGCGGGTCAAAGAGAGGTAGGCAAGACCTGAGGGAGGTGATCCAGACGAGGCGTTCTCAACGCTCTCGTCCGGACCAGAGTAAGACTTGAACATCTACTCCCTTCCCTCGGGGGGCCTGTCATCTGCCCTCATCTTCCCCTCTCTAATTCCCCTGCAACCACCGTTAATTCCATCTGACCGAGGTTGGGTGGGAACCTAGAAACCTGCGTTTTAAAAACATTGCAGTCTCTATGCTGGACTTATGATGTTTTGGTTAAGTTCTATGTTTCATAGAAACTACCTTACTGATGGCCCGGACCGACTCTTCGGATTTCGCCTCTGGGACTGATCTCATGCGCAGGAACCATGGATGGGTGAGTACAATCCAGTTCTAACGGTTCACTGGTATTTGTGTGTCCTTGCAACACTGCAGTTCCAGGACCTGCGGGTCTTTTTACTTCAGTTTCTTGGCAGGGGACGCCTCTTTTTGGGAAGGTACATGGCTATCTGAGGATATCTATGTGCTAGCTTAGGGACTGCTCCCCTTTCTGGGGTTTTTAAGTAGCAATCTCCCTGAGCCCTTGCCTAGAGTGTGCTATCTCCCCTGCTAGGGTGTAAGTAAATAGCCCACTATTGTGGCAGCTTCTCTTGGAGGGCTTACCGGAATTTTAGGCCAGTGGTCGAGCTAGCTTTGCTCCCCTCACCTATGAGCATGCCGCTCCCTTCTGAGCATCTGAGTTCCCTCTCATGCTGAGAGTTGAGTTCTCCGCTCCCCAGAGCTCTGTGACCCTATGCTCTCCTTGTTGGTCGAGCTGGCGTTGCTCCCCTCATCATAGAGGGTCACCTATGAGCATGCCGCTCCCTTCTGAGCGTCTGAGTTCCCTCTCATGCTGAGAGTTAAGTTCTCCGCTCTCCAGAGCTCTGTCATTCAGCAGGCTCAGGTTGTTAGGCCTCTCTATACCTCCCTGTTGGGTTGCTCTCCTT
This sequence comes from Spinibarbus caldwelli, assembly GCA_039654775.1. Lineage (NCBI taxonomy): Eukaryota > Metazoa > Chordata > Actinopteri > Cypriniformes > Cyprinidae > Spinibarbus > Spinibarbus caldwelli. The sequence goes on along the minus strand of CM077223.1, from coordinate 5,958,155 downwards.
GTTGGTAGAGCTAGCATTGCTCCCCTCATTATTGAGGGTCACCTATGAGCATGCCGCTCCCTTCTGAGCGTCTGAGTTCCCTCTCATGCTGAGTTGAGTTCTTCGCTCCCCAGAGCTCTGTAACCATATGCTCTCCTTGTTGGTCGAGCTGGCGTTGCTCCCCTCATTATTGAGGGTCACCTATGAGCATGCCGCTCCCTTCTGAGCGTCTGACTTCCCTCTCATGCTGAGAGCTAAGTTCTCCGCTCTCCAGAGCTATGTTTGTTGGTCGAGCTAGCATTGCTCCCCTCACCATAGAGGGTCACCTATGAGCATGCCGCTCCCTTCTGAGCGTCTGAGTTCCCTCTCATGCTGAGAGTTAGGTTCTCCGCTCTCCAGAGCTATGTTTGCTGGTCGAGCTAGCATTGCTCCCCTCACCATAGAGGGTCACCTATGAGCATGCCGCTCCCTTCTGAGCGTCTGAGTTCCCTCTCATGCTGAGAGTTAAGTTCTCCGCTCTCCAGAGCTCTGTGACCATATGCTCTCCTTGTTGGTTGAGCTGGCGTTGCTCAGAGTTGGTACTTAGTGCTTGCCTTTTGTGCCTGGCTTTGCACTCCCCTCAGCATGGTGGTGTGGGTATTCCGTTCCCCATAACGACCCCTAGAGGACGCAGTTTGAAGTTCCCTCGAAAGGGAATGTCTCAGGTTACACATGTAACCATGGTTCCCTGAGTAGGGAACGAGACACTGCGTCGTCTAGGCTCGGTGCCATGCTTCGGACACAAGCTTCAGACGAAGAAGTGAATGACGTATTTTCCCGGCGCCCCTTTATACTGTGGTCGTGCTGGTAGTGACGTCATAGGCTGTCACCGGCCAACATGTGGTGTTTTTGTATATATGTTTCAGACACCCATAGGGACCCCTAGAGGACGCAGTGTCTCGTTCCCTACTCAGGGAACCATGGTTACATATGTAACCTGAGACGTTCCTGTGACAATGGCCATATATGTACATACTTACTTACACAACATTTTCTTACTTCTCCTGACATCAAGTTCATTTTGGAACAAATTGTTACAACCATTCTAGTAAAAACATTCTAGTCATCCATCACTGTAAACCCTAATGCACAGAATAATTCATTGGTTTAGGTGGGATATGAAATTAAACAAATTAAACTTGAATATTTATAACTTTCTTTTTCTTTTGAGTTCATGAAACTGACACATTTTAAGTAACCTGAATTGTTTCATTGGTTTGAGTTTAATCAACTTGTTTCTTTTAATTTAGAGTAACTTAAATTTAACTAAAACTGGGCAGGGGATTTTCTATTACCCAGAATGTTTTGCATCAGATAAGATATTTGATGTAATAGGGTTAACAGTGTAGCATTTGGACCAATCAGACATACATTTGTTCATTAGATTTAACAAATCAATTATTCATTAGATTAACAAACAGTCACAGACCCCTCACCCAACACCAGACTCGGTGCCTATATGTCTGTGAACGATCTCCTGGCCAGGACACTCAACCAGATCTGATAAGCTTTACGACCTAAAAGTATGTAGAGAGAATCTTCCTCCCTAAGCAATTCTCTCAAAAAACCAACACATACTGCTATAGGAAATGACGTCGTTCATTAATTCATAGACAAATTTTTCTATGACTTTCCTACCATACATATCCCCATGTCTTTGTGTATGATTACTACTGTTCTTGTATATGTTCTTGCGTATTGTATACTGTTTTATGCATGCTTATGATAGATCACTAGTTAATATCACCTTATACATGTTTGGTCTCTATCAGTTCGTCTTCGGATGATCTAAATGACAGTGTATATTACATGTTGATACCTATGCAACATATTAGTGTCCTAAGAATCTTTAGTAGTTTTTGCATTAACCCCAGGCAAATTATAATATGCAAAATACCATGGTCTAAGAAAAAGAGCCGTAAACTTCCCTCCAAAAGTGAAAGTCACCATTGGCTCTTTGACCCCCCAGGGGTGTGACCTCCATAGGGTTTAAAAGACCTCACTTCAGTGACCCGCCTAGTTTTAGTTTTAGTCTTTTAGTCTCTTCACTCGTCTCCCATCCCCTCTCCAGCTTCTGGTTGCTAGGTCCCAGGGCCGACGCTACCGCGTCTGGCGGGCCTCAGCACAACCAGTCTGCAGTTCTGTTAGATCCTAAGAGGATGAGGAGGATTTGAGCTCCTCAGCAACCCTTTAAGTTTTGCGCCAGGCCTTACGGCCTTGACTTTCCATTCAACCAACGATCCTCTGACATCAGCAGATCTCTTTCTTAGCTCTTTTTCACTTTCTACCTGGGAAGAAACTCCCAATCACCATCGAGTCAGGACATCTTTGGAATTCATCCCTCTTCAACCCGGAAGAACTTGGAGAACTCCAACACCACCAAACCTTGACTGCATCTTGACTGTCTTGCAGACACAGACTGCATTATGGACACTCGTCAATGACCAAGGCAAGGGGAAAAGGTGACCCATACTCGGAATGTGCGCTCTGCATTTAACCCATCCAAGTACACACACACAGTAGTGAACCTGGAGCAATGCTGCGGCACCCGGAGAGCAGTTGGGGGTTCAGTGCCTTGCTCAAGGGTCTCACCTCAGTCATGGTACTGAGGGCAGAGAAACTGCTGGTTTTTCACTCCCCCCACCTACAATCCCTACTGGACCTGAGATTCGAACCCACGACCTTTGGGTTACAGGTCTGACTCTCTATCCATTAGGTTTAGTATAAGTAAACTGAGGTTTAGTATAAATTATAGACCCCATTATAAACGGCACTAATGGTTTTACTCAGGTGGTTAACTGACTCTTTCCATAACTGCATTCTCTGTTTTCTCTAATGGCTTCATTCATCCACTTTAGCTCCCCTTTGTATGTATGCGTGAGTGTATGTTTATTCATTTGTTTGTTTAGATTAGTTATGTGTGTTAGCGTTTAGTTAATAAAAGTTGTGCACACAAATTACATGAGTTTCTGGTTCTGCCTTGCAAAATAATTGTCCCTTTACGATTCTGACCCTCGCTACATGCTCTAATGCATTAATAGGAAGGTATTTTCTGTGACCATGGAAATATCCTTTCTTAGAGTTGATATGAACTCACACTGAATGTTCGCTGGACGAACAGATCAGCTGATGGCAATTTAATTCTGCTACAGTTATTACTGTCAGCCGATATAAATAATAGTAATTAATCATAATTAATTGTAATTATTTATTTACTCTGACATTATCTGACATTTTTACTTAAACTATAGAAATGCTTTGCCAAATTATTTGGATTTACTGTGATTGCCAGACTTTTTAAAAGCAATTCAAACACCCTGAATGATTTGTGTAATAACTAAAAGATAAAGATATGTTGTTTGAAGTACCTTATCTGGTTGGAGGCAGCAGGAAACGCAGTACTCGTAGACGCTACAGCAGCCATTGGCCAGACAGCTTTTACAGATGTACTGGCTTGAGCTGGGAGCATTAACGTTACAACATCCATTCACCAGTAAATCCTTCCTCTCACACACATAACCTGCAGAGAAAGAAAAGTCTGTTAAATTGAACATTGGTTACATGTGAATACACAAAAGCTCAGGGACCTGTTAACAATTTGAGTTGCACATTAAAGCTTTGAGTGGTTAGTAACTGTGTGTCAATTTTGAGATTTTAGGCTATTTTGCTTACATAACTTGTCTTTTTGTAAAAATAGTGGAAAGAAAACAGCCAAAAATACACATTTAAGTTTTTAATCTAATTTTATTATGCATCTGTAGATTTTAATTACAATACATATCTTTAAAGGCCATTTTCTCTCATGCACTGAGCCAGAAATTTCCACTTCAGCAGCACTTTCACCAAACTTTGTTAACATATAATTTACCTGATATATATTGAACAATTTATCCCCATCACTTACCCAGTTCATCTGTGAGAAGGCTCTTTCCCTGAATGGAGTTTCTGCACTGTGAGATCTGCCTGCTGCTGTTGCCCAGGATGAACTTGACCTTCCACTGGATGTGATGATCTGAGTCCCTCACCTCCAGGAGGGTCCGATCACGGATGGTTCGCTCCTCCTGTACACACATACAAAACATCATTTGTTTGCCATGATATGCTTCATCACCTCTCAGGAGTGGTGTTGAGCTGAGCAAGAAACCATTGCTGGTCAAGCTAGTTAAGAAGCCTGGCGGGAACTAAGCATGCCCAATATCACCATATAGTGTTTTATTGGTGTCATCAGTCTGATTAGAAAAATCCTGGATGTCATGTCAGGAAATAGAGAACTTTTTTTTTCACAAACAAATTGTATTTGCGTGAATATTGTTTAAAATAAATGTTTGTTTAAGATTGTACAAAGGTTCCTCATTAAACAGTTAAATGATGTTTTCATACTGGATGTGTAATTGGGATGAAATATAATATTTAATGTTCAAAAGTTTGTAATAATTTTTAAGTAACGAAGTCTCTTCTGCTCGCCAAGGCTGCATTTACTTGATCAAAAATACAAAAAAGGTAATTTTGTGAAATATTATAATTTAAAATAACACTTTTTGAATATATTGTAAAATGTGATTAATTTCCTGTGATGGAAAAGCTGAATTTTCAGCAGCCATTACTCCAGTCTTCAGTGTCACATGCTCCTTCAGAAATCATTCTGAAGTGCTGATTTGCTGCTAAAGAAACATGTATTATTATTATTATCAGTGCTGAATTATTGTATTATTTGCTGCTTATGGAAACCATGATACACTACCAACCATTCAAAAGTACCATTAAAGAAATTAATACATTTATTTAGCAAGGGCGTGTTAAATTGATGGAAAATGACCGTAACGACATTTACAATGTTGCAAAAGATTGCAAATAAATGCAGTTTTTCCAAACCTTCTATTCATCAAAGAATCCTGAAAAATGAAAATCCACAAAAAAACTGATTTTGAAATAAATAAGAATATTTTTAAAAACTGTTTCATAATAATAAGAATAATTTTGAATAATTTATCATCAATAATAATAATTGAGCAGCAAATCCGCACATTATAACGATTTCTGAAAGATCATACGACACTGAAGACTCAGCGAGCTCCAGCGAAAATCCAGCTTTGAATTACAGCAATAAATTACATTGTAAAATGTTTTGCAATAGAAAACAGTTATTTTGAATTGTAATAACATTTCACAATTTCACTGTATTTTTTATTAAATAAATGCAGCCCTGGTGAGCATGTGAGGAAAAATAAAAACACAAAAAAATCTTGGTTCCTCCCTAGTGGGGATACAGCAGCAGCATCAACAACACCACTACATAGTACAAACCTGTTTGAGGGTGCTGGTGAGAAAGTAGATGAGCGACAATCCGAACACGACCCCCAGAACCCAACGCTTGCGCAAGAGTCGGCGGAACACCATGGAGGCGTTCTTCTGGATGTGCACCAGGTCCAGGTAGATGCGATGGAGCTAAATAAACCGCACTGCTGATCTCAGACAGAGAGATCCAGCTGATTCACCTAACACAGCATCTCTTTCATCACTCACTGTCACTGGCAGCGATCGGCTGGAGAATAGGTGTATGACACCGTTATCCGACACAGGCCGCCAATAGAGATCGATTGCCGTCGTTAGTTGTCAAACAGTGAGTTTTATAAACATTTAACCCATTTTATGCATGAAATGCCCAGAATGCAGATTATAACGTACATTGATATGTCTCATACTGACAGATGGAGCTGCAAAAACAAACAAACCAGACTGTTATTAATTCAATTAAAACTTGCGCGGCGTTAATCTAATTAATCGATTCTAATGTTCGCGATCACAGGTATATTATGAAATATCGGTTTAGATAGTAAATTGTTTAAATAATAAGTGTTGCAGAAATCAAGCTGCACAACAACGGATCTCTCCATGCGGAAATGCGGAGCAACGACGCGTTCTGATTGGCTACCCGCCTTGTGTACTTCCGGAAACAAATGGAGTCACATCCGCTCTACTCTCTGCATCGAGTGATGCTTTGACATTTCTGAGGTCTATGTTAAACAAAATCACGAAAAACAGCGGTTAAAGATTTATTTGTGCGTGTGTGTTGTAAGCTATGATGAAGGTAAGATAATTCTGCTCGTTTCTAAGACATTAGGCGTTTATATCGAAAAAAAACAAAAACACTTCAACATTCAAAGGCTCATGTTCATTCATGACTTTTTCTCAACAATGTAGAAATATTACTTTGTCCTAAAATAATATAGTTACTAGATATTATAGCTACACCGCTCTCATAAACAATTGCCAACATAAAAAAAATGTAAATCTGTGAAACCGTGATTACCACAGTAAAGACTTTCTTTCTTTCTTTCTTTCTTTCTTTCTTTCTTTCTTTCATTCTTTCGATAGATAGATAGATAGATAGATAGATACTGTTATAAACATTCACCATGGTAAATATCGGCTAAAATACAGTAATTTGGTATCTATCTATCTATCTATACACATACTTTTGTTCATACATAGACAAATTTATGCATGTCATGATTGATCTTTCTTACATCCACTGAAATTTCTGTCATCATTTACTCACTTGTGTCTTTTGAAATGCTTGTGACTTTCTTTCTTCTGTGGGACAGAATAGGAGTTACTCATAGTTGTATGTGTAAGCTGCTCTTTTCCATTAAGTGAAAGAGAAATTTGACTTGGGCCGTCAAGCAAGATTTTCAGTGAATAATAAAATTTCAGCCTGTTCCTCACACAGAGATATCACGTGCCTTCAGAAGACTAGGAATACACCTGCAAAGCAGTATGGGCCACTACTTTTTTTTCTTTTTGTAAATACCGTTTATGGGGTATGAAAGCCACTTGTCACAGTTTCATTGTATGGAATAAAGTAGCTCATTATAGTGGCTGGTAAACTTCTCTTTTTGTGTTCCACAGAAGAGATGAAGTCACATGAACTATCCCTTACATACATATATCTCTCCTACAGTTTCATAATCTAAACATTTCCTATTGCTTTCATGTGTCACAATATCCTGTTGTGCTCTGTAATTTTATACAATGCCCTTTTGCACAATTTAATTTTTATTGTTTTATGTGCATATACTTCTGTGTTTCAGTTTTGGAGCTCCTGGTGATAAAGTGGGTGCCATGCAGAGACGCCACAGCAGCAACACCGAGGGCATGCTGCCAGAAAGGTTGGATTTTACTCATCTAGGTGTAAACATGTTTACATTTTTAAGACTAATTTCATTCCCATCCTACTGAAAAGAATTATTTATCTGGTCACCACCATTTGGTTTTGATGTTGGTGGCCCCACCAGGCTTTCTAACCTGAACCATCCTTAGTTAACTAGCTTCACCAGTTAAGTCACTGTAACATGTCAAACAGACTAAGGTAAAGTTACTGAATGCATGGGAATATCTGCATTTCAATCACTGAACAAGTACACATGGGAAGTTAGATATTAATATTATGTTACCTTAGTTGCTTAAACATTTGAAATAATTTTGCAATGTTTTTGAAAGACGTCTCTTCTGCTCACCAAGGCTGCATTTACTGTATGTGATCAAAAATACAGTAAAAACATTAATATTGTGAAATACTATTACACTTTAAAGGAACTGTTTTCTATTTGAACTCTAGTCTTCTATCCTTCAGAATTAATTCTAATATGCTGATTCACTGCTCAGGAAATATTTACTATCAATACTGAAACAGTTTTTGTTTCTTAATATTTTTGTGGAAACCGTGATACACTACCTTTCAAAAATTTATGGCGAGTAAGATTAAAATAAGAAAGAAATCAATACTTTTATTCAGCAAGGATGTATTAAATTGAACAAACATGACAGTAACGACATGTACTGTATAAAGTTACAAATGATTTCTAATTCAAATAAACACTGTTCTTTTGAATTTTATTTTATTAAAGAATTCTAAAAAAAATGCATTACAATTTCCACAAAAATATTAAGCAGCAAAAACTGTTTTCAATATTGATAAATAGTAATAACCGAGCACTAATAAAAATTAAGCACAAAATCAGCATATTAGAATGATTTCTGAAGTATCACGTGACACTGACATTTTAAAGTATAGTCAAATAGAAATTTAAATTTTAATAATATTTATTGTGTGTATATATATATATATATATATATATATATATATATATATATATGTGTGTGTGTGTGTGTGTGTGTATATATATATATATATATGTGTGTGTATATATGTGTTTGTGTGTGAGTGAGTGAGTGTGTATATTATAATATATATAACATATAGTAATAATGTTTGTACTGAATTTTTTTTAATGAAATAAATGTAACCTTGGTGAGTTTGAGGCTTATTTTAAAATGAATATCTCATGTTAACAAATGAGACATATTTAATTTTTAATGTTACCCCTATTTTGTTTCCCATTATCAGTTTTGTTTATTTTGTCCAATTATCCAATTAAAAAAAGAAAAAAAAAGAAAAAGATCTGTACATTAGGCATTGCAGTGTAAATGCAGCCTGGATTCTTGTCATTTTGCAGGAACAGGAGTCAAACTCTCGGTTCAGAGAGCAGTCTTGATGAAGGAGGAGTGTTTGACTGTCTGAAGCCAGACTCTCCTACGTCACCCCAGCAGCTCTTCTCTGGTCTGGTGGGCGTCTCTGCTGGGAACGTGTCCTCAGCTCCCTTTCAGGCCGCGGGGCTGGTTCTGGGTTCTCCACCGGACGTCTTCATCCAGATGGCGTCCTCATCGAGGGACGAAGGCTCTCACCGGACGGAGAACCCTCCTTATCTCCCTCGCCCTCCTCAGCACCATCATCATCACCATCATCATCATCACTCCGGCCAGCACCGCTCTTCTCTCCTGCATGCGGCCACCTCTACTGAGAGACACGGGAGCAGAGATGATGGAAGTAAGAGCTTCTGTGTGTCTTATTATTATCAATGCTCAAAACAGTCCCGCTGTTTAATATTTTTGTGGAAACCTTGATACATATTTTTCAGGATTCTTTCATGAATAGAAAGTTTAAAATAACAGCATATATTTATAGTAGAATTTTTTTTTTAACATTATGATCATCTCCACTGTCACTTTTGATCAATTTAATGCATCCTTGTTAAATAAAAGTAATAATTTCTTTTTTTTTTTTTTTTTAAAAAGTATATATAATTTGTATTTTTATATTTTCCATTTTCATTTTAATTGTAGTTAACATTTAATAATTTTCTTCTGTTTTTGCCATTTTTGTTCTTTTTAGTTTTTATTTGTCTATTTAGTTTTTATTAATTTTTTATTTCACTTTTAGTTTTAGTTATTTCAGTACATCAAATTAAAATAAATTAAAATGCCTTGGCAACTAGTTGAAATAAAAAAATATATTTTATTTAAAGTAACATTTTTTATGGTTTTAGATTTTGTTAACTATAATAACCCTGCTCTTATCTGCTCCTATTCTGTCATATGTCATAAAGGCCAAAATTAAATCTAAAAATGTGTTAATAAGCTGCAATGTGGATCAGACTTAATGTTGACAGTTAAATTTGTCTGAAATGCAGTGGTATATATCTCAGTATTTAGCAATAAAATCTGAATCTTCTGCCAAAACTGCCTTTTCCCAGGTGATGATGCTTCTACACCAGCTCCTGCTCTCTCTGAGCTCAAGGCCGTGGTCACATGGCTTCAGAGGGGATTCCCTTTTATCCTTATTCTCCTCACTAAAGTCTGCTTTCAGCACAAGCTTGGTAGGTTCAATATATTATGAGCTGCCTTTGTTGTTGAATGCATGAGTCAGAATCACAGCTGTTAAAACTGAAATTGTGCTTTTTTCTGTATTAGTGTTATGAAATGTAAAGCCACTGATGTTTTCTTATGTTGGAATGCTGATGTTCATTGTCTTTTCAGGAGACATGTGAAATGCAAGGTGCTAAAATATGAGTCTCTTTGTATTTTTCAGGAATTGCTGTTTGCATTGGAATGATCAGCACATTTGCCTTTGCTAACTCAACACTTAAGCATCAGGTGGCATTGCGGGTGAGATTCTCTTCAGTTAATTGTTTTATACTATAGTTAAATTATTGACTGTTTCGGTTTCCTGCATTTACCCTTATGCACTTGGAGACATTTGCATTTGTGACCTGTGCTGCACGATTAATCGCATGCTATTGTCATGCAATAATCGTTCATAATCGAATGCAATTTATCGGCAATTATGAATGCGATTTTGCCTGGCTTGTCAGCGAACTACGGCTCTGTGTATTAAATGCCGCTCCATCTGAAAACAGGTGATGGAGATTTACTGCTAATCACAGAACCGGCTTCACTGACGAGATGCACATGACAATAGCATGCGATTAATCGTGCAGCCCTAGTCGGAATGCGCACAGGCTAATTTTGAGCTACAGGCAAAAGAAGTGAAAAATGTCAGTTTTGGTCGAATTTGAGGTTTTCACAAAAATGAGTTTATTAAGCCCTCTTCTAGTGATCCCAATGCTCCAAATAGTAATTAAACATCTAAAATGATCTTTATTTGTACGTTTTCTGAGAGGAGTACCTTTTTCTCTGCTCACTTCTGGAAGACTGCTGCTGCATCTCACCACAAGTTGTAGATCTATTGTTGCAAAGCGCAGCATTCCAGACACAAACATAACCTGTTATGTCTGACATGAACGCTTAGTTAATAATTGGGGAAAAATCTGATGTGTAACATATTAGATTCATGCATTACAGTAGGTCCTAATATAGATCTGTCTCAATGTTAATCAAACACTAAAAGAAAAGACGGAATCACTCACTGCATCTTTGTTCTTATTTTTAATAACAAAGATAAAATAAAAAATAGCCATATATATATATATATATATATATATATATATATATATATATATATATATATATATATATATATATATATATATATATATATATATATAGTGATGAATAATATAGTAATTATTATTAAGAAAAGAATAGGAGGAAAATATGCAATGTTGCGTGGTGATTTTGCTTTGGAATCTTCAGAAAACTTTAACTCGTTTTTATCAGAATCAAACAGCTGTAGCTCAGTCATTTTTTGAAAATAAAAAGAACTCATTTTTGAAAATTTGCTTATTCCGACTCATTTTGCCAGCACGGGTCACGTTTGACCTCAAGCAAGACATATAGTATACTACCATTTAAACATGTAGAGGCGGTAAAATTATTTTAGTGTTCTTAAAAGAATTCTCTTATGTGCAACCAAGACAAAATTTATTTGATCAGTAAAAGCAGTAGTGTTATGAAATATTTCTACAACTTAATATATCTGTTTTCTATTTGAAAATATTTTGAAATATCATTACTTCAGACTTCAGTGTCACATGATCCTTCAGAAATCATTCTAACATGCTGATTTGGTCCTCAAAAAACATTTCTTATTAGCAATGTTGAAAACATTGAAACTGTGACACATTTTTTCAGGCTTCTTTGATGAATAGAGGAACTTTTGATCAGTTTATTACATCCTTGCTGAATAAAAGTATTATTATTATTTTTTTTTAAAATCGTACTGACCTCCAACTGTATAAATTTATAAGGAGCGATTGTTCTGTTTAGTACATGCTGTATGTGTCTCATTGTGCATAACTGTATTTTCAGGAGGAGAGGTCTGTGTTTACCACACTCTGGATTATGATCTTTCTCGCCGGCAACATTGTGTATGTGTACTACACGTTCAGTGCTGAGGAACTTCCCAACAGGTACAGTCCCGTTCATTCGTTTCAGAGTCACCATCATAACTGATTACACGTATCAAACATTCATCTGTTTTTATGTTATCTTGGATGTTCTAATGACATTGTTGTTTTTTTGCCTTATTCATTTGAAAAATTTCATTTACTCCGTTGTCATTTTGCAGAGTGATCTCTCATTTTATGTTTGTGTTTATCAACATTTGTGAGTATTTAGTTTCCCATCATTTTTCATTATTCACATTTGAATCATCTCTGAAATTAAAGCGTTCACTTATTTTCATTTTTAGTTGTTTTTTTATATTATTTCTTATACAGTGCCGTTCAAAAGTTTCTTATGCTCACCTAAGATGCATTTATTTGATCAAAATTCAGAAAACAGTAACATTGTGAAATATTATTACAATTTAAAATGACCGTTTTCTATTTCAAAATGTGTTTTTAAATTAGATTTTTAAAAAAGCTGAATTTTCAGCGTCATTACTCCAGTCTTCATTGTCATATGATCCTTTAGAAATCATTCTGCTATGCTGATTTGTTGCTCAGGAAATATTTCTTATGATTGTCAATGTTGAAAACAGTTGTGCTGCTTCATATTTTTGCGTAAATTGTGATATATTTTTTCAAGATTCTTTCATGAATAGAAGGTTCAGAAGAACAGCATTTATTTTAAATAGAAATTTGTAACATTAAACAAGTCTTTATTGTCACTTTTGATCAATTTAATGCATCCTTGATTAATAAAAAGAAACTTTTGAACAGTATTGTAAATAAATATTATAAATGTATATTGTAAAGTTATAAAATTTGTATTTAAATTCTATTATTATAAATGACTATAAAATAAATAATAAAATAATTAAAAAAAATAATATATGTACATTTTCCCCTCAGCCTTATGTTTGCGAAGCCAAACATCGACAGTTTTGATTTCTTTGACCTGATCTGGGCTGTTGGGATAACAGATTTTGTGCTGAAATATTTCACCATCGAGCTCAAATGCCTCATACTGTTCCTGCCTAAAATGATCCTCGCTTTCAAGTCCAGGGTAAGATGAAAACTTTCCATGTTTTACATTACTACTGCTGTAGTGTACCATGTCAGAAAGTACAGTCCTACAATAAATATCACATGCATATTGGTCAACCGATATGTAATTTTTACACTGGAAAAATTAATTGCTGTAGAATTTACTGTGGAAATAATGTTCACTTAGAAATTGCTGGTAAATTTCACAAATAATTAAATAAATTAATTAAACGTGAAAATTAAATTAATTAAACGTGATATTTTGAAGTAGAAATACTGAAATAGTACTTTCTTGTCAAACATACTGCAGTAATTTTTGTTTTATTCACAACTTTGAAAAATAATTTCCCACAGTGTACTATCTGATGATCATACCAATTTTTATAGAGAAAAATCGCCGATATATATTTTAATCTTTCCACAATAGTCTTGTGGCAAAATACAGAAATGTTTTTTGAGTATACACAGATACAGACTACTGCAAAAAAAAACAAAAAAAAACTAAACCTTTTTTCTTTTTGTGGAACATATTTATGTCAGTTCTGTTTGACGAATGTTTGATTCTTCTATATGTTGTAATGCATTATTTTTTAATGGTCTAATGGGCTTTAAATCAGTCATAAGTCAGATAAAACATGTAGTTTCAATCTAACTGTATTGAATCCCTGTAGTCTTCATGTTTTAAAGTTTTAGCATGATGAGAGATGGTGATCAGGGAGGAAATCCCGGGTAGCTTCAATCAGTCAGTCGGGGGGGGTCATAGTGTGCCGTGTCACCATGCCTTGCGTGGTTGGCTGCTTGGAAGGCATTATGTGAGCTCATTGGCCCACTGGGGTTAGGATGAGGTCACCTCTCTGAGGAACACACACACACACACACACACACATGCTCTTACAAAATCACACAATCATTTGAGTGACAGTATGGGTCTATTACAGCAGGAGCCACTCTGTAAACACATCACGCTCTGCAATATTGAAGAATCAAGCATATGCAACCCACTCCGAAACATTTGTTTGACTCAAACACACATTTTGCGTCCACCGCTGCCAGGATAATTTGACTTTCATACAGTTTCTGTTCCTCTGAAGCTCTGTTCCAGGAACTTACCTCCAGTCATCTCCATACCCACCCCCTGAAACCAAACACACACTTTCCACCTCTTGTATCATGCCCAGGTGGCACACTTTCAGGCAATGATGTCATGGTCAATGTGTCAGGCTTTCCGCTGACTTTCCAAGCTCAGCATCACCACAGCTACAAAGACACAACACATTCATGCGCATCCATACATGTCACTATAACCTCTTGCATAATCGCAGCAGCAAGCCTGTGCATGTCAGTATGAACTCACACTGTCCATAACACTTCAGTGCACACGGATATGAGGATTGAGAAACCTAGTGAACTGCTGTGTTGACTGCTACCAATATAGGCACATAGAAATTGGTCATTTATTTATTTTAACTTAATGTTGGCAGAATAGTACAGTTGTAATACTGTTTTTAATAATGTGATGCTTATATCTGATATGCAAGAATATTTTTTGATATACTACCATTCAAATGTCTGGGGTTAGAAAGAATTTGTATTTGGAAGAAATTAATGCTTTTATTCTGTAAGGATGGATTAAATTGATCAAAAGTGACAGTAAAGATATTTATCATTTTACAAACAAACAATAAACAAATAGATAGATAGATAGACAGACAGACAGACAGACAGAATAAATAAATAAATAATACCTTAAAAAAAGATCCTAAAAATGTATTGTGGAGAGCAGCACAACTGTTTTCAACAATAGTAATAATAAGAAAAACACTATAATAATAAGAAATGTTTCTTGAGCAGCAAATGATTTCTTAAGGATCATATGACACTGAAAACTGGAGTAATGATGCTGAAAATTCAGCTTTGATCACAGGAATAAATTATATTTTAAAATATATTAAAATAGAAAACATCTATTGTAAATTATAATAATATTTCACAATATTACTGGTTTTACTGTATTTTTTTTTATCAAATAAATGCAGCCTAGGTGAGCATAAGAGACTTCTTTTGTAAACATTAAAAAAAAAATTATAATTATGAACCGTTCAGAAAACCATTACATATTTCTTTCGCTCTTAATCATTTATTTCATTACAATTTTAATTTAAACTTTTTTAAAATTTAGTTGTATTTATAAATTTTTATTTTGTTTAATGAACAACAAGTGGTGCCTTATTTCTGGAGTTTATTCAGAGAATGATGGGAAATGTACACACACACACACACACGCACATATATACAGGTGCATCGAAATAAATTAGAATGTTGTGGAAAAGTTCATTTATTTCAGTAATTCAACTCAAATTGTGAAACTCGTGTATTAAATAAATTCAATGCACACAGACTGAAGTAGTTTAAGTCTTTGGTTCTTTTAATTGTGATGATTTTGGCTCACATTTAACAAAAACCCACCAATCTCAACAAATTAGAATACTTCATAAGACTAATAAAAAAAACATTTTTAGTGAATTGTTGGCCCTTTGGAAAGTATGTTCATTTACTGTATATGTACTCAATACTTGGTAGGGCTCCTTTTGCTTTAATTACTGTCTCAATTCGGCGTGGCATGGAGGTGATCAGTTTGTGGCACTGCTGAGGTGGTATGGAAGCCCAGGTTTCTTTGACAGTGGCCTTCAGCTCATCTGCATTTTTTGGTCTCTTGTTTCTCATTTTTCTCTTGACAATACCCCATAGATTCTCTATGGGGTTCAGGTCTGGTGAGTTTGCTGGCCAGTCAAACACACCAACACCATGGTCATTTAACCAACTTTTGGTGCTTTTGGCAGTGTGGACAGGTGCCAAATCCTGCTGGAAAATGAAATTAGCATCTTTAAAAAGCTGGTCAGCAGAAGAAAGCATGAAGTGCTCCAAAATTTCTTGGTAAACGGGTGCAGTGACTTTGGTTTTCAAAAAACACAATGGACCAACACCAGCAGATGACATTGCACCCCAAATCATCACAGACTGTGGAAACTTAACACTGGACTTCAAGCAACTTGGGCTATGAGCTTCTCCTCCCTTCCTCCAGACTCTAGGACCTTGGTTTCCAAATGAAATACAAAACTTGCTCTCATCTGAAAAGAGGACTTCGGACCACTGGGCAACAGTCCAGTTCTTCTTCTCCTTAGCCCAGGTAAGACGCATCTGACGTTGTCTGTGGTTCAGGAGTGGCTTAACAAGAGGAATACGACAACTGTAGCCAAATTCCTTGACACGTCTGTGTGTGGTGGCTCTTGATGCCTTAATCCCAGCCTCAGTCCATTCCTTGTGAAGTTCACCCAAATTCTTGAATCTATTTTGCTTGACAATCCTCATAAGGCTGCGGTTCTCTCGGTTGGTTGTGCAACTTTTTCTTCCACACTTTTTCCTTCCACTCAACTATCTGTTAACATGCTTGGATACAGCACTCTGTGAACAGCCAGCTTCTTTGGCAATGAATGTTTGTGGCTTACCCTCCTTGTGAAGGGTGTCAATGATTGTCTTCTGGACAACTGTCAGATCAGCAGTCTTCCCCATGATTGTGTAGCCTAGTGAACCAAACTGAGAGACCATTTTGAAGGCTCAGGAAACCTTTGCAGGTGTTTTGAGTTGATTAGCTGATTGGCATGTCACCATATTCTAATTTGTTGAGATAGTGAATTGGTGGGTTTTTGTTAAATGTGAGCCAAAATCATCACAATTAAAAGAACCAAAGACTTAAACTACTTCAGTCTGTGTGCATTGAATTTATTTAATACACGATTTTCACAATTTGAGTTGAATTACTGAAATAAATGAACTTTTCCACGACATTCTAATTTATTGAGATGCACCTGTATATACATTGATAGATAATATAATATGTGACCCTGGACCACAAAACAGTCATAAGGGTCAATTTTTTTTTTTAACTGAGATTTATAAATCATCTGAAAGCTGAATAAATAAGCTTTCCATTGATGTATGGATAGGACAATATTTGGCCGAGATACAACTATTTGAAAATCTTGAATCTGAGGGTGCAAAAAAATCAAAATACTGAGAAAATCACCTTTAAAGTTGTCAAATGAAGTTTAGCAGTGCATATTACTAATCAAAAATTAAGTTTATATATATTATGGTAGGAAATTTATAAAATATCTTCATGGAACATGATCTTTACTTAATATCCTAATGATTTTTGGCATAAAAGAAAAATCGATAATTTTGACCCATACAATGCATTTTTGGCTATTGCTGCAAATATACCCGTGCTATTTAAGACTGGTTTTATGGTCCAAGGTCACATATATATTAGATAAATATATTATATAATAAGTAGCTTGTGGCTTCATTAACCAGCTAATTGAGTATTATTTTCAGCGAAGCTTAATATAGTTTCTTCATAAGATTTGATTATGACCAATATAAATTTGACATGCTCTAAATTCTGAACTGAAAGAACATTTTATAAATACAACATGAAATCATTACGACTTGAATGCAGCATTTTGTGAATTGAAACTAATGGAGAGAAGAGCTGGGGAATGAGCGTCAGATTCAAACCCAAGCCTCCCATATTTGAAACAGATGCAAAAAAGTTTTAAAACATCTTACATTGCCCTTTGAAAAAATTAAACCGTTTCCCACCCTGAGGACCTCCTTGTGCATTCGATAATTGTTTTCTTCATTGTTGTTTTGAAATCACGGACACAGCTGTTAAGACTAAGAGGAAATGTGCTGCTCCCCCATGATGCAGTTGGCCCAACTTTTCAGTAGTTGGATGGATTCCAGCTCCAGTTTGTCTAATCGCTAAGTGTGAGCAAGTACAGGGCTGCAGGGACTCTGGCTAAGATGAATTGCTTGCGTTCGGAGGTTACAGATCTACGTCAGTCAGCTAGCAAGCTCCCCAACAGGGTGATTAATCGCTGTCAGGTGGAGTCCAACAAGTCATTATGCATCCTGTGCTGTGACTAGTGTCAGGCCATCAGCACTTGATGTGGGTGATTACGACTTCAGACATTCATCTCGAATTTCACAAGATGATTGTGGAACCAGGATTAGTTATTAACTAGAACTGACCAAACTGAGATACGCAGACCTTTGTGATTAATAATAATAATAATAATAATAATAATAATAATAATAATACATTTTATTTATTAATTATACACTACCATTCAAACATTTCGGAAAGATGTTTCAGTGTTTTTGAATAAGTCTCTTACGATCAACCAAGGTGCAGTGATTTGATCAAAAATAATGTAAAAACAGAAATATTGTAAAATGTCATTACAATTTTAAATAACTGTTTTATATTTTGATGTATTTTAAAATGTAATTCATTCCTGTGATCAAAGCTGAATTTTCAGCATCACATGATCCTTCAGAAATTGTTCTAATGTGTTGATTTATTATTATTATTAGTGCTGTCAAACGATTAATCGCGATTAATCGCATCCAAAATAAAAGTTTTTGTTTACATAATATATATGTGTGTGTACTGTGTATATTTATGTATATATAAACACAGACACACACAGTATATATTTTGAAAGTATTTACATATATATTTATATTCATATAATTTATATTATATATATAAATATATTTCATATATAAACATAACATTTTTCTGAAATATATACATGCATGTTTGTGTATTTATATATACATAATACATATACACAGCACACATATATTATGTAAACAAAATCTTTCATTTTGGATGCGATTAATCGCGATTAATCCTTTGACAGCACTAATTATCAGTGCTAAAAACAGTTGTGCTGCTTAATATTTTTGTGGAAACAGATAGATTTTTTTTTTCAGGCTTTTTTTGCAGCATTTCTTTGAAATAGAAATCATTTGTAAAACATCTAAACAATTTCTTCTATAAAATCTATTTTTTCAAGCAAAAGGTTTTGTAATTAATCAAAATAAGGTATAATTTTAAATTATTATATTAAATTAGTAAACAATTATAGATGTTGATTTAATTTTACAATTCACTTCCATTATTTTTTATATTGACAACCTATTACATTATTAATATAGCTATAATTATCATAAGACAATAAATGCTCTGCCTGAATAGTTTTTTAATAATTGTCTGATCTCTGTGTTGGATTATACAGCTCTTTACTGTCTATCATCACAGCAGATTTTTTGGTGTAATCACTATTTCAAGTTTCAAAGTTGTTGGTTTCTTCATGTTCAGTGTTTTCAGAGCTGATTTTGGGCTTTTTGATCAAAACCCACTTCATATGAGCCACACTTTCATCCACAGTCGACTCTGAGACAGAAAAAGCATAATCTGACAGCTACAGGTCACTGTGGCGTCTGCAGAGGAGCCAAACCCAACTAAAGAAACCTAGAATAGAATATTCTGAAATATAATTTTATATAATTTTTGCAGTGCATTTTAAATATCTAGTGCATTTTTTGGGCCTGTTTTTGTCTTGATATTTTGTCTGTGCTTCAAGCAAGAAGCTTTGTTGGTTATATTTGACACATTCTAGTTTTGTTGTGTTGTTCTCTATTGGTGAAGACGCGCTGCATGACGTAGCTCAGCGTGAAAGCATCGAGTGTTGCCCTTTGACACTGAAATTAGATGAGTTTTACAGTTATCCCGCTACTTTTCTAATGTTCTGATTAGGGTTTGGGAAGGGTGGGCTTGTTATATTTTATGTGGGTAGCAGGTGTACTGTGTTTCTGCCAGTTTTGCTTGCCATGCGGTGAATTTGCCAGGAGAGCGCAGAGTGCTGGACTGTGGCCATATTTCGGTAGAAGAACACCCCCCTCCATGTCACAGCATCTTTAAAGCTTGAGGGTAAGATGTTCACAGTTAATGAACGAACAGATGAGATGAGACTGGGATCTTGTTCAAATTCAGCTACAGGAAGGATGTGTGGATTGTTGCAGTGCTGTCATCTCATGCCGGCGCTTGAGTATCGCTCGGTTTGTAAAGATATTGTTAAACAGTTGGCCGCCGTAGCTGGAAGTCTTGCAAGCATCATAGTGAACAGAGAGAGGAATTCGGAATTTTGTTTAATTGTCATGAAATCATTGTCATAACAATTAAACAAAATTCCGAATTCCCCTCTGTGTGATGAAAAAAACAATGAAAATTCTATGTAAATTCTACAGTATTTATACATTTGATTTATGTTGAATTTAATTAAACAACAACAAATTTAAATGTATTATTTAAAATAATTAATAATAATAATAATAATAATAATAATTATTATTATTATTATTATTATTATTATTGTTATTATTATGCTAGCTGTTTTATCCAGTGGTCAAAATGCACATTTATCCCACAAGCTTCATGAATATATAGATTTATATAATATAGATTTTATGACAAGTATATTGTTTCAGGTGATTCATTTTTAATTATGATTAGTCTGTATGATTTAATAAGCATTTTCTGGAAAATAGTAATAATAATTCAAAATAGTTATCATGCTAGGTGTTTTATCTGATAAACATTCAGTGGATGTAATAATAATAAATTTAAATGATTATTATTGTAATGCTAGCTGTTTTATCTTATAAAGATTTAGTGGATAATAATAATGATGCTAATTATTATTATTATTATTATTTTTATTATTAAAACATATATTTAGCCCACAAGCATCATGAATGATGGGTTTTTATAATAAGTATATTGTTTCAGATTACTAATTTTTAATTATGGTGAGTCATCTGTATGATTTATTACACTTTTTTTGGATAATAATAATCATAATAATAATAATAGATAGATATATTATTATAATAATTATTTTATTATTATTATTATTTAATTATTGAACAGATAGTTCTGGTCCTGATAGTTCTGACTGTTCAAAACAATGTTTCCAGTTTGCTAAAATACACAGCATCTCACTGCACAATGATTAATGATGGGAATTATAGAAACACTAATGTTTATAATGACTCTTTCGGTTGATTTGAATCTTTTTTAACCTTTTGTGGAGAACGTCTGATGTCTGAGCTGCTCTACCACTGCAGAAGAATTCTTTCATATCAGGCTGAAGCCTTGATCAACGGTTGTTGAGAGGTTTGGATGTAGATTTGTATCTGTGTGTGATTTTGCAGGGGAAGTTTTATCTGCTCATAGAGGAGCTGAGTCAACTCTTCAGAGCTTTGGTTCCCATCCAACTGTGGTATAAGTACATCATGGGTGAAGATCCATCCAGCAGTTACTTTCTGGGGGCAATGCTGATTATAATCTACAGTCTTTGTAAGGTAGCCAGTCTGATTGTATCTCTTCCATTAATGATGATGCTTTTTTAAAAATTAATTATTTTTTTATTAGAGTGTTTTTTTCCACACCTTTTCAAAAAGGGCTTTTGTGAGCGTGAAATAAATTTCATGTGACGTTGCACTTCAGAGCCTTTCAAAATGTCTTTTTAGAGCTCATTATTCAGGTAATCTTTTCTGTTGTGTGTGTATGTGTAGCGTTAAATTTGCTATTTTGTTCTTTTCCAGTCATTTGATTTGTGTGGAAGAATATCTGGCATTCGGAAAGCATTTGTCATTCTCTGTAGCTCACAGGTGAGTGCTGTGTTCTCCTAGGCATATATATATATATATATATATATATATATATATATATATATATATATATATATATATATATATATATATATATATCATCAAAGAATCCTGAAAAAAATCTACAAAAATTAACCAGTTTAAGACTGGACACTGAAGACTGAAAAATCCTGAAAAACATCTACAGAAATTAACCATTTTAAGACTGGACACTGAAGACTGGAGTAATGATGCTGAAAATTCAGCTTTGCATCACATGAATAAATTACATTTTCAAATATATTCAAATAGAAAACAGTTCTTTTAAATGGTAATAATATTTCACAATATTACTGTTTTTACTGTATTTTTGATCAAATAAATGCATCCTTGATGATACATGCATGTGTTTCACAGAGTTACGGTACGAGAGCCAGTGCTCAGCAGTGCAGTGAGGCCGGAGATGTGTGTGCAATCTGCCAGGCTGAGTTCAGAGAGCCAATCGCACTGCTCTGTCAGGTACGAGAGAGACCTTTAAACTCTAAAGTAAAACAGGACATGATTCAGCACATCAGCCTCAGACCACAGTGACCCAGATTTGAATGATGACAGTAGTCATTTAGCTGACACTTTCATTTGATTCCACTAACAGTACAAGGCCGTTCAAAACTATTAATTAACACAAATGGAATTATAGGAATAATTCCACTCCAGATTTAAACATTCTGAACTTCATGAGTAGCATCTTGGGATGCTGTTTAAACATGTAAATGTGTCTTAATGTGTTGTCTTTCTGCAGCATGTGTTCTGTGAGGAGTGTTTATGCCTGTGGTTTGACCGTGAGAGAACGTGTCCCTTGTGTCGTTCAGCAGTGGTCGAAACTCCGCGGAACTGGAAGGATGGCACAACGTCAGCACACTTTCAGATCTACTGAATGGTGAAGGTTTTCAGGTCCACTTGAATCAGATAAAACATGTTTACCATGCATAAAACGTTCCTGTTTGTAATGTTGTATAATGGGAAGTGTGACTGTATGCTACGTCATTGAATGTAATGTACAATTGCACCATTACATTATGTCCGATAACAGAGATAAGTGTTTTGTTTGTCTTCTTATACCTGCTTTTCAACACGTAAAACTTAAGTTTTAAATATTATTATTAAGTAAGCATGGCTGTTTTGTAACACTTTTTTTGTTTATTCAAGCTATTAAACTTAATGAAATAGTTCTTCAGAACAAATTTGCTCACCAATGGATGCTCTGTAATGAATGGGTGCCGTCAGAATGAGAGCCCAAACAGCTGATAAAAACACCACAATAATCCACAAGTAATCCACACCACTCCAGTCCATCAAATTCCATCATTAAGATATTTTAGCTTTAAACTGTAATGGACTGTAAAATATGTTTGTGGATTTTGATTTGAGAGGATGACAGGGAAGGGTTTGTTTTTTTAAATTTTATGGACTTATTTTGGCCAGAAGCAATGGTTTAAAGTTAAAACACCTTAATGATGGATTTGTTTCTTACAAACATGCAGCTTTTCACTTCATAAGACATTAATTGATGAACTGGTTTGTGTGGATTATTGTGATGTTTTTATCAGCAGTTTGGACTCTCATTCTGACGGCACCCATTCACTGCAGAAGATCCATTGGTGAGCAAGTGATGTAATGCTAAATTTCTCCAAATCTGTTCCAGTGAAGAAACAAACTCAAATATATCTTGGATGGCTTGAGGTTGAGTAAATTTTCAGCAAATGTTCTGTTTTGGGTAAACCATTTCTTTAATCTGGAGTCAGACAGGTCTAAATTGTTTATTAAAGCAAAAAGACACAACCAGATGTCACAAACTTTATAGCAAATTTACTCTCGGTAAGGTAAGCCCAGTTAACCATGGTAAAATCACTATAATCATCTCATTGGTTTATTGCTTAAATAAAATGTGACAACAGTAATATGTTAAAAACATTGATGTTGAATAAATAATTCCATTAATATTACAGAATAAGTTATTTTTAAGTCCCATTTCTAGGTTTCATAATGCCATTTAAAAGACTTCTCTGTGTATATATTTAAAGCCTTTTATTTTCATAAATGACAAAATTCACAATATCAAAATAGCAGAGGTAAAACGTTTAAAACACATGGTAGTAACGTAAACTATAAAAGATTGTAGCTTATGTAAACATCAGTAGCATGCCCTTTGATTCACATTTCGCATGAAATCTCATTCATGTCACATTTCTATATTAACACTGACACAAACAATCAAGCCAGAAGCCCTTTATAAAAAGTCTAAAAAAGATTTGTCTTCATTTGTAAACATCGAGTTCAAATACACTTAAAATCATTCTACAGAATAAATATGCTTTCCATTGAGAAGAGTACAGTGTAAAGGACCAAAAGTAATAAATATCTCATAAAAACAACAAAGAAACAAAGTCACAGCTCAGATATTGAATGGCATAGTCACTTACAGTAGCTTATAACTAAATGTTACAGTGCATTATGCAGAGGAGAGGTTTTGGTAGCAGTGTTTTTGGTAGCTCTCCTCTGAAGATTGACCTTGTTTGATCGAGTTTTAATCATTTACAGCTTTTGCATATCACCCTCTCAACTTTTACCAACAACAAGAAAAACTCAACTGTAAGCTCGTCAAAGTTGAGGCAAGGCTCCTATTGCCATAGTGGTAGAAAAATTTCCTTGCAAACGCCAAGGGACAGTGACATCAGCCTTTTATTTTGAAAGCTTTCCCAGGAGACACACTGCTGGGTTTGACTGCACTGACCTTAAGACTTCTAACCAAACAAACGTGTACCAAATGACATCGGCTCGCGGTGCTTCGGTAATCGAGAAGACTTCGGGATGAAGCGTTGGTCGTTATGAAAAGTGATCAGCACGCTTGTAATGTACAGCACGAATGCGTCTGGTGTTTGCGTGTTTCCGTTACAGCACTACTGCGAATGTTGTGATATACATGGATGAGAAAACATTGACCCACTGTTTGCATGGCAAGTTTCTACAGAGTGCAGACGTGACCGGCACCTTCTCCTCTCCGGTAAATCTGGAGCGGATCATCCCAGGAGAATCTGAAGATTCATCTAATAGAGGAAAAAATAGGAATTATGTATTATGATTGCATTGCATTATGTACCAAAAGGGGTGAAAGTAAACTACATTCAGTAATTTATTAAATATAAATCTTCAATAATATATTTATATTTTATTTTAACAATACATATAAGAATGTATCATTATTTTATTTAATGTTAAATAACAAAAAGTATTGTTAAATAAAAGATTATGCTAATTATAAACCTAAATAGAATTTAAAAAATAAAAAATTGATGTAAAGCACACAATTGTGTAGATTTAATAAGTTAGCATTATTATTTAGAAGTAGTGTGTTTAAAAGCCATAATACAAAAATACACCTTTTATTTATTGCACAGTTGCTTTTTAATTCAAGCTCGGACAAAGTTTAAACTTCTAGTACCTTCCACTTAATGTGCGTAGTAAAATAGAAAAGAATGATTTTTTTATGTGCTGTTGAAATCTGAATATTTTTTCCCCATGCAATTCAATAGCCTACATTTAATTTTTTTTATTATACATGTGACTTTTTAGACATCATAATAACATGCATAATAGAACACAACAGAAAAGTGCATAAATGCAAATTCTCTTATTATTTTGTGTTCTATTCTAGGGTTCTCACTTACATTTGAATATCAGTTCAATTTAAAACTGATTTAACTTTTTTATATAGCTTTTTAAAAACATTAGTTATTACAAAATACAATAAAATATTTTATATATTTTTAAATAAAAACTATTTTAAAAGACTAAAATTTCCTGAGATTCGAAAAATGTACCCAAAAAAAAAAAAAAGCTGGGCAAAGTTTAAACTTCAAGTACCTTCCACTTAATGTGTAATTTTTAAATAATTGATGATTTATGCGGGATTGAGCAATTTTTGCTTTCCACTATATGTGTATATATATATATATATATATATATATATATATATATATATATATACACACACAATTTGGGATATATATATATATATATATATATATATATATATATATACAATTTGGGATATATGTGTGTGTATATATATATATATATATATATATATATATATATATATATATATATATATACACACATATATCCCAAATTGTATATATATATCCCAAATTGTATTTTATTCATTTAAATTTGCATAGGTTTACTTCTGTTAAAAGCCATTGAAGTTATATTAAATGAGGAGTCTGTATCACTGATACAACATTTCTGAAAACTAAATATGATGTCCTATTCTCTTTAAAAAAGTTTGTTTTAGCATATTGAGCTGTACTACCTCCTCTTTACATGTATTGATAGCTTACAAAATGTACATTATTATTAATCAATTGTACTCCAAGACAATATGTGTTACGCATAAACAAAGTATTTCTGTACATATGTCAATATAAAGTCCCGTTATTTTCTTTGCTTGAGGTCTTCTTACCTGTTGCTGCAGATCAGCAGAGCCTCGTCTCACCTACAGGTGTCGCTTTTTGACCAAACACACCAGAAGCGTTACTTGAATGACTGTGCACACTATATGGAAGCTTTTGATGATGTTTTCCCCGCCGCTTCGTCGTCCACCGTCGGAGCTTTTGTCGTTTGCAGCCCATCTCTTCTCCAGCTGGTCTCCGATCCAGCGCAGTCTGTGCGCAAACGGCAGCGGAGCGCACACGGAATCTCCAAGCGCACCTAAAGTCTGCTCCACCGGCAGACAGCACATCTCTCCTCTCGCCCTCGCTCTCGCTCTCTAGCTAGTCTCTGTTCCCTCTGCAATCTTTGTTTAGATGTGGAGAATGGTGTTTTGTTCGGCTGTCGATGGAACAGTGTGTGTTTGTTTCTGTCGGCGCTATGATTTATTAAAGTGTCACATGGTTTAGGGTTTACATCACCATCTCCCCAAAGACAGCGGTAATGGTTAACTCTTCACTGTCCTGTTCTCTCGCATCACGCGCTTTGTCTTTCCTGCAGTTTAAAGACGTTCCTGCGATGAACTGCATATGTAATGGGTTGCGTTGGTTGTGCTCATTCAGATGTGAGGAGATACTCTATTGATGAGATTTTGAAACATTTGTAAACATTAAAAACATTGGCTGCGTCTCAAACCCTACTGAGATGCCTAGCTAGGCAGCATTTATGGAGCACATTGTTAGAACACAATGAAGTAGGAAAATAGTAAGTGCATAGTAAAATAGAAAAGAATGTTTTTTTGTTTTTTTATGTGCAGTTGAAATCTGAGTATTTTTTCTCATGCATTTCTATAGCCTACATTTTTTTTTTATTATACATGTGACTTTTTAGACATCACATGCATAATAGAACAACAGAAAAGTACATAAATACGAATTCTATTGTATTCTTTTGTATTTATTCTAGGGTTCTCGCTGACATTGGAAAATCAGTACAATTTAAAACTGATTTACTTTTTTATATATAGCTTTTTAAAAAATATTTGTTATTACAAAATACAATAAAATAATTTAAATAAATAAATAAAAACTATTTTAAAAGACTGGAAATTACAAGTTTTGAAATTTCCTGACATTCCAAAAATGTAATGGATAAATAATACCTATAGCCTAACTACATTAATTAGACATACTTTTCTCATAAAATACTAAAATTGTATTGCATTTCTCATATATGCATGCATGTGTGTGTGTGTGTGTGTGTGTATACACACTCACTCACACACACAGAGAGAGAGAGAGAGAGAGAGAATTAAAGTAATTTTTATCATGAAGGTCCTCTATGTTTTAAATAGATTTAAAGATATGTTCAAATTTATTTTTCTTTTTACTTCAACAACATTGCTTTTTTGTAATTGTGCTTATATTTTCTCTTTCACATGTAAACTTAAATTGTAAATTGTAAATACTATTTGGAATTTTTACATAATTTACCCAATTTCACCTAAATGCTATTGGCTGCAGAAGAAACAACAACAAATAGCTGCTGAATTTAATACATGAGACAAAATATAGGTTATTTTGCCAACATGCTTAAGATTTTCTGCTTAACTGTGGTGAGCTAGTAATGAAACCAGTTGTCCCATTTCATTCTTTCAGTGACATAAATGCTGTATGTCATAAGTTAATAATAACATTTGTGAATAGTTATTATATCTTGTCAGTATTTATAATAAAAATGCACCATTTTGTACATCTGATAATGCTTACCAATATTAAGCGAAAACACATTTTGTAAGAAAATTGAAGAAGCAGAGGATGCTAAACACAGTCATCCAAAATAATTTCCTGATAGCCATAAACCAGTATTGTTTTAGTTTTGAAACCTTTGTCTCAAACTTCATTAGTCAGTGATGTAATATATTTTGGGCGTCATAAACAGATGCAGAATAGAATAGACAACGTATCCGTTTTTATAAACCTATGGCCGTTTTTGGTAGGCTATATTTTGTATGAAACATTTCTATACATATAATAATGATTTGTCTTACACACCGGCAGTTTTATGTAATATCGGCGCGTGCAGCAGGTTCGCTGGAGATACTCGAAATGCTGTCTATGTAGACAGCTCACTAGTCTCTGAGACACAGCCTTTGTCTTGTGTTGTAAATAATTGTTCGTGAGGAATATGCGACATGCGGAACCCTTCCACGCGAACACGATGTTCCAGCCGAGGCCGTTTCGCGGTCGGATCGCTGTTTGTTTTGATGGCAACAGCGGGACTCCACAAGACTTGAGTATGAATATAACGTAAATATGAATGAAAATGGAAGGGGGATGGAAGAAGACGAGCTTTCGGCCTTCCGAGAGCGATGGAAACAGGAGTTAAAGAAAAATACCAAGACATCAAGTAAAGACACAGAGGGATATTTCCCGGTAAAGACAGCTCATAACTTCACCAAGCACGAGCTTTTGGGAGAAACAGAGCAATGCGTTACAGCAGAGCCAGCCGGCACCGAAAGAGCAGCCGCAGTAAGGGTTTGCTGGACGGCAGAATCGAGAAGCGCGCTCCCGAGACGCTCAACACAGACGCGCTCCCGAAAAAAAGTCAACAAGTGCCAGAAACTGCTTGAGCAGTTCCTTCAGGATCTGGCAACGCTTCTGTTATGTGACTGTGCTTGTCTTAATAATAAATCCGGATATGATGTGTTTAGAATGAGGTGAATGACATCCCCTTCTTTGATGTGGAGTTGCCTTATGAACTGGCGCTCAAGATTTACCACTTCCTGGGTAGAACGGATCTAGGACGATGTGCTCAGGTAAATATGAATGAGTGGATAAATGCCTATTCTGTTCTATTCTATTCTATTCCAGGTGTTAGTTTACAGTGCTTGAAGTATAATGGTTAATATTCTCTTCATTTCTTTTGTTCCAGGTGTCTAAATCCTGGAAGGTGCTGGCTGAGGATGAGGTGCTGTGGCATATATTGTACCTGGAGGAAGGTTATCACAATGGGGCAAGTATCTCTGACTCCCCCTGCTGGAAGAGTATACTCAGAGACTGCCGGAATACAGAAAACATTGTGAAGTCAAGGTAATCCCAGAAAAAAACATGTTTATTTTGAGTCTCGATCATTCCTTAACTGGAAAATTTATCACAATAAGACTAATATTTATTTTTATGTTCAATTAATTCATGACTTTATTTATGAATTATAAAATAATCTAAAATGTACAATTAAAAATAATCTAAAATAAAAAATAATATACAATATAAAAATCTGAGATGCAAAAGTAAGTTAATTTTTATTAAATTAATTCTCATCTAAAAATATATTCTCATCTTCTGTCTCCCTCTCTTGTGGGGTTCCTCAAGGGTCTATTTTGGACTGTTACTCTTTAATCTGCCCATGCTTCCACTTGGTAATATCATTAGGAAATATAACATTTCATTTCTGTGCTGATGATTCTTAGCTGTACTTTCCATTAAAATCTAGAGATTCTCTGCAGCCTCTTATGGCCTGTCTTCTTGAGGATGTTAAAGGCTGGATGGAAAATCATTTCCTCCAGTTTAACAATGAGAAACAGAAGTGATTATCTGTGGTCCTTCCAAAACTAGAAATTCTTTAGGTAGTTACTTAGGCAATCTCACTACATATGTTACATCGCATGCAAAAAATGTAGGTGTTATTTTTGATTCTGATCTTTGTCTTGAAAAACAAATTAGCTCAGTTGTTAAAAACAGCTATTATCAACTGAGAATGATTTTTAGACTTCAATCCTCACTTTCCTTTCTAGACTTGGAGAAAGTTATTCATGCATTTATCACATCACGTCTTGACTATTGCAATTCCTTGTACCTTGGTCTTCCTCAATCTTCATTGGCACATTTGCAAATAGTCCAGAATGCAGTGGCAAGACTGTTAACTAGTGCAAAAAGTGACCGTATCACTCCAATTTTAGCTTCTCTTCAATGGTTTCCTGTCTTTTTTAGAATTCAGTTCAAAATTGTATCTTTTGTTTATAAAGCTCTTAATGGACAGGTCCCATCTTACATTTCTGATCTTATTCATTTGAATGCAGCTCCTAAGTCCCTCAGGTCTGCCAATAAAGCTCTCTTACATGTCCCATGTTAATAAAATTTACTTAGAAAATAATATTTTTACACCTTATTAATTTAACAGAATCGTGTTGGGTCCATTCGCCATCTGCAGTGTGAGTTGGGAAAGGTGTTGTGTGAAGGCAGTTCCTGTGCTGGTCTTGTAATTGCTGGGTATGTGTTACTAAGGCACATATAAATGATAATGTGTATATTTTCAATTATCCAAATGCTATGTATCACAAAATCTTTGTGTGCATCTGTTCTATACAGTTACACCTCTGGTGATGTGCGCCTGTGGGACACGCTTCACTGGGACAAATCTTACCTGCACCCCACACATTCCATCAGAGATGAAACTCCTCCGCCTTACATTAGTCATGTATGCGTCAATAAGACTGTAGCCACAGCCGCTTATGTGAATGGTGAGAGATTTGTGTTTTACTAACCATCTTCTTTTTGATGAAGGATAACACATTTTCTTTCTTCTTTCTTTCTTTCTTTCTTTCTTTCTTTCTTTTAAAAAAAATCAGTATCACTTTAAATTAAGGTTCCAAAAAAATATATCTGTTATTATTATTAAAAGGACCTGAGCTAACAATAAACAGTTGTCAATCATTTTATATGATGAACAGATTTATTTTAGGATTTATTCACATATTAACGTGCATACATAGAGTAAATTACATGAAAAACACAGAAGCTTGTGTTTGCGTCGCATGCTAGAACAAACCATTGGTTCGTATGTGTGTTGATCGCCGTTCAGATGTAAATAAAAGCCTAAATTAAATCTGTTCATCATTATAAAGTGATCGATTAACTAAAGTCTTAAAGGTTGGGAACAGTATATGAGTACATTATGACAGATTTTCATTTTTGGGTGAATTGTACCTTTAATGTTAGTTAATGCATTAATCAGAGAATTTTGTCATGTATGTTTAGGATGTGTAGATGTGTGGAGCACTGAAACCGGTCTTGAGCCCATTCATCAGTACCAGCACCTCCAAAGGGTTCATGCTCTGGATCTAAGTCCCGACAGTCCAACTTTGGCCTTTGCATAAGGACCAGATGTGTGGGTGGACGCCCCAGATGAGCAGGGCTACTGGAGATCACAACGTCTCATTCAGTTACCAAAGCCTGTAAGTTTAATCTGAGATGAGCAGAGCAGATGCCAACCATAGTAACAGTTGACAAAATGAGTCATGCATGTGGGCGATTTTAGCACCAGAAAGGCATTTCATAGATTCAGACTGTTTGTTGCATCCACAGCTCACGCAGAATAATGCATAACCACAAACCAATCGTGTATTGATCAGAGAAACTGTGTTTTGCAGGTAGAGGGGGTATTGGTGGTACCAGGGAGGCGGGACTTCCCTTTGGTCACAGCGTGGGCAGGTGAGAGTGTTTAGCTGCTGGACTCCAGATGGAATGAAGAACAGGAACCAAGTGTTCTTCACTCTGTATATGGCCATCCAGTGACCTGTGTGGACGTGTCACCCGGCAGAGCCGCCCTGGGGATCAAGAGCTGTGGATGGGGCATGAACGACGGAGGAATCATGGTATCTGTACAAACCCATGGTGCACTTTTGTGCAGTGTAATAAATAGTAGTAATAGTAAATAAATAATGTTAATAATACAGTTTTTTACATTTACATTTAGTCTTTTAGCAGATGCTTTTATCCAAAGCGACTTACAAATGAGGACAATAAAAGCAATCAAAACCAACAAAATTAATTAATTATTTTTTTAAGAAATTAATATTTTTATTAGTGCTGTCAAATGATTAATCGCGATTAATCGCATCCAAAATAAATGGTTTTGTTCACATAATATGTGTGTGTACTGTGTATATTTATTATGTATATGTAAATACAAACACATGCATGTATATATTTAAGATTTTTTTTATATATATTAAATATAGTTATATATAATGTAAAATATAAGAGTATAAATATATAAATGTATATACATGTAAATATTTTCAAAATATATACTGTATGTGTGTGTCTTTATATATACATAATAAATATACACAGTACACACACATATATTATGTAAACAAAAACTTTTATTTTGGATGCGATTAATCGTGATTAATCGTTTGACAGCACTAATTTTTATTCATTATGTAAGCAATAAGGTACTCGAGGCCGTGCTGTATCGTGAATAAATCACGGCTGAAGGGCGTTGTTAGGCACGACGCGAAGCGGAGTGCCTGCAACCCCTTTGTTTTTTTTTATTGTTTTATTGTGATTACCACACAATAAAACAATATTGAAACCAAACATTTATGTATTGAAATGTTACTTTTTTGAAGCAAGTTGGTTAAATGCTGTCCTTCCGCTAAAAAATAGTTCCTGACAGCAACAGTAAACGGCAAGAGAATGTTCCGAACATGCCTCTCATCTAATGCAGCTTAAATAAAAACAGAGAATAGGAGCTCTTATCATCTGCTGTGTCACTTATTGTTTTAACACCATATATGATATTTTCTCACACACATACATCTGCTTATCTCTCAGCATGACAAAACGTCTGTTTTCCGTCTTTTAGTTTTAAAACAGACCAATTCGCGGCACAGTGCGAGTTTGCAAGCGTCATTACAGTGTAAACTGGTGGAAATACAGAATCATACCTGAAACAGAAAACTAATAAATACAGTAATATTCCCTCCTCACTTCTGAAACTGTAGTCTTTCACACAGACGCGCGCCGTACACACATCAACATCTCCACATGAGAAGTGCTTATTAGACGGGAAGGACGGGGTCTCAAAATTAAAGATGAAAGATGCAACATAACCCCAGCAGGGGTCACTCATACTTCATTAAATAAATAGCAAACAGTTAATTCTGCCGAAATACATAATAAATGAAAAGTTTTGATGCTATATTATTGATTGTTTATGTTGCTAAGGGTGGTTGCTAAGGGTGTTGCTCAGTGATACACAGAAAGGTTGGGTGAAGCGGTCATAGCCGTGCTGTATCATGAATAAAACACAGCTGCTGACCAATCAGAATCGAGGAATGGAACTAACCGTTTTATAAGTATGCATTAAAGTGGTCAAAAGTGACAGTAAAGACTTTTGTAATGTTACAAAAGATTTCTATTTCAAATAAATTCTGTTCTGTTGAACTTTCTATTCATCAAAGAATCCTGAAAAAGAGTTTCCACAAAAATATTATTCAGCACAACTGTTTTCAATATTGCTAAAAATATTAAATGTTTCTTGAGCAGCAAATCAGCATATTAGAATGAGTTCTGAAGGATTATGTGACACTGAAGACTGGAGTAATGATGCTCAAAATTCAGCTTTGCATCACAGGAATAAATTACGTTTTAAAATATATCGCAATAGAAAACAGTTATTTTAAATGGTAATTATATTTCACAAAAAATTACTGTTTTTACTGTATTTTTTTATCAAATAAATGGAAGAGATTTACTAAAAACATTAAAAAATCTTACCAACACCTACTATTATCATTAGTAGAATATTATTATAAATTAATAGAGTTCACTGTTTGCTAAGAATGCTATAAAAGAGCTCGCACATCAAAACTGACCATATTTACTTTCTTAATACATGTTTCTGGTCTTATTGTGCTCAACTCTGCATCATATCAAAACAACTTCATTATGTTGCTTGACGTCACCAAGCACTCTTATTTTTCAATACCATTTGGATATGCAATGCCCACTTTTCATATCCAATAAAATTAAATCAAGTCCCACTATACATTTTTCCTGTTGAATATCTTATTGTTAATATAGGAAATCTTGCAGTGCCATAAACAGATTAGAGAGACTACTTCTGATAAATGATTGACTATTTATACAGAACGAGGCAAATTACGTTTTTACTTCCATTTCCAGTTTTCAGCTGCCTTTTGTGTTTCATCATTTGCATATCCATTCTGATTGGTCAATTTATGCATCAGAATAGACATTAGGATTTTCAAGATTTGATTATTTTATGCAGTCTCCTACTAGAGTAATCTCTTACTGAAACAACCTTTAATTAGATTATTTTGTAAAATTTATATAAAAATAAATTTTTGAGGCTTACCTTTTCAATCTCTTCAGATGTGATGGTTGCATTTTAGCAAATGATAGTGGTGAAATATACACTTTTTTTTTGATTGTACTCGACCTTCAAGCTGACAGAATAGTAGAAATCATGACTAAAATCAAATTTCTATGACAGCAAGGTCCCTGCTAAACTTCATCCATTGAGTTATATTCAACCTAGTCAGGCTGCTCAAACAAACAGACCACAATTCCATTTTGTGCCACTGGTGGTACAGAAATAACACATTTCATCTTTTAATTGTGCAAAACTATATTACATGATGTATTAGCAGGTGATTTCATCTAACGTGAATGACAGTACATTATTACAGGGTCACTGGGGAGTAAGCTGAGATTTAGAGCGTTGCTCAAGGGCACAGAGGTGATATTTTATGGCTCATTCCTCATGAGTTTTGTCGCTACAGTTTTTTGGCTTACCAGCTGAGATCTTTAACCACTAAAGCCACACCACCACATGATGTCAACAAGTGTGGTCTGGTGATCTCATGTGGCCGATCACTGATGTTTACATAATTTGAGCCCACCAGTGAGGTTCAGTGTGGCCTTATTCCCAAAGTCACCATAAATAAAAAGTTGTTGTTATCTTAGGAATAGACCTGTTACTTAATTAACCCAACCTAGGGTCCCAATGCTCCTAAGAGTCTCTAGTTTGTTTCTAAGTCTGGCATGTGAAACTCAGAGATTCATTTAGAGGCCATAGATGGTCCAAATCAGCGTTGTTTTAGTATGCACTATTAAAGTTTTTGTTAATATTTTGAATTAAATGTTTTATATATATATATATATATATATATATATATATATATATATATATATATATATATATATATATATATATTCTATTTTTGATTAAATTTTTTATTAAAAATGTGTAATTAAAATATGTCTGTATTGTTATTAAAATGTCTGCATAGTTTTTATTAACGGTTAGTTGTAGTTATTTTAGTACTTTCAGAATCAGAAAGAGCTTTATTTATTTATTTTACTTCAACTTAAACTAAATGCAAAAGAGAAATGTTTTCTTGGCAGCTAGCTGAAATTAGGATTATTATAGTTAACTAAAACCATAAAAAAATGTAATGACTTAAAATAAAATAAATGGTAACTGAAATAAAATATAAAAAATAAACTTATTTTATTTCAACTAGTTTCCAAGGCAAAACATCTCATTTTCCATTAGTTTAACTAAATAAATAAAACTTGAATTGAAATAAAAATTTAATAAAGTATACAGACATATTTGAAAACAACAAAAACTAATAAAAATGGCTAAAACACACAACAAAATTACTAAACTATAACTAAAATTAACATGAAAGCATGAAATATACAAATAAAATCTAATTCAAAATATTAACAAAAACTATAATAGTATCTCAATGTTACTAAAATAACACTGGCTAAAATAAAACAATACTAATAAATAACAATAAATTATTAATGATTAGAATTATGATTTATATATTATAATTATTCACAAATAATAGTTAACAAAATAAAAAATAAAATGCATATATTTTATTTCAGTTAATGTTTATTTTACTTCAAGTCATTAAATTGTTTTTATGTTTTAGTTAACAATAGTGACCCTGGTGCAAAGTTTCTCCAGAGCTTTGCGTTTGAGCCGGTGCAATCTTGTACTCATACTCTCCTGATTAAAAGCTCAACTATCATGTGAAATAGACCTTAAAATAAACTTCTCCAAATCACAATAGCCTTCACGGCAAGTCCCCAGCGTATTTATGCAAGCGTTTAAATAGTCTGTGCTCGTGTCTGGGGGCAGATCAGCGCTCGAGGGAGAGGGATGGGTTTACTCGGGGGAGGCTGGTAGTTTTTCAGTGAAGCGACAGGCGTAGATGTTGACAGTAATCAGATGAGTGCTTGATAGATGGATGCAGATGGTGTCCTGTTGTATCACACAATGCTTTGGCTCTCCTTCTCCACTGACATCACCCTCGTTTAAACACTCTCATTAACCAAACGGGCACCGGAGCGGCTGTTTAGAGGCAGCCGAGAGTTTGAACGACAGGACAGTTTGTCAAAGTCAGCCTCTGCTGGACTGGCTTGTTTCACTTCTTATTTAATGGAAGGTGTTACAAGAATATCTCTTGTTGCTTATCTTGTTACACTGATTTTTGAAAAACATATTTTTGCATGGCCTAACAAAAAAAGTGTTGCTTTTTTTCATACTTGCAGAACATAGACCGTGAATTGCTTTTTTCTGCAGGTTGGTGCCTCTTTAAAGGGTGCATTTGAAAATACATTAACATAATAGAAACTTGTTATAAGAATATAAGGAAAGGTTTAGAATAAAATTGAAATAATAGAAAGAAAGGCCGTACCGTGCATGTTTCAGTTTGTACCAGCATAAACTGGTTTGCTGGTCTTAGCTGGTCTAAGTTGGTCTAGCCAGCTGAAAAGTGTCCTCCGAAACCTCTCTAAACCAGCCAACAGACCAGGTGACCAACTAGAACCAGCAAACCAAATTAGGCTGGTTTAATTTTAGAAATTTAACTTTATTGATTT
Organism: Spinibarbus caldwelli; assembly: GCA_039654775.1. Lineage (NCBI taxonomy): Eukaryota > Metazoa > Chordata > Actinopteri > Cypriniformes > Cyprinidae > Spinibarbus > Spinibarbus caldwelli. The sequence continues at coordinate 5,921,638 of CM077223.1, read as the reverse complement.
ATTTAGTAGAATTTTAGAATTCAGATATTTAAAAAGGATATCATTTTATTACAATTGTAACAATGTAGCCCATTGCCCTATGAATATTTTACTACATATAATTTAAAAATCTAGTTACATTCAAAGGCCAGTATGTTTTTTTTTTAAGAAATAAATAATTATTAAATAATTAAAACAGACATTAAAGACATTTATCATGTTATAAAAGAATTTGAATGCAAATAAAAGCTCTTGCTTTGAACTTTCTGTTCATCAAAGTATAATAAAATCACAAACATATAAGGCAGAACAACTGTTTTCAACATTAGTATTAATAAGAAATGTTTCTTAAGCAGCAAATCAGAATATGAAAATATTACACAGAATTATACAAAATACTACGCAAAATGATTTCTGAAGGATCACATGGAGCAACTGAAAATTCAGCTTTGCGTCACCAAAATAAATTACATTTTAAAATATATTTAAATGGAAAACCTTTATTTTAAGTTGTAATAATAGTTCACAATATTATTGTTTTTACTGCATTTTTTATCATATAAATGCAGCCTTGGTGAGTACAATCTTATCAACCTCAAGCTTTTGGACAGTAGTGTATGTTAATATCATGGTAGCTTTTGTAAGAGTGATACTAAGAAGGAAATAACTGCTTAAGTGTTGTTTTCCACAGATATTTATCATCACTTCACTTTAGAAAGTAAAACTGTTAACCTCACTTTAACTTTATGCGTCAGTCTTCAGTCTTTCTAGGATCTCAGCACTATATCTTGCAGCACATTTTGCAGGAATCATACTCTTTGTTTCATGTTGTGTCATTCCTCTGTGAGTTACTCTACAAGTTTCCATTCTACCAATTCATGATTAGCACCTTTTCCCGTCCGTGTGATGTCATGTCTGTCAGCCGCGGTGCATGTTGACAGGATTTTCAAACTGCGAGAGGGAAGTCAGACGTGCCAGAACCAATGGTGGTGAATCCAAGGTGTTTGTGTGTTATTAAATGAGAAGACGTGCCTCATTAAAACTTGTCAAAAACAGAGGTGGCGAATGGAGTTCACTGTCAGTGAGGTAACAGAGTGAGTCAAAGCATGCTTTGGTGTTTATTTTTGAACTTGAGCACCATTCGGACTTCGAAATTACTATTATTACCAATACACATCTGGGATTACATATAATAATTAAAATGAGATTGGGATGTCAGCAGTTTCTACCAAGATGGTGTCTGGTGTCTAGACGCTTTTAATCTGGTTTGTTTTTCTCTAGCTGCTTTATTTAGTGTATGTGGGAGTTATTTGTGTTATTTCAGCTTTCTGTTGTCATCGTCTTTGTTTTTAAGTTGAAGGACTGGAAGCTCTGGGCATCTGTTGTGTATGTGCATTACAGTGTGTGTTTGAAGCACTGACCCAGACACACACACACTGCGCAGATCATGCTGGCAAACCCTGAGGCGCCACAGTCAAGTTTAACAGCCAGATAGACTGGTGAAAATGTGGCACACTTGCACCTCCAGGTGCTGAAATTCAGAGACATAGAGGAGTGTCTCGTGAGATCAGGATGACTCTGTTTTACAAGATATAAGGGCTTGAAAATCTAGAGTTATACAGAATATAAAGGGACACATTACATTGTATTTGAGAGTTTTGGTTTCTACTGAGTAAACTTTCTATTGACTACTAACATTTCAGGAAATATCCAGCTATTTTTGAATAGCTAGCTATTTTAATTCATCACTTTCATCAAGTAAATAAAGTGCATCAGTTATCATTTTTCATTGACCATTTTCTTAAACTCATGAAACTTATTTTGCTCATATGACAAATGCATCATTAATAGGTACCAACATTTTATTTTAGATTATTATTATTTATAACCTGTTGACAGATATCTTTGATGATTGCCAACCACAAAGTTATTGGTCACAAAAAGATAAAATAAAAAAATAAAATACATAAATAAAAAGTAAAAATTTTTTGGATATTAAAACAACAAATTATATGCTGCTTTTGTTGTTATTACATGCAAATTTGTGCAGATTTGATTATACAGTTAGGCCTGTTTTTATATTTAATAAGAAACTTGAATAAAGCCACAATATAAAACATACTTAAAGAAAATTTTAAATACCAAATGCATTTTTTTTTAATACACTACCTTTCAAAGGTTTGGGGTAAGATTTTTATTGTTTTGACATTTATTTGTTAATAAAAAAAAATTACAGTAAAATCATTATTAAATATTATTAAAAATATTGAAAAAATACTATACAAATTTATAGTAAATACTACAGTGTTTTTGAACCATACTATAGTAAAGTGTATTATACTGTATATTTTATTGTATTTACAACACTTTGTTAATGAATGCTACAGCATACTGTAGTATTAACTATAGTGAACTGATAAACGGTAATAAATACTGTAGTATACTTTAGTTTTTACTAAAGTAAACTAGTGTATTGTAGTATAATATACCCTGTAGTTGTAGAAAACTTAATACAGTATTGGGTAAAGCAATTTGTTTATATTACTATAGTTGTTATATTACCACAGCAACTATAGAATTACCACAGCAAATTAATTCAAGTACTTTACTATAGTATGGTTCAAAAACACTATGGTATTTACTATAAATTACTATAGTATTTTTTTTCATGTGGGAACTATTACTGTTGCGATTTAAAATAACTATTTTGTAGTGTAATATATTTTAAAATGTAATTTATTTCTAATTTGGTGGTCAAGAAACATTTCTTATTATTATAAATGTTGAAAACATTTTTTTTTTTTTTTGCAACATTATAAATGTCTTTACTTTCACATTTGATCAATATAATGCATCCTTTCTGAAATGTATTCATTTAAAATCCAAGAAATAAAATCTGGCCCCAAACGTTTGAAAGGTAATGCACATTTTAATAAAGTGAAAATTGAGTATTTTCCACATGGCAAAGTTTCATCTTGATACAAGTAAAGGCAGCGATGTGTGTATGCAAATGCTATTCGTGAAATGTTCTCAACCTCAGTGCTGCAGCTAAATCATTGTTTACTTGTGTAAACGCCTCCATAACCTCCTGAATCCCGTAATGATGAATAAATCCCAAATATAATCCCAGTAGTCTGTCTTCTCGCCAGTGACATATGCACTCATCGCCGCTTCATTCTAATCAGCTTTCCTCCTCAAGTCTTTACATATTGTAGCTTTACATATTGGAAGCTTTTCTCGTGTCTTGATGACAAACTCCGTTTGGCTGTAATTTTTGGGTCCTCTCAAGGATTTTGGCTGGCAGCGCGGTGGCTCGCAATTAAGTGTGTCTGGCCCAAACTGGAGGCACTAAACAGCTGGCAGGAGCTCAAATCTGACATCATGCAGTTCTTCTCTCTTCTCTCTCTTTTGTTTAACATCTCTATCTGTTGCCTCAATAATTCGTGTCCAATTTGGCCCGTGTCGTTGTCTTTCCTTTGCTCACTGTTTAAATGGCAGCTGATGCAATCAGTTAACCAATCTCTTTTTAGGATTGAATTACCTCAGAGATGGTGTTTATTGTGAGCGGATTGATCCAGAGCTTCAGATGTTTTAAAGCACCTGGACTGGGGGTACAATTGGCTCATAATTGATTATTGAATACTTTGTTTCTCTGTGTCTTCAGAAAAGTTTGATTGATAAAGTGAGGTGGAAGTGCGTATCAGAGTTTGCAGTTTAGAATACCTGCTTCTTAATGAACTGAACTTGTAGGAAATTATGCAAATGCACACAAAAGCTATTAGAGGGTAGGATACTACTCTAAAATATCAATGCAATATTGTAAGAATTCTAATATTGGTAAAATTATGTTGTAGTATTATAAACAGACTTTTTAGTGACATTTTGGTGTTAATTTTCAGTGGATATTGTTTAATTAAAAAAAACATTTAAATGAAAAATAATAACCATTAAAAATGATTTCTACCAATTTTAAATAATCTTAAAAAAAAAAGAAACAAACATAAAATTAAGCCTATTATGATATTTGCCTTACAAGAAAAACATCAATTAAGAAAAAAACTTAATTGAAAGATGAAGCACTGCACTACTATATTTTTTTTCTCTTAGATTGTAATGTTTATATCCTATTTATATTTTTGTATCCATATACATGTGGTTTGTCACATATTTTAAGACAGCACTTTGGTGCTTGTTATGACATCACAAGCTTAGCTCATGAATATTAATTAGATTATTTTTAAATAATTTAACATGATCTTTTCCTGTTTTGATAAGTAGGTACTTTATGAGATGTATGCAGGTCTGTAATCAAGTATATGCTCATTTCCAACGAAAAAACTGAATGCAATTTAAACAGAACAATATATTTTTTTGTTTATTTTGACATGATCAGTGAACTAATGATTAACTTGATTGGCCAAGTGTTGATGTAAATGACAGCTTTGGCTAAAGTAGAAGTACACTACTGTTCAAAAGTTTTTAATATTTTCAAACAAAGTCAGCAATTATTTGATTAAAAATACAGTAAAAACTGTAATATTATGAAATATTATTACAATTAAAAACAGCTGTTTTCTATTGTAACAGATCTTAAAATGTAATTTATTCCTGTGATGCAAAGCTGAATTTTCAGTATCATTACTCCGGTCTTCAATGTGTCATGATCCTCCAGAAATCATTCTAATATGCCGACTTGCTGCTCAAGAAACGTTTCTTATTATCATTAGCCATGATGAAAATATCTGTAGAAACCATAATCATTTTTTTCAGGGTTATTTGATGAGTAAAAATGTAAAAAGAATAGCATTTATTTGAAATAGACATGTAAAAGTATTTACTGTCACTTTTAATGAGTTTAAGTATTAATTTATAAAAAAAAAAAAAAAAAAAATCAGATCACACTTTATTTTAAGGTCCAATTCTCGCTATTAACAAACCATTAACTACAACTTTTGCCTCAATAAACTCCTAATTTGCTGCTTATTAATAGTAAGGTAGTTTAGGTAGGATTAGGGATGTAGAATATGGTCATGCAGAGTATGTGCTTTATAAGTACTAATAAGCATACAATATGTTAATAATAGGCATGCTAATAAGTTACTAGTTAATAGTGAGAATTGTTCCCTATACTAAAGTGTTACCAGAAATCTTACTGACCCCAAACTTTTTAACTATCAGTGTACTTATCAATTCAGTGGTCCCTTTAACTGAGAACTTCAAATCCCTCTAGATAAAAGCATTGGCATAATTTGCACCTTTTACATGCTAAAATGCCAGTTAAACAGTTTGCTTCTGATGTTTTGAACTGACTGTGTACCTGCAATGTTAAAAGTGTGTTAGAAGTTCATAAGAAGGCGTGCAAGACTTGTGAAATGTGTTATCTGGCGTCTATGGCTGCAAGCTGTGGGCCTGACATTTGAACCTTAGCAGGTGTTACGGCACAATCCTGCCAGTTTTACAATCTATCTTCCATCTCACCAAGAGCAATCGTCCTCTCTCTTCAGATTCAGGTGTACAGCCTGGAGACCAGCCAGTGCGAGCTGACCGTGGGGAACTCGGCGGGAGACTTCACCTGCGTCAACCTGAGAGACAGCCACCCTCACCTGCTGGTGTGTGGGAACAAAGACAGGCGGTACGACACGCTCGCAAACATGTGTACCTCATCTATCACTGTTACGTTCACACACATGCTCATTTCTGTTTTCTGTCTGGCAACTTGAAGCCTCCTGTGACTTGAGTTTCTTAAACATGGAGAGTTTGATGAGTTCCGGTGGAATAGTAGTGCTCTCATTTACACCTGCAGCTGGTGTGAATTCTCTTGTTTTAGGTTGCATTACATTTCCCTAGAGCAACTAGTATTTTTTTATTTTTTTTATTTATTTATTTTTTTGTTTAGTATGAGTGGGAATGTTTTGAATGGGTGTATCTCTTAAAGCCTGGAGACATACAGAGCCTTAGTGTTGATGTGAGACAGGTTTGAATTGTGTCCTCATCTCATTCTCTACTTTTAACCTTCTGTGGGTGAGCATGTTTGATGCCTATAATGATGCCTATATACAGTTGAGACTTTTTGAATTTTTGAAACTTTGAATTTGAAGATCAGAGTAAATTGAACTTATTTTGTCTTCTGCGAAACATGTAAGTATCTTCTGTAGTGTCTGAAGGGCAGTACTAAATGAAAAAAAAGAAAGATATTTAGGCAAAATGAGAAAAACGTACACACCTTCATTGTTCAAAAGTTTTCACCCCCAGCTCGTAATGCATAATTTTTCCTTCTGGAGCATCAGTGAGTGTTTGAACCTTCTGTAATAGTTGCATATGAGTCCCTCAGTTGTCCTCAGTGTGAAAAGATGGATCTCAAAATCATACAGTCATTGTTGGAAAGGGTTCAAATACACAAAAATGCTGAAAAACCAAAGAATTGGTGGGACCTGAAGGATTTTTCTGAAGAACAGCGGGCAGTTTAACTGTTCAGGACAAACAAGGGACTCATGAACAATTATCAATAAACAAAAAAACACAGCTGTGGATCATTCAGGCGAGAACACACTATTAAGAATCAAGGGGATGTAAACTTTTGAACGGGGTCATATTTATAAATTCAACCTTTTTTTTTTTTGTGAAATGTCTTATTCAGGTCAGTACTAAATAAACAATAACATGCATTTTGTATGATCCCTGTTATTTTGGTGAAATAATTAACATTTTGCAGATTCTGCAAGGGGGATGTAAACTTCTGACCTCAACTATCTGTCTGTCTGTCTGTCTGTCTGTCTGTCTTTCTTAACTTACAACCAGTACAACACATATTACTGTAAAGTAGATTTTTTTTTTTAAAGAAGTCTCTTAAGCTCCTTAAGGCTCCATTTATTTGACCAAACATACAGTAAAAATGAGTAATATTATGAAATATTATTATAATTTAAAATGAAGCTATTTTTATGTCTTTTAAAATGTCATATTATTTCAGTTTTTTTATGAATAGAAATTTCAGAAGAACAGCATTTATTTGAAATATATGAATGAATGAATAAAAGTATTAATTGGTTTTAAAAAAAAAACTGTTGACCTCAAACCTTTGAAAGGTGGTGAAAGAATGAGATTTTGTTGCTTCATGGTAGCTTTTTTTAAAGGTTAGATAGCTGGTTTCTGACAAAACGTAAGAGAGAACAAATGTATTTGATTGTTTGTATGTTTATGAAACACCTAAATTAAGAGAGCCGCATATAGATGTAGGATTGTACAGATGTTTCTTGTTAAATTGCATGTATGCACTGGAGTTCTCCAAAAAAACCCACACAAACTTTTAGAAGTGTTCTTCTTTCCAAAAATGTCCTGATTTATTGGACTATTCTTTTCTTTTTTCCCATATAATGAAATGGGTAATTGTGAGAAATATTTGCCTTTTATTAGTAGTCATTTCAGTTCTCTTTAAATAAAATTGAAAAATAAAATAAATAAATAAAAATAAAATTAGTTTTTCTTTGTGAATTTATCGCCATTCTCCACACCATCTGTAGCTTACTCTGGAAAGTGAACTTTTAAAAATGCTGCATTATAGTAATACCAATAGGAACGTGTAGTTTAAATTCAAATAAAATCAAAATTCAAATCAAAATATCCAAGGCTTCATTATGTTTTGATTTTGGGGTAAAATAAAAAGTTTTATCCCATAAAAACAATAATTTCACATTGTAGCATTAGGGATATGTTACATGTGCTTAATTGTTATTGACATTTTAGAATTATTACTGAACATTAATCTACATGGGCGCTGCCAGGATTGCAATTTTTTGTTTTGTACTGTAGTACTTTGTATATTTTTGTTCCATTCACTTTTCAAAGTAGGAATTTAGAAAATCTGGCTAAATAAAATAAAACTGTTGCTGGAAGCTTGCCACAAATTTAGTGCAGAAATATGTGTGTGTAAATAAGCTTAATTTTCATGAAAATAAACAAACAAAAAAACGGAATGGTCCTAAAAAAAAAAAAAGTCTCTTAATTTTGTTTATGCAAAATATATGATTATTTTTCTCTTTGAATTTTGAGAGGAAATTTGACCTGTGCATGTTTTTAAAAGGCTTCCTCCAGCAATTCATCAGGACACGAGCCAAATTTGAACCTTGTGCATGTGCGCCACAGCTCAATATCTGAAGGTCGTGCGCTAACTGCTAAACCACAGCTCTGAGAACACAAGTTTTTGATAAATGGGTGGTGCATTGTCTGCTGGCCACATACAGTACATTTGGCCAAAGTTTAATAGATTTGCATTAGATATCCAAGATTAAAGCACTTAGAATAAAACACACCTAATTATGTTCAAAGCGGAAAAACTTTTTTCCTTTTTTTTCCCCCACAGCTGTGGTCCTTTCAAAGCACGGCGAGCACTCGGGCTTGCTCTCGACTATTTTTGGCTTACCTTGAAAATCATTTTACGGAAAGCATCTGAAAAGCTTGGGCACTTATAGAAGTGGGAATGGGAATAATGAAAACTCTCGGTTTGAAAGGATAGTGTTATTGTCAGCGGTGCATCACTGAGGGCTATTGATTTAGTGGACAAAGAGATGTTGGAGATGAGGAGAGATGCAGTACATCTGCCCAGCGGACTCAATACAGAATCCCGAGCATGGTCCACATCTGATGCTTGCGTCTTAATTAGTCTTCGCCGAATAAAGAGCCATTTCATTGACACTTGTGACAGCGGGAGCGCTATTTTGGCAGGTGGAGAGATGCTTGGCATCAGGTCTTAGTAAATAAATTCCAACTGCATCTTCGCTCAGACACTATATAGCGTGCCAAGAGGGAGGACATGATGTCTCTCTGGCCAGCTGCGCTCTCTTTTAAAACATCCCTCTTTCTTCGGCCGTCTTTCCACGGTTCCGACAAAGCAAACGCTCTCACCTTTTGTTCGTCTTTGATGAATGAACGAAGCGAAACACTCCTTGGAGTGTCATTTTGGCTGTAATTATTTGACCCCATCTGACTCATCTGCAGGCAAAAAAACCAAGCAGCCCAGAGGAAATGAGGGCCCGGGTCCTGCCCTTTATTAGCGTGGCCAAAGGCCAGGACCTAATGCATCGGTTCTGCTCTCTAATTTGTTCAGCCTCTTTTGCTGTGGAGAGAGAGAGGAATCTGTGTTTGTGTTGTTGTGCCTGATTGGATCTGCCAGGAAGTGAGTAGGAGCCAAAAGTGATCGGTATATTCAGCTCCGGGCTTGAAAATTGAGAACAGAACAAGGATATTTGTAGCAATAGCCAAAAATAAATTGTATGGGTCAAAATTATGGATTTTAGTCGATTAAGTAAAGATGATGTTCCTTGAAGATATTTTGTAAATTTCCTACCATAAATATATCAAAACTTAATTTTTGTTTAGCAATATGCATTGCCAAGAACTTAATTTGGACAACTTTAAAGGCAATTTTCTCAGTATTTTGATTTGTTTTGCAGCGTCAGATTCCAGATTTTCAAATAGTTGTATCTCGGGCTAAATATTGTCCTATCCTAACAAACCATACATCAATGGGAAACTTATTTATTCAGGTTTCAGATGATGTATAAATCTCAAGTTCAAAAAATTGAGCCTTATTGACTGGTTTTGTGGTCTAGGGTCACATTTATGGGTGAGTGTCACCAACATTGTTAGGGAAGCTTCGTCATTCTGATTTTATTAGTCATTTAAGAACCCTCCCGGCTATTTTTTTCAGCAGGGCTGCTTTATAAAATGAATAAATCACTTGCTAATTTATATAGAGTGCATAAGTGCTGCCCATTTTTTGAGTAGCTTTGTTTATAGAAGTATTTTTTCCATTCATTTTTCCCATAGGGATTTTTAAAAAGTTTTTGTTAAAGAGTTATAAGCCATGAACCAAACCAACCGGCTATGAGGTGGATAACAACATTACAAACATTAATTTGAAGCAAAAAAGTATTTGAAACCAGACAAAAAGGCAGAGGTACAAGACTATGTACTTAACGGGAAAGAACTACAATCTCATGAAGCATTGTGAAAGACAGTCAAATTAAAAATGAAGAAGAAATGCTAAAATATTAATTTAAAGTTGTTGATTATATCTATAAACCTACTTACCCTACACCCTTAAATGTACTCTTTTTGTGAAGAATAAGTAAAAAAAAAAAAAAAAAAATGAACAGAAAAGTAGGCAATCTTTGGGATGTACTGTTTCATCATAAATGCATCTTTGACGGATATTCTCTCACTGTTTAAACTGCCCTGTCAATCATCTTGTTACAGTTAACATTTCATTTAATTTTCATACCAAATTGGAGAGAAGTAGAATGCTGATCTGTCATTCGCATGTCTTTCATATCGAGAACTGTTCTCATGCGTTCTGCATAATGATGCATTTAAAAGTTAACGACCAAACGTATCTTTAAAAGTTCACAATGTCGTGGCAGGTGAAATATAATGCAGATAACATTAAATCATTTTTTCATCAGGTCATATATTGATTATTAGTTGCTCAAAACCCTTTATCTAAACCTCTCTATTTAACCGTTAGTCTGCAGAGCTTTTTTTTGGTGCGATTTGCTTGCCACAACTCTGATTATTGGACTTTTCTGTGCAGCACCATGGGTAATGTAGTACATACAGTATATGGACAAAAGTATTGGGACACCCCCTTCTTTAGAACAGAAAAAAAGCGCTTCCAAAACTGTGGCAACAAAGATGGAAACATAATTCATGTATTCAAAAATTGTATTTCTAATTGCAACAGTTTTGAAAATGTCTAAAATGACTGTACCCATATGTACAAGTCATTGGTGTTTGGTAAAGAGTTTTTGGCTCAAGATCTGCATTTAAAGTCACAACAGAGGTGTTCAGCTTGGATTAGGACTTGGCTTTCTGCAGACCAGTCAAGTTCTTCCACACTGACTAAATCAATAATTTCTTTTTGAACCTTGCCTTATACACAGAGGCATTGTCATGTTAGAATAGAAAAAGGGTCCTGTCCAAACTGTTGCTTTAAAATTAGAAGCACACAATTCCCTAGAATATCATTATATGCTTAAACATTAAGATTTATACTCATGGAAATTACTAAAGTAGTCAAACCTGTTCATTAGAAGGGGGTGTCCCAATACTTTTGGCAATATAGTATATATATCAAACCAGAATTTATTCAGACACCTTCAACATTTCTCAATTATCACAGTTTATTCGCTATAGTTTAAAAAATGGTAATAAAATATGACAAGAACTCAAGAGTTAAACTGTGTCAGAACAAATTCATTTTGATAATGTCAGATAACTTTTATAGAAAGGTAGTAACAAAACATGGTCAGGTCAAAGTGTCAAATCAAAGTTTTGATCCCATTTTTATTTTTATTTTTTATCAATTTTACTGGTAATCCACTGTATGAAGAATTTTTGGGTACAATATGTCACAGTTTGCTTTATTTTGCTATCCTCACTTACATAAATGAACTATAGTGTCCTGCACCCACTAGTAAAAAAATATCAAAAATTATATCTGGTTTCTGAATAATTTTTGGTTTGACTGTGTGTGTATATATATATATATATATATATATATATATATATATATATATATAAAAATGATATATGAACAGGTTTAGTAAAGGTTTTGAAAAGAAAAAAAACGTTAAAGCTATACTATTTTGAAAACACCAAGTTTTTTTGTTTCTGCTTATTGTAGTAAAGTTAGTTATGATGATGATGATGATGATGATGATGGACCCATGTGTGCTATCTGTGTACATGTGCTTTTCATGCCCATGTGTATCCTATGGTGTTTTTGCTCACAGTTGGTGGCACTGGAAGTGCCTGTGAACAATATTCTTGATTAATTGAAGGAAGCCTGTCTGCTGACAGCTCAGTGAAACTAGATCTGGTTTTAGCATTAGATTTATGACCACTGCAACCTGCCAGTAAATATATTACAGCCTCTTACAAGAATAAATGCTTTGATGAAATTAAAACAGGACAATAGATAGGCACATCCACATAATTACTTGCAGCATTAAATCCTGCTTGGCTATGCATTAACGATTCATTCTGACTAATATCTTTTGTCCTCCAAGTGCTGTTTTTTTTTTTTTTTGGTTCAAGCAAAATTGAATTTTGTCGATTATCTTTTGGAAAGCACCAGCATAGAGTCATCCTTTGGCTGCCTCCGGTACCATTAAAGAGGACAGATGGAATTGAGCTCCTTTGGGCCTGTAAAAGTAATTTCTTTATACCAGCTACTAATGTCATCCCGCAGTGGTGCTCTGTTAGAGGGGGAAGCTGTCATATCGCAGGGACTATAACACATTAGTCTTGTGTAGTCAGACTTGGACTAAAGTATGCTCCACTTTACACTTTATTCTGGCCAAGATTTGACCATTTAGAGACTGTATAATGCAACCAAGCACAGTTCATTTTGTTTTAGTTTAGGGATCAATATATTTGAAATTGGTTATTACAATCAATGTTATTTTAGAATCGAGACACTATTACTAGTTTACTAATACTAGTTTTTATTAATATTTGGAATTAGTTCTTATTGTTTATTATTTGTCTGTGTTTGTCATTTTTATTAGTTTTTTATTTTTAAATATATCTGTATGGTTTTTATTAATTTTTAATCAAATTAGTATAGAAAATATAAAAAACTACATAAAAACAAAATAAGAAATATTTCTAAGAAAAAGATAAAAAATGCAATATTTCACTATAAAATGTAAAAAAAAAGTAGTATTTTAGAAAAATAAAATAATAATAATAATTTTATTTTACATTACAACTGTAAAATAACAATTCTAACATTTATGGAAATCTTATTTTCTTGGTTATTACAATCAGTGTTATTTTAGAATCATTGAGACACTATTACTAGTTTTGATTAATATTTGGAATTAGTTTTTATTTTTAAATTTTATAATTTTCTATCATTTTTTGTGTGTTTTTGTCATTTTTAGTAGTATTTTTATTTTTTAAATAGGTCTATAGTTTTTATTCATTTTTAATTCAGTTTTGGTTATTTTAGTACATCAAATTGAACAAAATGAAAATTAGAAATGTTGCTAGCTGAAATAAAGTAAGTTTAACATTTTATATTTTAATACATTTCAGATAAAATATTTTGATTTCCAATAATGAAAATGTATTTTATGGTCTTAGTTTTAGTTAACTTGACTATAATAACCATAATTACAATACTTTGTATATTAATATATTTAAAATGTGATTAAACAAAGGTTTACTGTGCTTTTTGTAGCTGCAGAATATATATCAATATGGCTATAAAATAATATATAATAATAATAATAATAATTAGTATTAGTAGTAGTAAATAAAAATGTAAAAAAAATAAATGCTACATATTTCTGTTAATTACAATATTTCCAAAAAATATAATATTTCACCATAAAATTAAAAAAAAAAAAGAAGTATTTTATAATAATTGTAAATTACAACTGTAAAATAACAATTCTAATATTTATGGACATCTTATTTTCTTAATTTTCAAATATCAAACCATCAAACTTTTATTTTGACAGAAATATATTTTGGTAGTGTGTATATTTATTTAAACACAGCCTTTGCAGTTTGATAATTGCACTAAGCCATATTGTGATTTCGGTTTTATTTTGATTAATCGTGCAGCCCAGTGGATCATAGGTGTAGTGATAATGACATTGAGTTGCTTCTCTGTTTCAGAGTGAGAGTGTTTGACTTGCGTACTGGCTCTTCAGTGGTCTCTTTATATGCCCATCACATGGGCGTGACCACCGTCCAGGCAGATGATTGGAAGATCGTGAGCGGCGGTGGCGAGGGACTGGTCAGTGTGTGGGAGATGAGGATAGGAGCCAAACTCTGGGAAATGCACAACAGGTGAGAACGTTCATTTTAGACAACTGAATGAGTGAATAACAATTCTGTCATCTTGTACCCATCAAAAAAGAAAAAAGTTAAGGCATTTCTTTGGCTCAAACAGTAGAGCATAGCGCTAGCAACACCAAGGTCATGGGTTAGATTCCCAGGGTCTGATAAAATATACCTTGAAATCACTTCAGATAAAAGCATCTGCCAAATGCCTAAATGTAAATTTAGTTAATAATTAATTCGGATGAGTTGTTTGGTGAGTCATTTAACTCTATAAAGCCCTGTTGTAACACATTTATATGCAAATTGCTAAGGCCTCTAAATTACTAACAAGAGACTAAATATTTCTATGCTTTTTATGTAAGTAGTCTGTTATACTGTTATAAAAATCTCACTGATTTACATTACAAGCCATTAGAATTTCATCTTACTTTTTGGACATATAAAAATCACCATCTGCACCAAATTGCATATTTTTGCAATTTGAGCCTCTGAATAAAATTGAGGTGTTTTTTCTCCTTGAGTATGAGCTCATATTCTCCTATATCATACTATATTTAAAAAAAAAAAAAAAATCAGTTTTTCAGACTTATTTCATATGTCAGGCTTTACAGGGTTAAGATGATCCTGCATCTGTTTTCATAAGCAGAAGTGCACTGAAAACACAATCATTCTGTGTGTGAACAGACACCCGGTTCGCCACATACGGTTCAACACCAGCACCCTGGTGACGGCCAACGTCTCTGATGAGAAGAACCCTCACGGGGCTTGTATCACAGACGATGACCTCACCGCTCACCGCAGGTAAAAACACATATTACATTATGTTGTGCTGTCTTTGCTATTATGTTGATTATCTGTCACTATGATTTTTCAATGGACTCGTCTACTCTGGATCACATTCTGTCCATCTGCAGGTCCAACTACACAGAGTCCTCTGGATACAACTATAACATTGGCTTGGCGATGCTATATGACATACTGAATGGCGCTTAGGTTGGCATGTGATACGCTAGAAGATTGGCATTGAATTTGCTATTTTAAGATGATCTGGGGTCATATTCCTTAAAACTAATCAATAATTCTATCATAAATAGTCTAATTTCAAAGCTGTATGTTTGAATGACCCATTAAGAATTCTGTAAATTTTTACTTTTTACTTAATTGTAGATATTTGATTTTATGTGATATCATTTTCTGTCTTTGCACATTTTAGTATGCAATATAAATCCCCATCTGAGAAGATGAAATACAAATGATACAAAATTAAGTTTTGGTGGTTCTATATTCTGTGCAGTCAAATTCACCACACAAAGGGTAGTATGATTTATTTATTTAATATTTGAAAGAAGTCTCACCAAGGCTGATTTTATGATTCTAAGTACAGTATATTATTATTTATTTTATATAACATATATATATAAAACATATATATATATGTAATTTATTCCTGTGATGCAAAGCTGAATTTTCAGCATCATTACCTCAGTCTTCAATGTCACATGATCCTTCAGAAATTATTCTAATATGTAGATTTGCTGCTCAACAAACATTACTTACTTAATATTTTTGTTGAAGCGGTGATTATATATTTTTTTCATAATTCTTTGATGAATAGAAAGTTCAAAAGAACAGCATTCATTGGAAATAGAAATTTTTTGAACATAAATGTTATTACTGTCGCTTTTTAAATCAATTTAACGTTTCCTTGCTGAATAAAAGTATTTATTTCTTTTTAATAAAAACTTTTTAACAGTAGTATACACATACCATGTTTATCTGTTGCAAGTGAATCTGTATTTAATCTTGTCTAGTTCCTTTCCTCTTGTAGTTTTGTTTTTTTCGAGCATGAGTACATGGCATTGACCTAATTTGGCATCAACCAAGTAAAAGATGAATTTGCACCAAAATACCACAGAGTTCGACTGAACCCACAACCTTTGACTAAATATTGTATGGAATGTGTTTTATAACCTTGCATAGATTGATGATTTCTGACAGAACGCATTCGCAAATTGCACAAAAGGAAAAAATGTAACTATTAAAACTGATTTTTATTCTTTTCAATATAAAGAAAGGTTTAGTGACAGTGCTAAGACTTTCATTTAACAATATTATACAAAATCATCATACTTTAATATCCTACAGTACATGCTGTTGCTGTAAAAACTATACACACCCCTGTAATATTAATATATAACTTTGGTGGAAGGAAGCCAGATGGATTAAATATTATTGTAATAAGAGAGCAAATGCACAAGGGCAACTAAAAATCACTTCCTGCTAGTTTTTTTTTTTTTTCTTTTTTTTTTTTTTTTGAGGTGAATGATAAGATTTGTGAATTCATTAACTTTGGGGTGTGGAGTGTTTCAGCCCTGGTTTGATTGTTGATTTTGTAAAGACTTCCTCCGTTATAAAATGAGCACTTTGCTCAGAAGGGAAATTTATGATCACACGCCTCAAATTCCACTGTTAAAAATCCAGTATACATTGCATCTGAAAGTATGTATGAATCAAAATGCCTTTCGTTGTACAAATGTCAACATACTGTATGCTGAGAAGCCACAAAAATAGCCAGGCTTCATAGGGTTGATAAATGTCTTCCAAACATACTGTATATAAATATTCTGCATATTGTTCATGTTCACTTCCTCCATATCTTGAGCATTGAAGATATTACAGAGAAAGTCTACTCAATACTAAGAGTTGAATCCATGAGACAAATTTGACATGTTTAGGTCTAAAATAAAGATTGTGCTGAAAATAAATGCTGCTGTGAAGCGGAAATGACTCTCATTTCCCACATTGCATCGTCCTGGTGTCCAAGTTCCAGAAGTGAGTATTCATCTTAGTCTCAATCTCTAAATTTTTCAATATCTGTGGGAGAGACATTCAAGTGCGAGGTATGAGCAGCGTGCATGTTTTACAATTATATTTAATCATAATTCATGTTATAAAAATGCAAACCTGCATGAACTGTTCAAAGGTGATTCCCTCATAAACTTCATCAGGACCCTAAAACAAAAAAGTACCAGCTCAATTACAAAAGCACATTAGATCTTTGATATTTCAAACCCCATCATGGATTGCCAGCGTACCATCTGACCCACTGTGACACTCGCCACCTCCAGCATTGCAGCGTCTGAAATGGCTTTGGCGGTTTCTGCTCCTATGGTTTCATAGCTGGACAGCAGCTCCTCAACCACCTACGGTCACAGTCACACTGCGGTCAAACAAGCCATGACTGTTTGTAGTTTTATATAAAACAAGAAATGAATCTTACACGTCTGTATTCGTCCAGTGTGATGACACCATCATTGTCAGTGTCATGCATGTTGAATAGAACTACAGAGAAGAAGATATACTTTTAAGATGTTTATCAAAATAAAAATGGAAACCTCAGAACTATATTAATGCTGAAAGAAGTTGCCAAAAAGTAGTCTTTCAAAAGTATAAAGGTTAAAAGGTATACAGTGAGGCTTAACCTTTGTTTAGAAATAAAATATATATGAACTAAAATGAAAAAAAAAAAAAACATTTTATTTCTGTTTAGTTTAAGTACTAGCATTATCAAATCAATTAATCATGATTAATCGCATCCAAAATAAAAATTTGTTTACATAAAATATGTGTGTGTACTGTGTATATTCATATGTACATATAAATACACAAACATACATATAAATATATTTAAGATTTAAGAATTTCATTGTATTATTATAATGACAATAAATTTTCTTTTCTATATATATATTTCTTAATTATATACATGTATGTGTATATATTTATATATACATATAAATATACACAGTACATATGTATGTAAACAAACTTTTATTTTGGATGCGATTATTTACGATTAATCAATTTGACAACACTATTACATACTAAAATAACTAAAAATAAACCAAAAATATATCTAATTTAATAAAAATATATAGATTTATATTTAAAAAAAACTAATAATAACTCAAAATTACTAAAATTTCAAAAGTAAAATGAAGACAGGAAATTGAAAAATAAAATGAAATTCAAAATATTAACAAAAATTATAATATTGTATCAATGATACTAAAATAACACTGATATCTGTAAAAAAACAAACAAACATCTGAGCATCTGTATTCTCACAGCGTAATTTCTCCTTTTTGATGTTTTTCATCTCTTCGTCAGCTATGCGTGGTTTGGGTGGTCTGAAGAAGGACAGGACAGTAACGAATTCCTCAAAACCGATCTCCTGCAGACAGCCCTTCTCTTTTTCACCCAAGTTCCTGGATGAAAACACACAGACATTATCATTCAGTATGTTTAGAAGCATGACACAATGATTTTAAAGTTGGATACACTGTTCAAAATAAGGGTCTAAAAAGGGGGGATTTCACAGCAATGCCATAGAAGCATTAATGGTTCCCCAATGAACCATTTTTTGTTTCTTAGTGTGAAGAACATTTTAACAATCTAAAGATCCTTTTTCCATTATAAAGAACATTTAGTGGAATGAAAATGTTCCATGGATGTTAAAGGTTTTCAGGGAACCATCAATGCCAATACATCCAGCTTCATCTGCATACAGTATGTGTAGAGTGATATATACTATATAGTGTATCTCAGCAGCTTGATTGCTTGTAACATCGCAAAATGTAAACTATATTATCTGCTAAATATGAATATATTATAAATCAGGGGTCGGCAACCTTTTGGGCATAAAGTGCCATTTTTAATTTTTCTGGTTAACCACTGTGCCAATAATACCCCCCCTTTTTTAAATGCATGCTATATTTATACAGTACATAACCATTTTTAAAAAATGTTCCAATAAAAATCTATATTTGATTACCATGCAAATAGTTTCAGAAATATTTTTCCATAAATTGTTTTTTAAACATTTCAAAAGCTTAATGGTAAAACTTAATGGTAAAACAAACACAAAACAATTTTTGAGAAGAATACTTTAATGTGAAATATATAAGTCAAAATAAATTAAAAAATATGTAAAATAATTTAAATAAATTTAATAATTTAAATACATTTAACTCATTACAAATTAATTAAAAAAATAATAAATATGCCATCTTCCTCAACACATCTGTATTTAAAATTAATTATATGATACTTAATTGCTTTTCAGCAAAATGGTAAAAGAACTACAAACCACAAAACTCGTGAAACAACAAAAATGGGAAAAAGCATTGGACGTTCCTTTATAAAACTTGAGATATGAACCCATATGAGTCTTTTCTTTTCTGTACGCACCTTTTATCAAAGAAGGCCTCAATGATCTGTCTTCGGATTGGGTTGAGGGCCAAATTGCTAATATTCTCAAGGTGTTCACGTCTGAAATGAGAAGAAATGTTTATGCTGTGGATTACATTTCATTTTTACGGACAATTAATCTCATCTGACATCCTTTTCAAAACACACGTGTCCTATTCTGTAATGCAGAACTTGCTTTAAAGTCAGAAGCTAAAAGGGTATAATCAACAAAACAAGCATCAAAATAAAGAGTGATAGACGACTGGTTATGACAGTATTTTAGTATTGTCATCAAGTCATATGTACAGTACCTTAAAGTGTCTTCATCTTGAGTCAGGTACATAAATCTGTTATGGAGGTTTTTTATCTGCTCTGTGGAAACTACAGTGAGAAAAAGACAGCAAATTCAGGAACATTTCAAAGAACTTCACAGATGAAGCAGGTCAGTGCGGTGACAGTCACAGCTGTTCTGAAGGAGTGATGCAGACAGAATATGTGCGTGTGGGTGAAGCGCAAGACGAGCTGATAATGAATAAAATCATCAAACTCAAAAAAGAATGCATGTTTCATTAGGGTAACCATCAGAACCTCTAATGCTTCAGATTACATAACATGAGGAGAGGAGGGGCACAGATACACTCACAACACTGACAACATGCAACAATACAAACTGTATTTATAGAGATGTAGTTGACCAAAATAGATGTAATAAATCCCTGATCTTATGACATCTGTCACCAAACAAGAACACTCTGCTATCTGTCACTATTAGCGTTGCTCATACAATGTGCATTTGACATGTCCAGTATGCAAACTTAAAAGTAAATACAATTAATGGAGTATGTTTTAGAAGAAAATACTGTGCCAGTCTTTCACATTTAATTAATGTGCAATTTCCTTTTCTTTGTAATTATTTGTGAAATTTAATAGTTGTCTGAGTGAAAACTGTTTCAAATATATATTTTTTAAAAATACCATTTTTTTTTCTTTGACCTAAAATATTTATTTCAAGTACTCCCTGATTTTTTTTTTTTTTTTTTTTTAATTAATATTTCAATAATTTAACAACACAGGCACATGTTCACAGTTTTCTGCTATTTGGTTAAAGGTAACATATGCAGGTAAAGAAATAAAATATTTGATCTTTTTTTTTCAGTAAGTTTTATAGTTTAAGTTCAAGTTTTTAGTTTTTAAAATTAACTATTTATTTTAATTTAACATTTTTGCAATTTCAAACTTCATAGAGTTTCCTTTACGAACCCCTGCCATACTTAAAGACCGGTGTTTTCTTCTGGTAATTGAGAGACAAAAAGGTACAAAGTCATTACTTGGGCATTATTATAAGGTAAAACGCTACATTTGTACCTTATTTACCCTTAAATGGTACATATTAGTTATGGTAAAGGTACATATTAGTACTTAAAGTGTACATATTAGTCCCTTTTGAAAGGGTACCAGCCCAGTGACAGATTTGTACCTTTTTTTCTGAGTGTGGAGAAGAGGAAAAAGTATAGGTTCACACACACACACACACACACAGACAGGAATGCAAAAAGACAGAAAAACAGAAAAATCTTTAAGACAGCAGGGAAGCCATGTCTGTCTATACTGTACGTTTATACTATTCTACAGTCATCTGAACACAATAGAGTTATACTGGTAACACTTTACAATAAGGTTTCATTTGTTAACATAACTACAGCAAACATCAGCTAACAATTAACAATACTTGTACAGCATTTTTTAAATCTTAGTTTAAGTTCTTTTCCACATTTAACTATTAGTCAATGTATTGTGAACTAACATGAACAAACAATGAAGACTTGTCTTCATTAACAAAGAATCATAAATGGTGTTAAAAATGCATTTGTGTTAATAAATGGGACCTTATTGTAAAGTGTTACTGTTCTGTTCTATTTTGTAAGGTAGTACAGTAAGTTTTACCATTATACAACCTTCTGATATCATCACTGTACCATGGTACTTTGTTATAGGTGTAAAGTCACTTAGAAATATTCTAAGCACCTGAAAAACATATTTAAAAGTTTTACAGATACTCACAGCCAGTTTTATCAGCCAGATCTTGGAACATATGCACTCGTCCAGACTGAGAAGCTCCCATGTTAAAGTCTGGAAGAGATCAGAAAGAAAGTCGTGTGAAGAATGGTCAGAACTTTCACAATGTGCCCTTAGACTTTGATAGTAAAGCCCCGCCCCCTCATGAAATATGCAAATACATGTCAGTGACACACCTGAGTCTCTCATCCGTTTTTTTCTTTTCTTTTCTGTTCTGCGTGAGGGATCTGAAATTCTTTTGAGACTGAGAAATGGACATTTGGGTTAGGTATAATCTCCATACTTTCTAAAAGAAGACATCTTCGCCTTCTTGTCATATCAGCAGATATTTGGGGTCGTTGTCAGTGAGATAATTTGTAAATAAATGGCACAATACTTATTTTAATATAAATAAATAAAATTAATATTAATGCATTAAAATATTAGTTAATAAAATAATATATTAAATAAATTTTAAAAAATTATTTTAATTTATAAGATTATTAAAATACATAAAAAATATTAATTTGTATAATTAAAGTATCTTAAAGATCTTAGTATTCATGAAAATATCACAGTTCAAATAATGTTTTCATAATATCCACCCAGTCTTTCTTCTACAGCCAGAGAAAGGATTAAGGTATAGTGTGGTAGATGCTTATATTTGCATTATAAATATTTGAGGTTGTGTGACTTGGATGAGTATTGAAGTTAACGCAAACACACTCTGCTTTGGATACAAGAGGGACACCACCCTGACTTGTCATTCATTTTCAAACTTTCACTTTAAGGTGTTCAGTGCATCATAAACAATAGAGAACAGGGAAATAAAAATCAGCGAAAATTCTTCTATTTTGCCCTCTTTTCTGACCATCATAATAGGCGTCATAATTAAATCAGCATAGAAATTAAAATGTTTCATTGGCAAATTAAATTCCAGCACGTTTTAATATTTGATTTTTATCTTGAGCTGACATGAACAAAACACGACAATCGTGTTCTACAGAATGACTGAAGAATTGATAAGAGCAACTTGTGCTTCAGCGGAAGCAAGGAAACCTGACCATTTGTATAAAAGGAGTTCACATGGTCAGTGTCACAAATTTGCCTGCATTTGTATTGTGACCTCGAAATACAATCTAAATATTTGGTTTGCTTAAGAGTAATACGTTATAAAGTTTGGGGCAGACATGCTCAAATATTTGCTGATATACCAAATTAATATTTTATTCACATATTCCTGGGAAATCTGGAAAAGAATCATGGTTAAATGAGCACATTTAAATATTTAGGTATTTAAAATCTCTACACTTGGCAAATAGATAAATCATAAAAATAAAATAATAAATAAATAACCAGACCAACAAAATAGAGCTTATTCTTTTATTGTGATTCATTCTCTTATATTCTCAATACTGTTGTATGTACAACCACTATGAGCCAAGAATTCCTTGAGCTCTTGTTCTCTAGGTTTTTTCTTTTTTTATAACTTTGAAATAAACATTACAAAATATTTTAAGGTGACAGCTTTAGACATTTTATCTCATGTCAAGTGCATGTTAGTTAACATATTAACATATGTGACATTAGTGCATTAGTTCAGTGAGATGTGTTATGACTGATGGCATAAGGAACAGGCCTGAAGCTGATCATCAACACATATACAGATATTCAGACCCTCGGTAGTGTAAGTTCACATAGTCTATACATACTATCTAGAGTATATTTTGTATCTGCACAAATACTGTAACTCAACCACATTATTTATACTCGACCACTCAAATACAACACGTAGTTTCTTTCAGCTTAGACTACATTTGCAGCTCTGGGTCAAAGTTGCGCTTAAAACTAATCTAGGACCAGGATGTTGTACAATTGAAATGAATTAAGAGAAAAACTACTGATCTTAGACTGGTTTTACCTTAAGGGAATTGTTCACCCAAAAATGAAAATGTACTCACCATCAGGCCATCCAAGATGTAGATGAGTTTGTTTCCTCATCAGAACAGATCTGGAGAAATTTAGCATCTCTTTCTCACCAATGGATCCTCTGCAGTGAATGGGTGCCGTCAGAATGAGAGTCCCAACAGCTGATGAAAACATCACAATAATCCACATGTAATCCACACAACTTCAGTCCATCAATTAATGTCCTGTGAAATGAAAATACATCAAGACGTTTTTAACTTTAAACCATTGCTTCCAGCTAAAATACAAGTCCTCTCCCCATAATATTGCTTTGCCCAATGACAAAGTCGTCTTTTCTGAATCAGAAGCGAAATACGCACAGAACAATCACCGCTTACCAGCAAAAACAGTCCAAAACTGTTTTAAAAAGATATGTCAGTGGATTTTGATTTTAGAGACAATAGGGGATGGACTTTTTCACTGGAGGAAGCATTATTTTGGATTATGGACTTGTTTTTGCCTAGAAGTGATTCAAAATCATTAGAGGCATTTGTTTCTTACAAACATGCAGCTTTTCATTTCGCAAGACATTAACTGATGGACTGGAGTGGTGTGGATTACTTGTGATGTTTTTATCAGCTGTTTGGACTCTTATTTTGACGGCACCCATTCACTGCAGAGGATCCATTGAAGAGCAAGTGATGTAATGCTTAATTTCTCCAATTCTGTTCTGATGAGGAAACAAACTCATCTACATGTTGGATGACCTGAGGTTGAGTAAATGTTCAGCAAATTTTCATTTTTGGGTGAACTATTCCTTTAACTAGTTCTTCAAACATCAAATTCAGTCCCTTACCAGTTGTAACAGTTCAGGAGAAAGTGAATGACATTACGCATCTATAGTGGGGAGGGAGGGAAGGATGTGGCATTCCTGTCTATGGATCTAATAAATCATGGTCTTGGAAGTTGGCGGTGGGCTCCGGTGATTGCCCTGAGTTTGGGGTGAGACCGTGGTAGAGCTCCTCTACAGTCCTGCGGGTCTTGCACATGTCCTCTGGGTAACGCGCCTGGAGCTCTTCATTAGCGATGTAGTGTGTGTCACTGAACTCGGTGAAGTAGCGGCCGACCTCAGGGTGAGCGATCTCCAGCGGGGCAGAGTGAGGCTCCAGATTCTCTGCAAATCAAAGGAGAAAGTGAGGGTTTCTTTTTTATTTTAAGATTGCAATTGTCTCAAATCAATTACAACCTCACCCATTTGCCCCAAAAGAAATGATTCACTGATGCTGATGAAATTGACAGCAATTAGGACAAAGACCTAGTTTTCAGAAACCAGAAAGTGATAATAAACGAGTCTCCAAAAGTATATGCACAACCTAAAATCATGTTAGACTGTGTCCTAACTACACGTGACAAGATTCCAGTGACAAAAAATTTGGCTCTCCACACCAGACACAACGTGACAGAATCAATCAAATATCACATCCAATCAAAAGCGTGTGTGGGCGGGCTCTCTCTGGAAGTTTATAATCTAATTCATATATATTTTAACATTAAATGTACATACTGAGTGACTGATATCATCTTTGTTATGGAATACGCTTGTTGGTTTGCATTTTTAACATACATGTTTGCTCTAATTTATTTTCAAGATCTGAGGTAAACTATCTGTTGTTGCTTTCAGTATGGCTACAAATGTCACACAATATGATATTCAAACTCACATTAGACACTTTTAACACTGAATAAAGCACATATTCAGTACCTGAGATTATCACTGTCATAGTTTGTATGTTGTTGCTCCAGCCGCGACGTCGCAGAAATAGAAACCATTTCTAAAATAGAGATTTCGCGTGTCGCTGTCGTGGCTGGTTAGGACAAAAACTCAGATTAACATGGAAAAGATACCGTTTATCGAGTGTCGCAACGTTGTGTTACGTGTAGTTAGGACACGGTGTTGGATTTAAAAGAAGTGAAGAATCAAGTCATTTCCATTGCTTAAATCTTGGCTTAATGGAAAAACTCACCTTGCGCAGCATATCTACATGTCCCGTCCTGCACTAGGACGTTGTAAAATGGCTGATCAGCCCCCTTAGACAACTGATGGACCCTCATAGTGTTAATCCACTCCTGACTCATGGTGCATTTAGGGTCCCATCCGTAGATAACGCAGTTGTAGCCTGACCTATGAGAGAAATTGGTTTGTGAATATCAAATATTCCTAATGTAAATGCACGGTTCATCTACAGTCTACCTAAAGTTATGCAAAGTATTAAGCCTTTTAGGTTTGAAATCAAGATTGCATTGCCATCCTGTGCCAATAAAAGTATGATTTCACATTGTATTATTTGGCTCAGACCTGTAGTATGTTTGCATCATCAATATGAGGTCCACCTGGGGAACTGTAGTAATGACAGGTGTTTATCATACCAGCTATGTAACGAGTTACAAATATGAGTTTCATATTCCATATAGTTCATAAGTTTGACGTTCACACAAACAGGACCCCACCTCTTATGTTTCATGATGAGGCCTACAGAGTACTGTAAGTCCCTGTGCTCAGGCACGCTGCGACTCTTCACCTCCGGCTCTACCGGATGCCTCTTATGCTGGATGTGCTCGAGAGTATGCTGCACCAGATACCCGACTGCTCCATGCTGAGATGGGTCCAGAGCCTGGATATGCTGTAGAATATCCAACACCTGAGATAGAGAGAGAAACCAAACAAACAGTTTTATACAATTCTCGCATGAGAATATTTACTGTATATAGACATGATGATGAAATTGAAATTAGCCTTGATTATACAGTTTGTATTTTGTGGTTTAACTGCAATATTCATTAAATTTTCAATGCAAATCCAACATATACACTCCCTTATAAAGTCTGTTGTTGTTAGGTGTGAAAGTGATCTATGTGACAAGTTTAAAACCCATTGAGAGACTCCATGTTCAGTATCCGTCATTTTTTATTTTGTGCAAATAGTCACTTGTTGGCAGATTGCACAGTAAATGCATAGTCATTTGGTGAGAAAGTGCGATATGCTAGAGCAAAACAGGCACTATTTTTGGAATCAGCATCCCAAAATTAGTAAGAAAAAAGTATTGGATGTCATTCAGCAAATATGATGCAGAGCGATGTAATATAAGCATATTACTTTTGTTTGCACTCTTTGTGAATAGTATCTATTACTATTTGCACTTTGTGTAACCAGGGTGCTATTTAGACCAGTTATACTTGGAGCAAACAGTATCTACCTTTAAAATAGCAATTATATTCTTTTATACTTGTGTTATTAGCGTAAGAAGTCACCACCTTTATATTTAAAGGCCTTTTTCAAGGAATAGCAGAGTGGAGAGTGATAGGAAAGTATTGGAAAAAAAAGCAGCAATGGGATTAGGAAATTATGAAAGATGAATTCAGGGTATTATAGTTAACTAAAACTAAAATTGAATTATAATCACATTTTTTTCTCATTATTTAAATTATTCATCATTAATTTAAATAAAATAAAATAAAAATACAATAAAATATGTATTTCAGCTAGTTGCAGCTAGTTTAACTTGATTAATCAAATAACTACAACTGAAATAAAGACTTATAAAAACTATATATATATTAAAAAAACAACAACAAAAACTACAAAAAATAACACAAATAACTAATAATTTAACTAAAATAAAAATGAAAATGGAAAGTATAAAAATAAAAATTCATTCAAAATATAAAAAAAAAAAAAAAAAGAAAAAAAAAAAGATAAAAGTATCTCAATGATACTAAAATAACATTGGACAAATTCAATCTAGCATCCTTATGAGAGAGCATATGTGCTAACCACTGTGCCAGAGAGATTTTATCTTTTTGACTATTCTTTAATAAACAAATAGGAGAATTATGGACTGTTACTGACATTCAAGTCTCATCTGTGAGATTGAACTCACTTTCTCGGGCCAGATGCCCAGGTGGAAGTAGAGACGGGCCTGCAGCAGAAGATACTGCACATTATCAGGGTTAATAGTGAGGTAGAGATCCAGAGAGTCCCGCAGGAGCTGATATGATTTCTCATTCCCTTCCCTAGACAAAACAAAAAACAAGCACATTTTGTAACAAACGTGGGTCTGACAACTTCACAAATTCAGCTGACAGCCAAGAAAACTGATTTTATTTACATAAAACACTCTACAACTGCAGAATTCCCTGACTGGCTTACTACTGAGTATACAAACAGAATGAAACAAGTCTTTTAAACACCTCCTTCATTATCAGTAAAACTTTAAGAGCAGAGATTTAAGGAAATGATCATTATACAACACTACAACAATATGAATTTAAAACAACATTTCACAACACATTGACTCACAAGTACATCTAAAGCAATAAAAATCCATGTGTGGTTCTCACCCTCTTTTGCCGATGTTAAGCAGGTTTCCCACCATCCGCAGCAGCAGCTCGCTGGTGCTTATAGCGCTGTAGTAATCTGCTCCCACCTGATGTCGGATCAGATTCTCACACTCTTTAGCAGCCAGCTGCTTGCCTTTTCCAAACGTGTCGATGTATACATAGTCATAGATATCATCACTCCTGCAAAGCAACTCATTAGTCAGCTTACATTGTTTTATTTTTTAATGCAAGCACAGCACAATTTTTTGAAGAAAATTGGGATGACAGCTATATTGTTGTACTGTAACTTTTATAATATATATTGTGTATTGTAAAATGTAAACTATATTATTGCTCAGTGATAAGCTGGATATATAGTACATCCTACTTTTCCTGGATACATACAGTATGTTAACATATACTATTTAGCATATCTTGGATGAAAAATACAAATTATATTGTTGTCCAGCTCTTTATATAAATTTAGATATATATGTCCAACTTTATCTGCACATATACAGTATACTCACATAGGGCAATATATAGGCTATATAGCAAATCTCAACTGCTTGATTGCTTGTATCTCTGCAAAATGTAAACTATATTATCTCACAGCTCTAAATGTGACAATAAGATATGAATATATCATAATATGAAGATATTAACATCATGATTTTTGTAACAATGTATACTGTGAACAGCACTATACAAATAAATTTGACTTGAAACTGACGCAATTTCATTCTGACAGACTGCAACAGCTGGAATGTGTTAAACGCCCACCTCGTCTGATTTTGGCACCAGCGGAGCAGGAAATGGTTGGGGAAGTTGACAGGCTCCAGAGGAACTCCTAACTTCCTGGCCAGAGTCATGTAAAGCACAGAGAGGCTGATGGGAATGCCTGTCCGACGGAGCAGCACCTGACCACAAGGGGGCACATTGTGAGAAATAAACTACATTTCGGTCTTTTAAAACTTAAAATGTACACATTCAATATGAGGTGTTTTATTTATTTATTTTTTTTTTTTTAACTTTCAGCACAATTATACGGCCACAATTTAATGGTAACATGTTAAGTTACATGTTTTGTGGATTGCAGCTATTTATTTTTGTATTAAAAGTGTTATTTTTTCCCTTTTGCTGTAAATTAGTGCTTATCACCCTAAAATACACTAACATTCAAAGTTATCAGTGGAATTTTTAAAGAAATTAATACTTTTAATTTGAAAGGATAAATTAAATTAATCAAAAGTCACAGTACAGACTTACATTGTTACATTTTTTTTATTTCAAATAAACACTGTTTTACCATTAACGTACCATTTATCAAATAATTAAAAAAACTATATCAAAGTTTCAAATTAAATGATATAATGAGATTTAAAATTACTCATACTATAACAACTCTTGAAATGCTTGTACCTGTATTCTTTGAATATATATATATATATATATATATATATATATATATATATATTAGTAATGTTACTTATTCTACAAAAAAACAAAAAACAAAACAATAAATAAGTAAAAAACAAAAAATACATGTAACTTGAAAAAATACATAATTATATAATGCATTGCCCCTAACACTGGTTAACCACACCTGGTTTAACTTTTTGGAAACAAGTATGATATGATATGATACCTGATGTATGTATGAATTGAGTGGATTGTAGTAGTCACGCTCATTGCCCTTGTACTGTAGCTGGTCATACATCACAGCATTCAGAGCACATATGACTTGCCTTTGAAACTCCAGGTTTTCTAGAACAAAGCAGTCACCTGGAAAAACACTCCAGTGAAGACACATATTGGATGCTACAGCTTTAAGAAAAACAATACTATTGTGGTTGCCCAATGCAGTCCAAAGTAGTTTAAAAAAATGCTAAAAATTAAACTAAGAGACCTCCAAGACATTTATTTTATCGACATCAAGCTGAAAGCTTTTATCGGACAACAGGGAGAACATAAGCCTGGCTACACAGGTCTGACTAATAGACCTCATGAGAATAATAAATTGAATTTTCCAGATCTCTCCTTGCGAACTGACCTTGACTGGCTCGTAGACTTGGGTGTGTGGCATTTTTCACTCGCAGATACTTCTTCACCTTGTCAGTGATTTCTTCTATCTGTGCAGATATGCTCTCGAGAGTGATATCAGCCAGAGGGTTGCAATACTGATCGACCAAAACAGCACCTGCAATTGAAGATTAAAAAAAAACGGACATGTGTTATTTGATGTAAATCAATGATCTAAACATTGTTGAACCTCAATCATCCATAATAATATAGTGAGTCGTCGATCTATTCTGTGCACACTGCCTAATTTCATTGCAAATGTTGTGTATATATAATATTACAAAGCCCAGTATGCGGCATACATATTTTAAGTTCATCATGCATGTATTTGAGCTATGATTATTATATATGGTAACAGTTACAGCACAACAGATATTATCATTTGGCCTTGCTGCTGGTAAGATAAAGCATTTTAATGTAATTATTTTATATTTTTCCATTAAAGGAATCATTCACCCAAAAGTTTTTTCTTACAAACATGCAGCTTTTCCCTTCACAAGACATTAATTGATGGACTGGAGTGATGTGGATTGATTGTGATGTTTTTATCAGCTGTTTGGACTCTCATTCTGACGGCACCCATTCATGCAAAGGATCCATTGGTGAGCAAGTGATATAATGCTAATTTCTCCAAATCTCTTCTGATGAAGAAACAAACTCATCTACATTCTTAGACGGCGAGTAAATTTTCAGCAAATTTTCATTTTTGGTTAAATTATTCCTTTAATATGAAATAATACATAACTTTCTTATGTGAGACATCAGCTTACCTTCAAGGGCTGATTGTTGTTCTGGTGGTCTCTCAAGGAAAACCTTCAAATTCCTCAGAATGTTCTGCTGCCGGAGGAAGTACAGGATTTTCTTTGCATAGTACTTAAGTGTCAAACATTTCCTTGGAAAGAAGGAAATTCATAAATTCAGTTAAACCATTAAGTGTTAAGAAGAAAATAAAATGACATAAGTGTGAGCTCATTTCTAACCTTTTGTCCGAGTTCAAAATGCCAAGCAGCTCATCCTCACAGAAGTGTTCTGGAGCACCCAAAGACTCGATTTCCGCAAAGCTGTCTCCAAGAACCTGACCAACGCAAGGCTGAGTTACAGATCTCTGGGTTAGTGACTAAAGCAAATTATTCAATCCAACTTACCATACAAATATACCTGTCCAACCGTTGCGTAATGACCATACCAAAAAGATTACAATTTCTGAGAAAATGATAAACTGCTTTGTAATTCAGTCTCTTTTGAAGCCACTTACAACTTCTGTGAAGAACCTCTTGGAAATAGACTCTACTGTTCTTCTTATCTGTTGACCAACCATGTGCCGGGTTTTGAATTCTTTCAGCCAATCGTATGACTCATTCTGCTGATAAAATCTCTGCAGCCTTGGCCACCTAAAATATTAATAACACAACAATAATAATTTTTGACCTTAAAAAAGAAAAACATATAAATGAATATTGGGTCAGCCTTGAGGTGAGCCTATAAAAATGAAGCATCACATATTATGCATCTCTCTGCATGTGCACACAGATCAATTTGGTGCATCAGCAGAATGAGAACACGACCTGACAGCTCTCCAGTCACGCTTTGAATGCACATCTTAAACCACCTATCAGAGATCAAACATATTTCTTATGGTTTGATAAACTGGAGGTCGATGGAGGTATCAAGCTTTAGAAATGTGTTTAATTTATGCCACCTGAGTTTGTACTGATGCGCCCAGACCTTTCCCCTGCCATGGCACACGTCATGCAGCCTCTTGCACGTGCAGGAAACGTTGCAAATGTCGATATGGTTTAGAACCGGGAAGCACAATATATGCTCTAATAACTCCGCTGGTAAATCGGTTAACTGTTTGGCGAAACTCTCTGAAGTAACCGCGTTTGTCCCTAAAACTCGATCTCCCGCGTATGGCGTCGCCATCTTTTCTGTTTACTCCGATGACCTCATCTAAGCCCCGCCCAGTTGTCCGCGAAAACACGCCCCTTTCTGGTGCAAAGGGCTGAACTTTGAGCGTGAAATGATCCGAATATACACAATTTATCGAAATGTATTGAACATTTACTATGAGGAATATATATTTAATATAGATTACAGTTTAAAAATGTTTTTAATTAAATTTTAAATTTTATTATATATATATAAACTGTCTAAATAAATTACATTTTCATTCATCATTTGTAATTAATAGCAATTATATTATTTAAACAACAATTAAAAGTAATAAATGCATAATCTGTAAACAAAAGTAAACTAAAAATAATAGTCTTTTTATGTTATTAAAAAAACATAAATGTACATGATGTATCTTTTTTATCTTATTTTATTTTTTTTTTTTTACATTTACAGCATGTTCAGTACTTTAAAATTTTCTTCGTCTTAGCTTTACATTTCGGAAATAGTTGATTGGAAGGTATGTATGTATGTATTAGGTACTGTGCAATGTATGATCCCTGAAAAAGCAGGCTTTTAACTATAACTGACTGACGCACGCTATTGCGCACGTCCTCCCGCCTCCTCGTGCACGCGCACGTGAAGTTTCAGTTGTAGTTTTGTTGGACTGAAAGAGTCAAAGCAGCAGCTGTGTTTGTGTGCCAGGTGTTTAAACGGGCGTGAATCACACACACTACGGGAAATCAGCTGTTTTTACAGCTCGACAGGTGAGTTAGCAACCAGTTTACAAGCAGCCAGGCCAATTCCGTCAAAACACTCACAACAAAAAACAATGAGGCATGAAACCGTAGATTAGCCTAAACAAGCATATATGAGCGCCTAAAATGTTGTGAAGTCGTGTTAAAGTTAGTATTTTGCTACAAGAATGTATACTAAAGTGTTACGAAATAGGTTAATGTTATCAGATATCTGTCACTTAAAAGGTATTTACGCTTATAGTAGTTTAGAAGCAGCTTCTTTTGTCTGTTGTTATTGTACGTGTACTCAGTTACTAGCTAATAAACTTGTACTGTTGACTTTTCCTTTATCTTCTTACAGGCTTAATGGAGCTTTAGAGGAAGTAAAAGGCATAATATGTGTCCAACTACTAGTTACCAGTTAACGCAGGTGGTTTGACAACCTCTTGCCTTTAGAGATGCACTTTTATCATATTTTTTGCTACATTGGCCAGTAATGCTAAATTGTAGCTTTTAACCAGAGTTGAACTCTATTGTGCTTCATCATAAGCTATGCTTCAGATAGATAGTTAGGTGACAGGTTTATGTTGTTTCTAAAGAGGAGGAAGGTTACCCATCAGCAGCTATTATGGCAAGTGTCCTTGCATCAAAAATGGGGCTCAGCTCCCTTCGGAGGAAACAAGCCAAAACCTTCAATGTCACAGTTGTTACAATGGATGCAGACTTGGAGTTCAGCTGCGAGGTGAGTAGCAAGTGCTTTGTTTTAACTTTAAACAACAGAATTAACTTTAAACTGTCTGTCTCTGAATGTGTATGTATCAACTTTACATTATTTTATGGTGGTAAACCTATTGTAGCCTACAAACAAACCTGCGCTGGCAGTGATCAATGCTTCTCATCAGTAACCAGAGGGCATGTAAGCTTAACTTGGGAAAGGCACCAGACTGTCGACATTTTAACGTCCCCGCTCACTGTTGTTGTGCCCTTGAGCAAGTCACTCAGCCTGACCTGTTTCTCCAGGGGAGCTTCGTCAAGACATTCCTGTCTCCTCGAGCTGCTTTAATGTTTGAACAGAGGCAGTTCAGTGGCCTTAAGGAATAGCTCTTCCAAAAAAATGGAAATGGTGTCATCTTTTATTCCCCTCATATCATATCCGATCCCCCCCCTCCCCGTTTAACAAAATGAGTACAAGCTACAGCTTGCATGCAGCAAAAGTGGATTGTGATTTATATTGCCAAGCTATTAGAAAAGCACTATAGATGTGGTCCATGTGACTTGTGCACTGTATTCTAAGTCTTTGAACGAAGCAGTATTTCAGTTTTCAATAAGTTAACACTATAAAGCTTGACATATGAAATGATAGTCAAAAATATCTAAAAAAAAAAAAAATATATGTTTTTTGAGTGTCATATTTTATGGCTCATATAGTATGACATAGTGAGGTATAGCAGACTACTTACATAAAATGCATATAAATATCAGTTGTAAGTCAATATCTCCCATTTAAAATAATAAAGTAAGATAATCAAAGCTCTGTAGTTTTTATTTTGATGGAGGCAAAACATATTGCAGTGCAGTACAATGATGATTGAAAGATGAAAAAATAAGCATTCCTCAAAAGACTGATGGATCATGATTGATATTTTAACTTGATTTTTCTAAAAGGAAAAAAAAAAAAAATCAAGTAAACCTAATTGCTTCAGTCCGGTAAGTGTTCATCTTGAAATATTGCTAAAATTATATCTACTTTATAAAAACAATTTTGCAACAGACACGTAAATCACTATCTAAAGGGGGATGTTTTAAAGAATTATTCTAAAAGGACTTTTACTTGCTAAAAGAGTATAAACCATCAATCAGACGAAAGAAGCCATATAGTAGACTGTGTACAAAAGTTTTTTCAGCAAATTTTTATCATGTTGACAATTTAGAGGCCTTGGGAAGTTGTATATCAAATTTATAGGGTTAAAATGTCATTTGTGTTCAGTTAAAAAACAGTGCGTATTCCTGTAGCTCAAACAGTAGATCATGCTGTTAGCAATGCCAAAGTCATTGGTTTGATTCTCAGAGAATACATGAACTGATAAAATGTATACCTTGAATGCAGTGTGGATAAAAGCATCTGTCTAATGCATAAATCTCATGTTATATAATGAAATGTCAGGTTTTATGTCATTGACTTGAAATGCCAATGATTCTTCACACAACTGCAAATCTGGAAAATGTTGCTGCAATTGAGATTTGAGTGCTGTGAGGTGAATTTTGTCAATAAACAACGACCTCCCAATTTTAGACTATGCTCAAGCCTTTTCCCTCCTCCCTTTATCAGTTTGGTTTGATCCTGAAGCTTCTGTGTCTTGGAGAGCAATTGAGGAATCTATTGTTTATCCGTATAAATTGAAGCATCTTGTTTTTTCGGGGATTCCGCTTAGGCAGTGTAAATCTCGGTTTGGTCCCATTGTAACCCACCTCCTCTCCACATGGAGGGATGTTGAAAGACGTTCACAACTAGTTACAATATGGCATAGGCATTCGCCTATTTTCCACAATAATAATCTTTTGTCAGGCAGTTCTCCATTTCATTGTCCATAATGGACTCATAATAAAGTAAACACTCTAGGAGATATCTATGATAATAGTGGTTTAAAATCCCTCCAGAATCTCAAAACTCAATATAATCTGCCAGGCACCTCTTTTTTTATGTATTTGAGCATTAGATCGGCCCTACGGGCGTATGGGGTGCCTTAGAGCTCTCAACTGCCTGTTCACCCTTTGTGCAAACTAATCCTTCCTTCTGAGGAATATCCCTCCTCTGCTTCAGTCATCTGTCTCTTTCTTCTGGAGCATTCATACAAACCTTTATCTATTACAACTGTTTGGGCTAAGGATCTTAATGAGGATGTGCATGTTTTATTTTCGGATCAGGTATGGGGTATGTTTAAATTGTCTTCTAAAAACCCTAATCACCAAATGATTCATTGGAAATTGCTGCATAGGGTTTACTTGACTCCAGTGAAACATTTTTATATGAGTCTGTTGTCTTGTCCTAAGTGTAGTCTCTGTCCGCAAGGATCTTTAGGCACGTTTTTGCATTTTTTTTGAGAGTGCCCCTCTCTCTCACCTTTTTGGACTCAGCTCTCACAGGACCTTTCATATTTGTTGGGTACTGAGATATGTTTGACTCCGCGCCATTTTTGCATGAATGACTTTTGGGACTTCACCTTGTCCGTCCAACAAAGATATTTACTGTTAGCTGCTCTCACAGCAGCAAAAAAATTGCTAGTCAACCGTTTTAATCCTCCTCACACAATGGACAGACGAACCTGGACTGTGTGTTTGTTGGATATTATCTCGATGGAACTCTCAACTTCTCGTATACATGGATCATGCATAATGTGAAAACTGTAAATTTATGGCATTCAGCTTTTAATGTTGTCATCTTTTCTAAAATCTTTGTAAAAGTTATTTTATATTTATTTATTTATCTATTAATATTAATTAATTTATTTATTATTAATTTATTATTATTATTATTAATTTTATTTTATTTTATTTATTTTGAAGTCTACCGGGGGTGGGTTCTAAATTTGCACAGCTGCTTTTTGTTTTATGCTATTGTTCCCAGAAGAAAATGCAATAAACAGTTGTTAACAAAAAAAACCCAAAACAAACAAACAAAAACAACAACAACAACAACGACCTAATCAGTGTTGGGTAAGTTACTCTAAAAAAGTAATTAATTACTAGTTACTAATTACATCTTCAACAGTTGACACAGCCATATCACCCTGCAGCCCAAGACCGGTTGCCCACTGAAGCTAAGCAGGGTTGAGCCTGGTCAGTACCTGGATGGGAGCTTGCTGTTGGAAGAGGTTTTAGTGAGGCCAGCAGGGGGTGCTCACCCTGTGGTCTGTGTGGGTCCTAACGCCCCAGTATAGTGACGGGGACACTATACTGACAAAAAGCACCGTCTTTCGGATGAGACGTTAAACTGAGGTCCTGACTCTCTGTGGTCACTAAAAATCCCATGGCACTTCTTGTAAAGAGTAGGGGTGTAACCCTGCTGTCTTGGCCAAATTCCCTCCACTGGCCCTTGTCAATCATGGCCTCCTAATAATCCCCATCCACTTGATTGGCTCTCTCTCTCTCTCCTCTTCACCTATAGCTGGTGTGTGGTGAGCGCACTGGCGCCGTTGTGCTGTGGCTGCCGTCGCATCATCCAAGTGGATGCTACACACTCGTGGTGGTTGAGGAGAGATTGTAAAGTGCTTTGGGTGTATGGCAATACACAATAAAGCACTATATAAATGCATCATTCATTCATACATTCAACAGTGTAATTAGATTACGGTACAAATTACTCTCTCCCAAAAGTATTTAATTACTTATTA
The DNA here is from genome assembly GCA_039654775.1 of Spinibarbus caldwelli. Classification (NCBI taxonomy): domain Eukaryota; kingdom Metazoa; phylum Chordata; class Actinopteri; order Cypriniformes; family Cyprinidae; genus Spinibarbus; species Spinibarbus caldwelli. Next base: position 5,885,112 of record CM077223.1, on the reverse strand, counting down.
CTAATTACTTTCTAAATCCTATATCAATCTCGACAAGTTAATGATACATGTTAAGGATAGCCATGATACGTTCTTTCAAATAAATAACAGATAACTATACCTTATTCTAGTTACACTTTAGATTATAGGGTCCAATTCTCACTATTAACTAACTATTAACCATGACTTATGCCTCAATATACTCCTAATTAATGCTTATTAATACTTTGTAAAGTAGTTGTTAAGTTTAAGAATTGGGTAGGAATAGGATTAAGGATTTAGAATAAGGTCTTCCAGAATAAGACATTAATATTTTTTATATAATATATAATATATAATTTATATAATATTTAATATTTTTTACGTAATAATAAACAGCCAATATCCCAGTAATATTCATGCAAATAACCAACTAGTTAATAGTGGGAACTGGACACTAAAGTGTTACCAATATTCTTATTAATGCACCAAAGAATTTAAAGTGAGAGGAGTACATAAAAAGCATAGACTTTAAATTTTGATGTTAAATCCACTATTGCATTGTGTATAAATGTTCTACAGTCTATACACAGTATTAAGTTCAATTACATAAGAAGTAACTGTAATTAAATTACAGAAAAAAATTAGAGTAATCCCTTACTTTACTTTTTCAAGGGAAAAGTAATTAAATTACAGTAACTAATTGCCTAGTAATTAGTTACACCCAACACTGGACCTAATTTGGTTCTATTCCTTAAACAATGCTATTACATATAGTCATATGGGCTACTTTTATTGTCCTTTTGGACCTTATATAAATCACCATTTACTTTTGTTGTGTGGATAACAGAAGCTTGGACATTCTGCCTAACATCTCCTGTTGTGTTTAGAATATTGAAGAAAATTTTTCTATAAAAATAATCCCAAACATTTTTGAAAAAAAGAAAACTCGAGCGCTTGCGGGGGAAAACTAAAACAAACATTCAAATCTACAACGCAAGCAGCATCCTGTATGGCAATAATCATCATTCCCACATATAAAGGTGTTTTGTACAAACTGTGAATCCGGTGGGAGTTTTGCAGGCATACAGAGGACTCCTCTGTGGAGCTGCACTTCATTTGCACATAACATCCACTGAGTTTCTTACAGGAAGATGCCCTATTTTTACACAGAAACCATCTCAGGGAGTGTTTTTGAATTAAGGGAAAACAGATGGTGGTAAGAGAACGGCGTGACAGACGGGGACCATGAGTTAATGTCCCATGAGGCACGGTGGTCCCACTCGAAAAGACCCTGTGTACTGCTCTGTGCCTGGCTGTCTGTTTGCCTGTCTCTCACTCTGTTTTGATCTTTCACACTCATTAAAAGTATTTCCTATGATGGTAATGAGGTTCTGAGGGATCATGGTTCTGTTGTTATATAATATACTGATAAGGTGTCTCATGTACTAGTGGTTTTGGATACAAAACTAAATGTATAGTTAGAATTGAGGGAGCAAGATGTAGCTGTTCTGGATGGCATTTTCCTGAGACTTTTTTTTTGTTGCTTTTTTGTTTTTTGTCATATTGATCTTGATCTCCAGTAAATATTAAAGCAGTGTTCCAGGTTCAAGCTCTTTCAACAGCATCTGTGACATACTGTCGATAACCATAAACAATATTTCTGATTCGTAAAAACAATCAGAAATTTCAAGTAATGCACTTGTAATGTGAGTCTATGGCACAAGACGGATAGGTTTAAAAGCAGAAATGTGCAGCTTTATTCTTTTGAACAAAAATGTTATTTGAGTGCATTATACTACAGGTTTTATAAACTAAGGGTTCAGTTTTTTTTGTGGTAATTGACAGTATGTATGTAAGAGATACAGAGCTTACACAGTAATATTTAACCCAGATATCCCTTTGCATCTGGACCATTTGGACCATTTCATTTGATTACAGCATCACTGAGATTATATTTTGGTGCATCTTCGTATTTCCTAAACACCACCACTTGGTGGCAGCATGGATTTGTAAAACAAAACCCATTTCTCTCTCTGCAGTCCTTAAGATTTTATTGCTTACCATTGAGGGCTGATAATAGCCCATCACTAAAGTCATCTACAGGACTTGCTAAACCACAATTCATGTTATTTCCAGAAGCCTTGGGTATATAGTGATAGATATTATTAGAAAATGGTCCCCAAACAGTGATGAATAACATCGCCTAGATTCTGAAACTAGAGGAAAAACCATAAAGCCAGTTTTATTTATTTTAGCTCCTAAATGTTTTCTTAACATGCTTTAAAGTGAAAATGGTCCTCAGAAGATGGTTGTTACAATGCACTGATTCCATACAGATTGTCACTCAAAATTAAGTGTTTCATATATTTTGGGCTTCAGTTTAAGCATTGTTAGGCGCAATTTATTGGAAGTACTGTACAGTACATAATTTCCATTCGATATTAAAAACACTTCATTGTATTTTTATTTGTGTTTAAGGCTAAATTTTAGTTTAAGGCATCTCTTGTGCTAAAGATATTACGCATAGTATTAACCTCATCTAATCTTGTGCTGTGTAAGGAGAAAGACAGTCTTGGTTTAGCTCAGTCAATATAATCTGATTTGGGGTAATAGCCTGGGGTTCAATAGTGGATAAAGACAAGGAATTTGACTTTGAGGTTACTGCTTTTGTACTTTTTTTTTCTTTCTTGTGTGGTTATGCTGTCAAGTTTTCAGTACTTAATTTTTTTCTTCCTAAAAAGCCACATAACTTCTCTGCTGAATATTTAGGACAGTGAGTGAACACTTTTCTACACAGACACGCTTCATTTCTCTGTGAATGTTTGCACCAGCTGACGGTCGTCCTTGAAGGCAGCCGTCAGCTTCCTAGAGGGGAAGCATCAGCATATTTAATTGGTTGGACTCTGGATGGCAACATATTGTCATATGTTCTCATACATAAACAGTAGGCGAGATGAAACTGCACCTTGAAAAGCACCTGTCCCTGTTATGCTAATACAGTTTGCGGTGTTGATGATGTTTGCAATACTCTCTGGAAGTTGTCAGTACTTATAACAGCAAGGCTGTCTCCTCTGTGCCATAAACTTTAATCATTCAAGGTGACATATGTGGCAAGTATATTGTTCACAAGACAGTAGCATCTAGCTCAGCTGGGTCCAGATGATGCCTAGTACATTTGAATCCTACTAATGACAAGGCTAATCGAGCGCAGATGTCTACACAAGAGAATTATTCTCACAACATGAGTTTTCTAATTGTTATTCTCCTTATATACTCCTGCAGATTGCAAATTCTGGTTTTTGGCGTTATTAAATGACCTCTTCCAATATTGGGAAACAGTGCTGGGTTGTAACTGATTACATGTAATCTGGATTATGCACTCAGATTCCAAAAATTAAGTATGTGTAATAAATTAATTAATTTTTAAAATGCTTACATTCAGATTACAGTTACTTTATGGATTACATGACTACATATTATTCACGTCATTTTGACGTAAAATATTTACTTGAAATCCCTGAGATTTTAAGTTAGTATTTCAATAACTGAACTACACATTTTAGTGTTGATTTTATTTTTTTTTTATTTTTACGTTTTTTTTTTTTTTTTTGTGCAGTTCCTTCACAAAACCCAGTTTGAGAACCATTTAATGCACTTTAATGTTGTTGAAAATAAAGAATCAAATATGTCTTATCGAATATGTAATATCTTTCTATTTTTATATCAAAACTGTGATAAACGAGTTAGGTCAAAGTAATCTAAAAGTAATGAAAAAGTAGTTAGATTACATTACCTAAAATGTGTAATCTAATAGAGATGTGAGTGATTTGAAATCTGTAACGGACTATAGTGGTGTTGGGAAATAATTTGACCTTGTTTTCTGTCGAATTCATCTCTAACCAATAAAATTAATGTTAAAGATACAGCCATATGCAGGTGCTTTTGGCAGTAATAATGAATGTTTTGTTGCTGTTTTATTGATTCTGTTCAAGTACACAGTATGCACAAGACAATTAAAGTCGTTTTAATGAGAAATAAGCAACTGATATGTGTCCACAGTTCTTCTCCAATTGAATATGGTAATTTTTTCCCTTGGCCTCCTGATAGTAGTCCTCCTGATAAAAGATGAACTGATATGTCTGAAAACGAGTGAATGCTCTTGCTGACAGCAGTGACTTTGTAATGACGCTCAGATTCATTTCATTGCCTTGTGTCCACATGGTCTGTGGAAATGAGGTTATTCAGGGAATGTTGCTGTTCATTATACTGGAGCTGTTCAGATTTGTGGTCAGTCTGAATTCAATTAGTCTGCCGCAATCCCTAGAGAGTTTTTAGGTTGTTTCCTTTAAAGGCTTCTTGAAATTAAAATTAGGCTTTTATTGTGTTCAGTCCATGTCTGTCTATATGTTCTGGCTGCAATTTGTTGTTTCAAAAGGAACTATGGCACTGACAGGAATGGATCTTAAAAGTAGTTTAAAATTCAGCCTTTGGTTCAGAATGCATTTCTTCAAAGTTTCATGTTACTAACCTTTTTTGTAATCTTGTTTGAGCAGCTGAAGTGGAAAGGAAAGGATCTGTTTGAACTTGTGTGCCGGACACTGGGACTCAGGGAGACCTGGTTTTTTGGTCTGCGGTATGACGTCAAAGACACTGTGGCATGGCTAAAAATGGACAAGAAGGTAAAATGCTCAACTTTCTTGCACTTTCAAAATAGTGTCAGTCTGATAAATGCTTGAGGAAATGATTTGGAAACATTATTCCACTCTATCATGTACTGTATAATAGATCAGGATATCATGATATTCTAATTTACATAATTTAGGCTTTTAAAATATTTTTAAAAGATTATATTAAATTGTATTGTGTAATGATATACATTACCTTTCAAATAATTGAGGTCGGTAAGATGATTTTTTAATACTTTTATTCAGCAAGGATGCATTAAATGGATCAAAAGTGACCATTAAGTATTTTAAAGTAAAGGCCTTTCCACACTGAGCTCGAAAAAGCGAAACGAATTTCGGACGCGGTGACGCGCTGGAATCAAACAACGGCTTCCTATGGATGCTTTCACATAGACCGCGAACATTCTCGCACCAAAAATGCGAATTTTTTTTTTTCGTCTAGTCCAACGAATCTTTTCAGTTTCGCAAAGCGAAAATACGGGCCGTCCAATAAGATTTGAGAATTACATCACGTGCCTGGAGCAGCTGCTGTTGCACAAAAAGGCAAGAGTGGTGCCGCTGTTTCGAAAACCAGTGTAAACATACACAGAAGAAGAGTATCCCGAGAAAGAAGAGAATGGATGCTGAGTTCTTGTTATCTTTGTAATCTGAGAACAAATTTATTCTCACGTTCTTAATATAATTTATATTAATTCTCCACTGAATTATGTGATCTGGAGAGCACTGTCCTTTTTTTTCCACGTGCACGTGTGTTATGATTTAGAGCGCGTTCACTCTCTAGATCTTCCGTATTAAAAAAATCGAGTGAAACAATTTTCTACACATGAAATATGAAAGCAAATAGACATATGATTATGACAATGTATTTTCTGTATGTGTTTTGTGTAGAGCTCATGGTATTTTCATAACAATAAAGGATGTTTCTAACAGTAAGCAGTGTGGCTTTATTAAACATACATAGAGTGCATGTCTGCCTATTATAGAATCAAAATCAATAGACCACAATCGGATGTTATTACAATCACTCGATGATGGTTTAAAGTGGGTTTTAAGCAAATACATGAATAATAATTACATAAATGTTCGGTTACACTTTAGTTTGATAGTCCACTTTAGACATTCTAACTATAAGTAACTTTGTAACTACATATCAACTACGTCAACTTATTCTCATTAATTTACAACTATGTCTACTAACTCTCAGTAGGGTAGGTTTAGGGTTAGTAGAATAAGTTGACATATACTTGCAAAGTTTCTCATTGTATGTTGTATGTTGTGGACCCATCAAAATAAAGTGTTAAAAGATATTAAGCAGACAGTCTACTAATACTCTAATGACTGAAAGTGAAAGTGAAAGTCGTGACGTATTGTCAAGTATGGTGACCCATACTCGAAATTGGTGCTCTGCATTTAACCCATCCAAGTGCACACACACAGCAGTGAGTAGTGAACAAACACGCACACACACACAGTGAACACACACCCAGAGCAGTGGGCAGCCATTGCTCCAGCGCCCGGGGAGCAATTGGGGGTTCGGTGCCTTGCTCAAGGGCACCTCAGTCATGGTATCGAAGGCAGAGAGAGTGCTGTTTGTTCACAATCCCCACCTTCAATTCCTGCCGGTGCGAGAATCGAACCGGCAACCTTCAGGTTACAAGCCCAACTCTCTAACCGTCAGGCCACGACTTCCCTTCACTTCGACTGCTAGTTGACATGTAATTGCAAAGTTACTTACTGTTAGTAGAATGTCTAAAGTGGACTATCGAAATAAAGTGTTACCAAATTTTCAAATGTGGCTTGATGCTAATTGTACTTCTATTTATATTTTAAGATGTTTTCTTGTAAGCATATAGATAGTTTGTGTTTCTGGCGTAGAACCAAACTTTATTTAGCTATATAATTTAATGCTGTATATTGAGCAGTAGACGATGTTAAATCCATACATGAGATATAAAAATGCATTGTTGGTCGGCGCCACCTAGCGTGCAGGCGTGAATTAGCAGAAGGCGAACATTCGTTTCGCGTTCAGTGTGAAAGCACCTTTCGTCGGCGTTTCACCTCGCGTTTTCAAATCGCGCACAGTGTGGAACGGCCTTAAGACATTCATTTCTATTTCAAATAAATGCTGCTTTCAACTTTGTATTTGCCAAGAATTTTGGAAACAAAAATTGTCACAGAAGAAATATTAAGCAGCACGGCTGTTTTCAACTTTAATAATAATAAGAAATGTTACTTGAGCACTAAATCAGCATATTAGAGTGATTTCTGAAGAATCATGTGACATTGAAGCTGAAAATTCAGCCTTGAATCACAGGAATAAATTACATTTTAAAATATCTTCAAATAGAAAACAGTTATTTTAAATTGTAACAATATTTCACAATATAACTGTTTTTACTTTATTTTTGATCAAATAAATGCATCCTTTGTGAGCATAAAAGACTTATTTTAAAAACATTAAGGCCCGGTTTCACAGACAGGTCTTAGACTAAGCCAGGATTAGGCCATAGTTCAGTTAGTACATTTAAGTAATTTTTATAAACTGCCTTAGAAAAAAACATTACTGGTGTGCATCTTGAGACAAAACAAAGGCACTGACATGTTTTAAGATCAGTCAGAGCAAGTTTCCTTCAGTTGAAACAGCTCAGACTTACATTTTAGTCTGGGACTAGACTTAAGCCTTGTCTGTGAAACCAGTGGGTAAAAAATCTTAATGAGCCCAAACCTTTGAAAGGTAGTGTAAATGCAAACAGACTGTCATGAAAACCAAACCAAATTCATTACCCTCTCAAAAAGTACTGTGGTATTACCACGGTAATATGATATTGAAGGCTTGAACTTGTTCATGTACCATGCTCTTTTCATGGTACTTCAAAGAATGCTATAGTACTACTTTGGTGCATTTCCAAAAAGGATCATTTTTATCATGTTCAAAAATGTGGCAGTGTCCTGGTATTTATTTATTTTTTTAGTAATTTATTGTCAGTGTATATGAAGTATACAAGGCACAGCACAACATTTGTCATGACTTATCTTTGTAATAGGTTTTGGATCATGATGTGCCCAAAGAAGAGCCCATAGTGTTTCATTTCCTGGCCAAGTTTTACCCAGAGAATGTCGAAGAAGAGCTGGTGCAAGACATAACACAGCACCTCTTCTTCCTGCAGGTGAGTCATTGGCTCAGGTGGGTTTAGCTGGACTGCAGCTCAAATTAATTGAAATTTTTTGGCGTGTTGCCACTTTTATTGATAGGAGGATAGAGAGAGGACAGGAATTGATGGGAAAAGAGGTGACTCAAACACACGTGTGCATGGCTTCAGCAAATTTCTTCAAATTAACATCCATTATTAATCAAACACCACAGAGCAGTTTTTCATAACCGAAATCATGCTGTTTATGTTCTGGGATTTAACTTGGTGACTTTTCCAAATTTCAAGATAGATGTCCGCTCGGCTGGCTTATCGTGGCTTTTTTTGTTATTCATCATTGTGTGTGTAAATCAGTTTAGATGAAAATCATTCTGCGTCAGGGATATTATAATGCATCTTATTGTAGAAGGGTCGTAAAATGATCTCAGTCTGATTGTTTTTGGTGCAGATTCAAATGCTTTTGCGGCATTCATATATGCTTTCGTAAACAAGGATTTAATTTCAGTCGTCACTGTGAAAACTTGCAGTGTGTATGTGGCCTAGAGTTATTAGTTTTGAATATTGAATTTAGTTTTTATGTTTAATTTATTTTTAATTGGTCTTGTTAAATTTTAGTTTTCACATTATCATTTAGTTGGATTTTAGTATTGATTGATTTAATATTTAATACTGATTTAATATTATTTTAGTGAAATATTTATTTTAGTTTCAGCCAAAGTTATTGAACTAAAATTTTTTATGAAGATACATTTCTCAGCACAGTCCAGTGCTATTGATATTTAGTGGCATTTTAATGTTTAATATACATATGTTGTACATGGGTTTCTATAGGTTTCAAGTTTTACACTATATATTGAAAACTAAAATTTAGTTAGTTTTGGAGTCATGAAAATCTGTTTTGGTTTGGTTTCCATTTTTGCCCAGTTATGATGAAACAATGTTTTCATTTAGATTAATTTTTTTGGTTTTCCTTAACAATAATAACCTGTTTGTGATTAATTCTGCTACCTTTGTGTTGCAAGCCTAACTCCTAACCCCATCATGCTCCAAAAGCAAGAGCAGAAAATTGATGCACAGAAAATTTATTTGATATCTGCAGTGTTGTACATAATTAATCTAGCTAGTATTGTTTGTACACAACAGGTGATGATGTTTCATTGACCCAAACTGGAAAGCTATTTCATTTCAGTAAGCTTGGCAGCAGAGCTGAGCTCCTGTATTTGGTTTTTTGGTGTTGTTCTGTGTGAGAGGTTTGTGGGCTGTGCTTTCTGCGGGTTCAGCGCTCTTTCATTGTTTGGTGTGATTGTGTTCAGCCATGTGGAATTGGTGTGCTTCACATCAGGGCCCCGTCTCTGATTCTATAAGCCCAGGGGAACACCTCCCATCATGCGTTCTGAGCGATCAGAAACCATTAAGCAATAACACCTTGATTATAAGCACATTATCAATCATTTCATTGAGTGAGCTGGTTGCTCAGCATGGGAGGTAAATAATCACCTGTTTTGCATGCATTAACTCTCGGTTCAGTTTTGCCATCAGTGTTGCGACTACATTTGTTATATAATGTTAAGTTATGGCAATTTGCCCTTCACTTTACTGTGCTTGTACCAATCCGGTAGATTTAATGCATTGTAAAGTGCACCAGATGAAGATATGAACATTCGCAGAAAATGTAAGTAGCTTATCTTCACCACATAATGGGAGGTAGACCCGCACCGCTTCAGAATGGCAATGCACTCTGAAAACGAATGTAATGAATTCTCAAAAAATGCTAATGAATTCTGGGAAGAGATTGGAGAACAGTGAGTCTATTCTCTTAGCCTCTGCCCTCCACTCATTTGTAGGCTTGGGATAGAGCCGCATGTTTGGATGTGCAGATCCTGTTTAAAAACGCTCGCCTGGATGGGCTCTTATCAGGAACAGCCACCCTTCCCAGACTGCACTCTTAAAGTGCTGTCACATTTGTGAAGCAGATTGAAAAGACGACCATAATAGCCAGAGCCTTCTTGACCAGTTATTGACACATTGCATGCTACTTTTGTGACTTTTGTTTTCAGACTGATATTCGGTTGATAGATAAAAGAGCAAACATGATGATTTTTTAATATATAAAAGAGATGTTTGGGAAGCAAGAATTAACAGGGATGGTTTACCTGGAAATGAAAATTCTTTCATTATTTGCACACTTCGTTCCACTTTCTTGCTTTCATGGAACACCAAAAAATAATTTAAGAACACCCTGACCACTCTTTTCAGTATAACAAAAGTAAATGAGGAGTGTGGCTGGTAAAATACAAAATGAAAAGAATATATAATAGAATAAAATGGCCCAGAATGTAAGTTTTTAATACTTTGGCAGGGTTATGTGTAGTATGTATGCAGTACCATAAACGTCACAAAAGTAGAATATGTGACTCATGCACTATATTCACAATCATATTGATACACTACTGTTTAATACCATTTTAGGGTCAATACGTTTTTTTAAAAAATATTTTTCAAATAATTCTCTGATGCTCAAGGCTGCATTTATTAGGTCAAAATACAGTAAAATCAGTAATATTGTTAAATAATAACATAATTTAAAGTAACTTGTAATACTTGTAAAAAGTATCTTGTAATAACTTTGAATTAATTAATAAATTAATTTTCAGCATCATCACTCCAGTCTTCAGTGTCACATGATCCTTAAAAATCATTCTGATATGCTGATTTGCTGCTCAGAAACCATTTATTATAGTGGAGAAAACAGTTGTGCTGTGTAATATTTTTGTAGAAACCTTGATATTTTTTTTTTCAGGATTCTTTGATGAATAGAAAGTTCAAAAGAACATTTTTTTGAAATAGAAAGTTTTTAACATTATAAATGTCTTCTCACTTTTGATAAATTTAATGCATCCTCGCTGAGTAAAAGTATTAATTTCTTTAAAAAAAAAAATTAAAAAAAACCTTATGACCTCAAATTTTTAAACAGTAGTCTGTTTATTATTGGAATGATTGAAGAAAGTCATGCAGGTTTAAAACATGTAATTTTTGGACAAACTGTTAATTTATTGATGAGTATTTGGTTGTTTTATTATTGTTTTTTTTAATGAGTTCGACCTTGTGCTAATTGTAGCCCTGTCGTTAAACTTTTTTTGGATTCTGTTTTCTCATTATCATTAAATGAGATCCTTTTTCGTTTTGCCAAGCAGCTAATGGTCGACACAGTGACCAGCCAACTCCCGTGTGGTTGTGCTTTTAGCAACAGCTCATTTGGCAAGGCAGCGATATTTTACTCGTAATTTGGCACTGGTTCATTGTTGACAATTAAATACTAACCTTTCAGTATGAACACACATTTATGCATTTATAAGCTGTGTACATAAACAACCTTTTGTTTTGTTAACCATTCCTTTGTTCATAAAGGTCAGGGGTCTATTCCTCCATCCTTTATTAATTTTCTCTTTTGATGAAGCATGAAGTCAGGAATTAATTTGATTCTTTGATTCATTCATAAGTCTATCAATTAGTTACAGTTGCTTACGAGGCAGCTCTGCATTGAAATTCTATTTCTTTTTCTTTTTCTGCAGGTTTCTGGAATTAGTTCAGCTTGACTGCTTAACGTACAGACTCCATTCAAACATTTTGTAGATAATACAGCCTTGAATGTGGCTCTTTTATAACTACATTTTATGTTTTTTTATTATTTTATTAACAGGGTAGCATGCATGCCACTTTTTTTAACCACGTTTCTTATTTATAACAATATTTTATTTTATTTTAGCTTAGATGCTGAAATCTTAAACCTACTGAAAACTTTAACATTATTATTTTGCTGGTTTGCAAGCATTGCTAGATCCTTCAGGAAATGCAAGTCTAAATTTATTTATTCATGCATGCATTCAAGTCTAGATGATGGACACACAAATTACATTGTTACAAACTGATATGCAGTGATTTCTGCCAGGCTTAGGAGTCTGCAGTAGGAGCAGTCCTTTGCCAGGTCGCCTGTTTTCTCCCTACATCCCCACTTGGAATTCAACTCAACATCCCCGACAACAGTGAATGTGTAACCTGTGAGCCATCTGCTGCTTCTAGAGTTCTTAAAACTGACCCTGAAATATTCTGCCTTTGCTTTGTATTTGCAGCCATAAATGACGTCTGGGCTTTGCAGTCCATAGTGCCGGAAGGAGACAACCTCTGCCGGCTTACTAATGGATAGCTTAAAAAAAAATAAAAATAAATAAAAAATAACAAGAAAAAACACACACACAAAAAAACACAGTGTTGTTTGTTCTGTCTATTCAGAAAGTACCTGTCAAAATATCTAGTTCATATAAAGCATTAAAGTTCTGTAGACCCTGACTATAGAAGTTTATCTAGTTAGAGATCTGTTTCTGACACTGTGGTTTGCATGCTAAAACTACAGTAAGTAGTCATACATAACACGTCATAACATGGTTTTGATACCAGAGACTACTTGGTCTCATGCTGTTTCTGAAAATCACCTATTTTTAAGAGATTAATAGTTTTATTCAAGGATACATTAAATTTATAAAAATTGACATGCTTTTTTAGTGTTACAATAGATTTCTATTTCAAGTAAATATATATATATATATATATATATATATATATATATATATATATATATATATATATATATATATATATATATATATATATATTTTAAGTTTTGTATTCATAAAAAAAAAAAAACAATATCATAGTTTCCACAAAAATATGAAGCAGCACAACTGCTATCAAGATTGGTAATAAAATGAATCAATATTAAATCAGTATATTAGAATGATTTCTGAAGGATTGTATGACACGGAGTAATGATGCTGAACATTCAGCTTTGCCATCATAGCAATTAGTGTGTGTGTGTGTGTGTGCGCGTGCGTGTATATACAGTGCCCTCCAAAAGTATTGGAACAGTAAAGACAAAATTGCTCTGTTGGCTGTGGAGTCAAGACATTTGCAAATATGATTAAAAGATTAATATGAGACAAAACTACAGAATGTCACATTTTATTATTAGCCGTTTCAACACATACATGTTTTACCAAATAAAAAGAACAGCACTTTTAGAGTTCATCCCACTCATTGATGTGAGCATAAGTATTGGGACAGTTGAACATAAGGCAGATAAAAAAGATTAAAAGCTATTATTTAGTTGCAGATCCCTTGCGCACAATCACAGCAGTGAGTCTGTGACCCATAGACATCACCAGACTCTTGGTCTCATCCTTTGAAATACTTTTCCCAGCCTTTAATGCAGCCAATTCCAATTGTTGCTTGTTTTGGGGAGTTTCTGCCTTTACTCTCCTCTTCAGCTGGTGAAATTCATGTTCAATCGGATTTAAATCTGGAGATTGACTTGGGCAATCTAAGACTTTCCATTTCTTTGCCCTTATAAATTCCTTGACTGAACTGGCAGGGTGTTTTGGGTCATTGTCCTGATGCAATATGAAGCACTTTCCAATGAATCTGGTGCCATTTTCTTGAATATTGGTAGGCAAGATGGTTTTGTACCCTTCCAAATTCATTCTGCTACTGTCATCATACATTAAGTCATCAGTAAAGTTGAGAGGGCCCGTTCCAGAGACAGCCATACATACCCATGCCATGACACCACCTCCACCATGCTTTACAGATGAGGCTGTATGCTTGGGATCTTTTGCAGTTCCCTTTTTTTCTCCACATTTTTGCTTTCCCATCACTTAGATAAAGGTTCATCTTTGTCTCATCGGTCCATAAACACAGTTCCAAAACTCTTCTGGCTCATCTTTGTGCTTTTTTGCCAACTCTATTCTTGCCTTTCTATTTTTGGTGCTGGTCAGAGGTTTGCATCTTGCTGTGTAGCATCTGTAATTCTGTGTCAAAGTCTCCTGAGGACAGTAAATTGTCAGAGCATCACCCCAGCTTTCTGGAAGTTGTTGGTGATTTTACAGACACGTCTTTTAGGGTTCATTTTCACAGCTTTTATGATTTGTCTGTCATCAACTACTGTTGTTTTCTGAGCCGATCAGGTAGTTGTTAGTTGTTGGTTGCTGGTGTCGCTGGTGGTTTCCAAACTCTTGATTTCTCCATGCCCTTTGTTTTTGCTATAGCTCTAATTGACTTCCTCTTTTCTTTTAGCATCCAAATTGCTTGCTTTTCTCTCAAAGTCAGCTCCCTCATCTTCATCCTGGTTTGTGTGTGTCATCATCGAATGCAAGATTCAGAATGCAGAAGTAATGGATATAACTGATACGACACATTCCCTGCTTTTAATATCTGAAGAATGAATGCAACAGGACACAGCTGATCACTTAGAAAGACCTGTGAGGCAACTGTCCCAATACTTATGCTCACATCAGATAGGGGGATTAAACTCTAAGAGTGCTGAACTTCTTAGCTGGTAAAACATCTGTGTGTTGAATCACCCAATAATAAAATGTGACATTCTGTAGTTTTGTCTCATATTCATCTTTTAATCATATTTGTAAATGTCTTGACTCCACAGCCAACAGAGCAATTTTGTCTTTACTGTTCCAATACTTTTGGAGGGCACTGTATATGTGTGTGTGTGTGTGTGTATTTACATATTTAGTTTAATTTTAAATGTATTTTAATTTTATCTATTATTTCCACAGTATTACTATTGTTATTATTATCTATTTTTACTTATAAAAAAATTCACTTTTAATCAAATAAATACATGAGACTTCTTTCTTACAGACTTGTATATACTGCATTCTGTGTCCTTTTGCTGCACTGTGTTTAACATGCTGTCTCTAATATCATCTATAATACTTACTTGTAGTTAACAGTTAAATGTCTGGGGAGGTAACAAAAAGGATGCAGATTCAAACACTGCAAAGGAATGGTCTTTTAACTTCCACCATTGTGCCCTTTAGCAAGATCCAGGCAAATATCACTGTAATCTATCTTCTCTCTTCTGATATCCCGCAGGTAAAGAAGAGTATTTTAGAGGAGGAGATATACTGTCCACCCGAGGCTTCAGTTCTGTTAGCCTCTTACGCCGTCCACGCTAAGGTCAGTGCTTTTTCTAACACACCTGTTTTTAAAACCCTTCTTTCTTTGATAGACACAGAAATGTGTCTGTGTTAAACCTTAACCTCCTATGGACGTCTTTCAAGGTCAGCATCTATCCCATTATGCTTTTCCCACAGGAAGTTCATTTTATTAAGTAGGTGTCAGTTTGATTGACAACTCAGGGGCAACAAGAACATGCGATTTATCCAAAAGCCTTGGCTAACTGCACACAGCTCACCTTGTGCCAATTTAGAAACCGCACTCCGTTTCTCTCTGACTCATGCCAGACACGGAGCAACGCTAGATGGCTCTAAAAAACTGGATGGGAGTCAGCTAAAGCTTTTGTTTGTTTAATTTGTAAGCTTCACATGGCAAGGCAGTTTGTTTAGCTGGTGTTTGAGCCTTGTGGTGGTGTGCTTAAGTCTTTTGATGGCTTCTCAAGGCTGTTTACAGTGGCTTTGGGGAAACACGTCATTTTTGATTTTGAAGTTGTCATGTATGTGATTTGCACACAACTGATCAGTTTTTTTCTTTTTGCTTTCATATTGTTGCTATATCAAAACAAAAAAAAAAAAAACTGTCATTGTTTCATAGTATTATTAATCTCTTATTAAATTAGTTTTACCATCTAAGTTTGTTTTTTAACATGAATGTTACAATCAGTTTTTGCATTGATTCCAGGTATTTGATAGAAATCTTTTGTAACATAAATGCCTATTTCAATGCTGTTCTTTCCCACAAAAATATTAAGCAGCAAAACAGCATATTAGACTGGTTTCTTAAGGATCATGTGACACTGAAGACTAGAGTAATCACACCAGAAAATTAAGATTTAATTTAAGATTAATTTTAATTTAATTAATTTTAAAGTAAATTTTATTTAAGATTTTTTTTTTTATTTAAGTTATTTTAAATTGTAATAATATTTTACAATATTACTGTTTTTACAGAATTTTTGATCAAGTAAATGTAGCCTTGGTGAGCACAAGAGACTTCTTTAAAAACATTTTAAAAAAAAATCTTAGCGACCACAAACTTTTGAACAGTAGTTTTCAATTTGGATTTTTTAGTTTAAGTATTTGATTCAACCAATTATCCAATTATAATAGTTAACATCATGTTTACTAAAATATAAACCATTTTTTATTGAATTCTACAGAAAATAAATGCATTTACATTGTGTTACAATTATATGAAATATCTTGTATTGCAAGTTTTGTTCATTCTGCCAACCTCTACTTGGTGCATTACTACGATTTCAATTGAGGTGCAGTTACAGATTTGCATTTATTTGGCTTGGAATGCAGCTTATCCACAAAGATTTATCTGGTTTACAAATGTGAGTAGTTGCATGACAGATTTCTGTCTCCATTTAACACCACCAGGTGCAGGTTTGGAATTATTCAAAAAGACAGGAAGTTAAAGAAGGCATGAGAAAAGAGAACAAAGAGATGTAAAGAGAGTAAGAATCAAAAAAGAAGCATAGGCAGATATACACAAGTAAGAAATAAAAAAGAAGATCGCACAGAGAGGAGAGGCTGAGATGGCAGCAGTTTCTCCCTTACTGTGAAAACTTGTTCTTAATGCAGGAGTGAAGCTTTAGACAGCAGCCATTCACACAGACACTTTCAAATGGGGATGCTTTCACATGCCAGTCTCATCTCAGCTGAGCAGCGTGAATCTGTCCGTAGAGCTCAAAATGACAAGCCAGCGTGACACTGATGGAGTATTATTGTCTTGCTTTTCTAATTCTGCATATCTGCTTGTTCTTCAGTTCCTGCAAGCAGTCCACAATCTGCAATGATGTTTATTTTGGAAGATAGTGACATTAATATGCCTTGTCTTACAGGAGTATTCTAAGCTATTTTTATGTATTGCATCTGTGGTGTGGTGTTGATTACCACAGACAATTTCGTCAGTGTTCCTCAAACAAACGTATAGACAGTAAATACATTTGTCAATTTCACACTGTTTCAAAAGTATAACCATAACCAGGGCTGCACGATTGACAAATCATAATTGTCGATTGTTCCCTTAAAATTGTAATTGCGATTATTAATTACGATTATCACAATTTACACTGAATGATGTTTATACCATTGTTTGAAGCAACTGCATGCCATATTTTTACATGAACATAAACAAGCTGAAAACACTCTTAACTGAAAAACCTTTATTGCTTTTCTATAGTATTAAGCCTCAAATGTCAATTATACATTGGATTGGTTTATTCTTTGAATTAAAACCCTTAAGATAACATGTAGAAAGAAAAAAACACATCTTAAGCACGCAGAATAATATAAGTGGACTTTAAGCGATTAATTGCCACTTTGAACGATTACATAATTGTGGCATTTGTAATTGCAATTGCGATTAGAAAATCGTTTAATTGTGCAGCCCTAACCATAACATTAATGTGTTTGCATAAGACTGGTGCGATATGTGTTATTATAGCCACTCTTTTCAACTTTAAACCTGTTTGCTTTCAATTTGTATGTGAGGATACCAGAATGGGATGTGGATGTACAGAAACATTTGAGGCCAATAAGATATATATTTTTAAAGAAATTAATACATTTTTATGCAAAGGTGCATAAAATTTATCAAAAGTAGCAGCAAAGACTTGTACATTGTTACAAAATATTTCTATTTCAAATGAATGCTTTTCTTTTGAACTTCTGTATCCACAAAAATATTGATAATATTAAACAAATCGGCATATTGGAACAATTTTTGATGGATTATGTGAGACTGAAGACTGGAGTAATGGCTGTTGAATATTCAGTTTTGCCATCACAGTATTAAATTTTAATTAATACATTAGTAAATTTTATAAAATTATGTTTTAAAATTTTTAATTTTTAAATGGTAATATGTCACAATATTACTTTTTACTGTACTTTTGATCAAATAAATGCAGCCTTGGTGAGCATTAGACACTTCTTTCAGAAACATTAAACATCTTACCGACCCCAAACATTTGAATGGTAGTGTAATTGTTTTTTTTTGTTTTTTTAAATATCAAATTTTTCTATGATATTCTGTCTGTGTAAAATGTGATCGTGCAATTATCTTTCTGTCTCAGCAGCACCTTTTTTTACTCTCTACTTATCTTACCCGTATTGCCTCTCATAAAAACTCACAGCTGTATTTCATCTTATTTTAATTTGAAAGTGCTTTTATGTTTTACGCAACAGCGTATTACTCAATTCACTTTAATTGAGAGCAGGTGAATATAATGGCTGTTTTTTTATGACTGTGTGAGTCCATTTTTCCTCCTCTCTCAGTATTCATAATTGAGCTCATTTTGATTTCTCATCTTGTTTCTGCAGTATGGGGATTATGACCCTAATGTCCACAAGCCGGGCTTCCTGTCCCAAGAGGAGCTGCTACCAAAGAGAGTGAGTGTGATGTTGAGATGGGCGTCGCTCCATGCTAATTATGCTGATTATGTTCGCAGATCTCTGTAACGAGCCTGTAAGGCTTCAACAGGCTTCCCGTAGGGCGTTAGATGTAGTGAAAGCTCTCGGCTGGAAGTACTCGCTCGCATGTCAGTAAGTACTGAGAAAGGGCGTTTGTTTACTCCACTGGCATTCAGAATCGTCTGAAGAATTTGAATAGTCCCACTTAATTAGGAAATGTCCTTCAGCTCTATTAGCCATTGTGTTTGGCTCTGTTAACTTTTTTTATGCTGTTTGGCTTCAGGTTTGGTTGATCGTCTGAACCTGATTTCCTTTCCGCCCAGTTATACATTGTGTTATTTGGCTCAGAATATTTGTGAAATCAATATGTTTACTAGCAGCAGCTGTTTACAACCTTAGCTAAAGTGTCTCAGGAGAAGGAAAACTTGGTTTAACCCAGTCCAGAACTCAGCTCCACACTATCTGGCTGAAAAATGTTGCAAAAGATGCAAAGAATGTGAGCTATTTTATAAAGGTAATTTCTGTGGCGACCATCTACTATAAGAAATCCATTGTAATTATATGCCAAAAAAATGGTATGTAGAAAATATTTGATCAAAAATACAGTAAAAACAGTGAAATATATTTTACAATTTAAAATAACTGTTTCCAGTTTAATAGATTTTTAAAAAAAAAATTTCCTGTGATGGCAAAGCTGAATTTTTACTCCAGTCTTCAGTGTCACACAATACTTCAGAAATTATTCTAAGATATTGATTTGGTGCTCTAGAAATTTGTTTTATTATTATTAATGTTGGAAGCAGTTGTGCTGCTTAATATTTTCTAGAAGCTGAGACATATTTTTTCAGGATGCTTTGATGAATAGAAAGTTTAAAAGAATATAATTTATTTGAAGTAGAAATTATTATTAATCATTCAAATTTATAATAAAAATAATGAAAAATGTTATATTATAAATGTTTTACTGTCACTTTTGATCAATTTAAGGCATCTTTGCTGAACAAAAGTTTCAATTTTTTTCAAAAAACGGTAATGTCATCAACAGTTGTTCACGTCCTTTTTTTTTTTTTTTTTTTTTTTTTTAGATGGAAAGCAGCTTTCATTCCAACAAACAAAATGAATACTGATGTTAAACAGAGTCTGGTGCGCACCAAGAGCTCTGTTATGAAAATGCGCTGATGAGACAGTTAAAGACTTCATTCAAGTTGATGACTGATCTTCATGTGTCTTTCTCTTGTGCAGGTTATTAATCTGTACCAGATGACTGCAGAGATGTGGGAGGAGAGAATCACGGTCTGCTACGCTGAGCACAGGGGCAGAACCAGGTATTGTACACTCTAGCCTCAGTCCCAGACAGCTTGCCCTCGTTTTTTTCATGGGCTGCCTGATGCATGTTGCACACCAAAATGGCAAATGCCTTCTTAAATCGCTTCTTAAATCTTAAATTCTTAGCTGCAAAATTGACCAGACTTTTTTAATAGTTAACAGTCTGGCTCTGCGATGCTATAAATGCATACTGTTGCACAGGTGTGGCTTCACTCTGTTATGTGCACTTTGGAAAGTCAAGACACTCACAAAATGAAAAACTGGCCTGCTTCTTTATCCAGAAACGGGCATAGCCTTGCTCAAAAAAGCCCAAATTGGTCTACTGTGAATGATGAAACCGACTTCCTGTGTTGCTTCGGATCCTATTTAGATGCATGTAGGGCACTTTGTTCCACACCTTCTTACATGTGACAGCACTCCACTGTGTATTCATAAAACACACTAACAAATACACAGTCTGTACTAGGGCTGGGCGGTATATCGAGTTTATACGATATATCGATATATTTTTTATAAGCGATACGGTATGAAGCAATACCGTTAATATCGATATACAGTAGTTTGATACGAGCGCATCTGAAAAAATATCTAGGGAGGACACAGACTGAACTGCTGCGGAGAAAGTGCATACAATTTGTTCTAAACATGTGACAAGCTTTATATGAAGGGCTTTAAAAAACTTGTAAGATATAGTAGCCTATAGTTTATAGTTTCAGTTTAAAGCGGCTCGCCCCGTCAGATGCTCTGACAGAATGGCTGCGTGTGCCGCTGAAAGAGACGCGCTGTTTAATGTGTTTGAAATGTGCTGTTTTTCTTAATGCATAACTTACATTTCACAGGTATATTCTCCCTCTGTAAATGTTAGAAAGCCATGGAAATATTTCCATTTTGCTGTCAGAAGTGCATGAGATTTTGCTTTGTGATTCTCTGCTAAACTTCACAGACTTCATTCATAACGAGCGCCGCCGCGCCAAATAGACAGAGTGCAATGAAATAGGAGCACAATAACTCTGACTAAAATATAGATTTTGCTGAAATATTTGTAGTTGAACAGTAAAAGTGATATATGTAGAATTTTAAACCTACAAGGAGGCTAAGTGTATTTGTATGATACCACTAACTGTAAAGTGACTGTAATGGGGTAGCCTAATCAAAATAGCCTTTTTATTTAATTAGTCTGTGCTTTTTTATTATTTTAATTTTTAGTTTAGTAAATTTAACTTCTGCTTTAAAAGCATTGTTTTTGTTTTTAGATTGCAATGTTACAGTGTTAGAATGTAATGTGATTTTAACCTTTTTTTGCACATAATATATGCCTACATGGTTACATTCTCTTTATTTGTTTGTTTAATCTAAACACAAAATACCGAGATATATACCGTATACCGCAAATCAGCCAAAAAATACTGAGATATGAATTTTTGCTCATATCGCCCAGCCCTAGTCTGCACATCTCTTCTTATCTCACCATTTCATACATACACCTAGCTTAATTTGATGTCACACCAGAAGTTTAGCACTTTTATAGCATTTTTTTCCCCCCCTTGAAGTCCAGTGTTTGTCAAGGTTTTTTGTATTAAAGCAGTTGTAATATAGTTTCATGTGCCATTTTCAGTCCTCCAGGCCATTTAGCTATTTAATCTTTAGGACTTGTAAATATAATATAACTATGTAAATATATATTATGTAAATTACTTCTTTTATAATCAGCTGACTTTTTTCACATGTGAATTAACTTCTTTCATTAACTTCTTTCATTCTTTTTTCAGAGAATTTGCATATTGTCTATTGATATATTTAAATTGAATTAATATGATATGACGTGATATGCAAAAGAAAAATAAATAAATAAATTATTTCCATATATTTGTGTTTGCTGAGAAAAGCCCCCAAATAAAGATAATTCAAAGGCATTAACCTACATTGCTTTGGGGCCGTTCACACAGAAGGTGTTTTTATATATATTTTTGTGTTATATGTTATTTATTTGTTTATTATTATTTTTTTTATTAATTTTGCTTTATATTAATTATTGTTATTTATATAAATTAAGTATATTTTCATTGACTTGTTTTGTTTAATTTGAGCTATTTTACTTTATTTTTCATTTATGTATTTTTATTTATTTATTGTTTTAATATTGTATAAAGACCAAGGTGGTCTAATGGGACCCTTCACACAGAACATGTTCTTATATTTCATCTGTTTGTTTGTTTGTTTAATATACATTTTTATTTATCTTTTGTTTAAATTAGTTTTTATTATTTTAATTTTTTACATTTTGTTAACTTTTTTTTTTACACTCTTTCATTTATGTATTTTATTTATTTAATAATTTGGTTTCAGTAGATATATGTACAGATGCAAACTAATGTCTGTGGGTGTCTGTGTGTGTGTGTTTTAACCTTTTATTTTATTTTTTTTTTTCATTTATTTATAGTATATTTTTATTTGTTTAATCATTTGGTTGTTGATATATGTATAGATGTAGGCTGATGTCTTTGGCTGTTTTTAAGACGGCATGTTTAAAAATACATTTTAAAAGTAGATCAGCTTTGAAATACTGGCTGTTTCTGTAAGCACAAACACATCCTGTACGAGCAGCTCCTCACTCATTCTGCCTAAGTCTGCTCTTGGTAAGTGTGGTTTGACAAGGCAAGTTGCATGCAGACTCACAAGAACATGAAGGTGGTACTAAAAATGTAGTTGTTTTTAGTATGATATTTTTAATTGGTGAATTTATGGTGAGTGTGTGTGTGTTTGTGTTTATTGCCACAATCAGTTACTGTAAGACATACTGCGTGACCTCTAGTTTCTGCACTCCAAGTTGGTCGAGTCTCATTAAAGCCCTGCAGTGCAATAGATTTTATTTTGTGTCTAATTTATTCTCTCTCTGCCTTTCTCCCCTTCTGTCTCCCTCCTTTCCTCCCTCCCACGTTTTTGTTTGTTATTGTGTGCTGCAGAGATGAAGCTGAGATGGAGTATTTAAAAATAGCTCAGGATCTGGAGATGTATGGGGTCAATTACTTTTCCATTAGGGTAAGAAATGCCTCCGCTGCTGTACGGCAGTAACAATCTGAGCTAGAACTGCAGACAGCCAAATGCTTTTATTATTGTATACCTTTAATATTATGTGTAATAATCAAGCCTTTTATTATTGGTGACCTAGTCACCTTTAGCTTAAATCATCTAACCACTTTGAAACTTCATTATTTCTGCCTTTTTGTTTGAAATATTTCTTTTGCCAGCCATGTGACGTCTGTTCCACTTTGAATAGCTGTTGCAGTGTGATCATGATAGTAAAATAAATTGGACTGAGGTTCTTTTAATATCTTTTTATTTTTCAAGAATAAAAAGGGAACCAGCTTACTGCTGGGTGTTGATGCTTTGGGCCTCCACATTTATGACCCGAGTAACAGACTGACGCCCAAAATCTCTTTTCCCTGGAATGAGATCAGAAACATCTCGTACAGTGATAAAGAGGTACTTATTTTATGAACAATTCATACTTTTACGCAATCTGCTCTACACTAAGTGGTAATATTGTTGGTAAACTAATTTCTGTGACTGTGTCTTCAGTTTGCCATTAAACCTTTGGATAAGAGGGCAGATGTCTTCAAATTCAACTCCTCAAAACTCAGAGTCAATAAACTGGTGAGTATTTTGTGATGTAATGCAGTGATCAATTTCACATTGATCTTCACAAACCCACTGTGGTGTGGTATGTTGGTTTAAGGTCTGGGCTGTTAGCCAGAAGATTGTAGGTTTAATAAATCTTTATGCCATTAATCTAGAGATGTTGTCATTTGTTAGTTAAATCTACCCAGAATTAAAAATTGTCATAATTTACTCACCCTCATGTTGATCCAAACCAGTATAATTGTATTTATTCAGTAAAAAACAAAAAGAGAAATTTAGCTGAATGTCTATAGTGCTCTTTTCCAAAGAAAGTCTATGTAAAACCATAAATGCATCATAAAATGGCCTCTTTAACCTATAACTAACATATGTGCCATGTCTTCTGATGGCATTTGTGAGACACAGACTAAAGTTTCAGTCATTAGAAAGTCATACAGGTATAAAACAACACGAGGATGAACAATTGACTGAATTTTTATTTTTTTGTTAGGGGTAAATAAGTTTTTGATAAAGCATTTTTGTGTGTTTGAAGATTCTTCAGCTGTGCATCGGGAACCATGATCTCTTCATGAGGAGACGCAGAATTGATTCACTTGAAATCCAGCAGATGAAGATGCAGGCTAGAGAAGAGAAAGCTCGCAAACAGGTCAGGAATGATTTCAGTGAATGATTTCCGGATTAACAGCATGAGAGAGAGATTATTGTTTGTTCTAAACAAATAAATGAATACAGACTGTTTCTGGGCTCTGTTTTTCAATCAGATCTTGTTTTACAGGATCAAAAGAAAAGCAGAGCAAACAAAGTTGAAAGGAAAGAATTAAAACAGCAAGTGGAGAAATAGATATATATATATAAAAAAAATAAAGCAATAAAGATTAGAAGAGAACACAAAAAGAGAAAATTAATTCATACATAACTGATTTTTTTTTTTTCTCTGGCAATGTAGCCGGTTCTAGATGACAAAATGTTCAATATAGTAGAAAAACAAGCATCCATATCAATTTTTCATGGTTCTTTATGATTTAAGTGACATACACTATGTTGCCATTTAGAAGTTTGGGTCAGTTTTGAGGTTTTAATGGTGAGTCTCACGATTATCAAAACAGCACTTATTTGATCAAAATGACAGTAAAAACAGTAATATTGTGAAACGTACACAATAATATATTACAATTTAAAGTAGTTTATCTCTTTGAATGTATTTTAAAACTTAATTTATTTTTGTGATGTCAAAACTGAATTTTCAGCAGCCATTTCCTTCAGGATTTGGTGCTTAAGAAACATTTCTTATTATTATCAATGTTGAAAACAGGTGGGCTGATTAATATGTTTGTGAAAACAGTGATACACTTTTTCAGGTTTCTTTGATGGATAGAAAGTTCAAAAGAACAACATTTATTTGGAAAATCAATCTTTTGTTACAATGTAAAAGTCTTTACTGTCAATTTTGATTAGCTTAATTCTTCCTTTCTAAAAAAAAAAAAAAAAAAAAGGAATCCTAAACCTTTTAACAGTAGTTTGTGTAGACATATTCCAATAAATGATTTCAGTTTTGGGAAACTATTAAGTTGCTTTGTAGAGCTTGGGAAGTGTCAGGTGAATCCTCCCTCCCTCTCTAGTAAATCTTAAGACTTCATGGTCACCATATGCATTGATTTTCCTGTTGCACCTCCAGGCACCTTTAACCAGGTGCTGGATTTGTGATCCACTAAACCCATTTAGCAGAGCTGCAATCCTGGTGAAATATGGATGAGCTTTTTGCACCTCTGTGTAGATGGAGCGGCAGAGGCTGGAGAGGGAGAAACAGTTGCGTGAGGAGGCAGAAAGAGCTCGTGATGAACTGGAGAGGAGACTGATTCAGTTACAGGACGAAGCTCACATGGCCAATGAAGCACTGGTGAGAAACTAAAACGTCACCCACACTAAATGTACTTACCCTAATCGCTTCAGTGCTTGCTAGAGCACATAGGTATCTATACTTGTTTTAGTAGTAACATATTTTGATTATCACTCATCAGCCAATCATTATTAACCTGCTACAGCATCTAGGGATGTCAAAAGTACCAATACAACAATAATAATAATAATAACAACAACAACAATAAGAAGAAGAAGAAGAAGAAGAAGAAGAATAATAAAAAGAGAAAATAAAATTATTATTATTATAAATAATTCATAAGTAATCTAAAAAAAAATCTGAACATTTACAGATGTTTTTTTAGCAACTTTAAGGTCTAAGTCAAATTTATTGCATTTTTTAGGGGGGAGGCGGGGACCCAATCGACCTAAATATTACTAAATGTACTTTATTATTGCATATAATAATATTTAGAAGGATATATTTCTGTTTTATCACTTTCACATGCCATTTTAAGACTCAAAGTTCAGTGCATATTCTGAGGGTATTTTTGGCTCTTACAAACAAAAGAAATTCAGCTTTTAAACTGATGTACGTTTGCGTACAATTGATGTATGCATTTCTCCTAATAGTTCACCATCTGTACTTAGCATAACGCTAATTCAAATAATCTTCTGGCAGAGCTCAGACTAGCAGAGGTCTTATTATTTTTAATCAGAGTTTCATATCCTTGCCAGTCCTATGTTCTTTCTGTCGCTCTCTTAAATATTTATTTATTTTTTTAAAGTTTTTTTCACTTTCCTCCCCAAAAGTAGATATGTTTTGAGAGATATATTTGGGAAGAAAAGACTGACCTAGTGACACGATTTCTCTGATGCAAATGACAAATGTGTTAGACTGAGCTTTATGTAACAGTTTTTTGTGAGGTGTTACACAAATGGTGTGGAAATGAGTAAAACAGCAAAAGCAAAATCTATATAGAGTAATTCTGATTGCTTACATTATTAATAATGCTGCATTGGCGTAGTATGCTGAACTTTTGCCATCTAATGCTGTTAATCATCAAATGAAGCAAATGGTCGATGTGCATCTGTGCAAAGCGTGTGGTCTCTCTGTTCTCAGTTACGCTCTGAGGAGACTGCAGATCTGTTGGCGGAGAAGGCACAAATCGCTGAGGAGGAGGCCAAGCTGTTGGCTCAGAAAGCGGCCGAGGCTGAACAGGAGATGCAGCGTATTAAGGTTAGTGAGCATTTGCCCACACCAGCTGCTCATAGAAGATCTTTTAGGAGCATTGAGGACTGATCATGCTCTGAATTACTCTTTTTAAAGGTGACAGCCATTCGCACTGAGGAGGAAAAGAGACTTATGGAACAGAAGATGCTAGAGGCTGAGATGCTTGCACTCAAGATGGCAGAAGAGTCTGAAAGGAGGTAACATCTCTGACACACACATTCTGCCTATTTATTTGGATTGCTGCTTGACATGGTGATATGTTAACAGACAAATTTAGTCTTTAAATAATAATAATTAGTGGTGTACCAATTGTTAAATTATGAAAGATCATTAAATTGTGTTTGAAAAGTTATTTTGATTGTCATATTTTTTTAAACCCATCTGCCATCTTTTGAATAGCCAAGTGGGCGCTATTTTTCATTCTTTTCTTAAAATATTAAATGATATACAAAAATACATAAAATCATATTTTCGCTTCAACTTTAATTTTTTTAAATTTAAAACTATTAAAAATCATTTTAATTAATTGAAATAAGGCTATGTTTTTACATATCTTTCTCTACATATATATGAAAAATGTAAAAAGTTGAAACACTAAAATCACTATTACTAAAAGTAAATTAAAGCCAAATAGAAATATAAAAAACTAATGCAAATGACAAAAACACACAACAAAATGAAACTTCATGAAAAAACTTCAATTAAAATTAAAGTGAAAACTGAAAATAAAAGCTAATTACAACTATTAAAATACTATAGTATTATAGAAATAATACTAATAATCTAGACAGGAAGAAAACCTAGAAGGCCATGACATGATAACATAGCAGCATGGCAGTAACAATTGATCATCACTCACTTGATTTTATTTATTTATTTAGATTTTTTTTTTAATGTTTTTTATTTCTTTTATTTTGTTGGTTTGTGTCTTTTAAAAATTAGTTTGGATTAAATGCATTGGATAAAAACAAGCAACATCTATAATTTATTATTCAAAACTCAGTATGTGAACATGCATCATAAAAAGAGATCCCTGATTTTCCTCTCACAGCTGGATCTATGCTGGTGGCCCTTCTCAAACCCATCTGCTGGGCCTTTACTTAGTATGTGGCACTCTGTTGGCGTGCTTGCTGGGATAGCTGTTTGATTTGGTGCCTGTGAAAGTCTCAATTTCCTGCTGATCTGAGCCTCCATTTTTCCATTTCCAGCTGAATTTGTGCTTTGGAGATCCCAGCACTGTGTCCACTTCAAAGGGTTCAAACCTTGAGTGAGTAACCCATGTATCTATTCTCCTCAGGGCAGAAGAGGCCAACCAGCTAAAACAGGACCTGCAGGAGGCAAGAGAATCGGAGCGCAAAGCCAAAAACAAACTACTGGAGATCACCAGCAAATCAGCGTACTCGGTAATCACCCATCCCTTACCAAAACGTTCCCCCACGGGGTGTTCTGGAACATCTCCACAGATGACATTACATCAACGCTTGTCATTCTTAATCATGCCGGAGTCTGAATCCAGTCCAATTTTATCTCTAAGAGAAAAAGGTTTTAAACTCTGCACAGTTATGGGTTTTTACGGTAGTCTGATTTAGCCTCTTGGCCATTTGTCAATGTCAAGATAATTTATTTAAACAAAAGTTGCATCAGACAACCATTCCATTACTCGCAAGAAAACTTTACCCTCTCGTCCAGGGAAACCTTCGAGAGTGTTTTAGCCTCTCAATAACCACCTTAATGCAATCTAGAAGGAATATTTATATTCATATTAAGCTGTCCGACTTAAAAGATGGTTAGGTAGCCCTCTAGGGTCCCTGGAATTGCATGACATGGTTGTAATGCTTTTTGGAATTGGATTACAAATGGGTTCGGAAACTGCTAGCGAGAGACTGCAGTTAACTTGAATACCTCCATTAAATGCATTGTGAATATCCACCAAGTTCGAATACACATGATGACTGAGTGCACTTCATATCTGATTCAAATTGACGACTATTAAGTGATTGTCCTAAGCCACGTATATGGATAATAGATATAATTGAGATCAGAAATTTTTTATTTTTTTTCCCTCTTCTTCTTCCTCTATATAAATGCTCCCGGAGAGGACATTTTTCTACCTGGAAGCCACATTTCAGTGCTATTACAATGAGTTCCCTAATTATTAGCCTAAGCACTTGGGAGCTGAGCGCTTCCGTTCTTTTAAAGCTTTGTGGATCCTCTTGAAAATCCAACTGGCGGCTCATCCGCACATTTTACATGCACGGTAAGTTAGGGGTGATTGGAGGTCAGCGTATCATTTCAAACATTAGCTCTCTCTATGGGTGGTTAATGTTAGATCTGTTCGACCACTTAAAAATCCAGGAGGCATTTCAAAGCATTGCCTCTGTCTGCGGGTACTGATGTCTTACCGAGAATTTTGAAGGTTTTATTTATTTATTTATTTTTTTTATACCCTGAAGCTTCCTTTGGTCTTTTGACAAAATCCAACTAAGGGTGGCAAAGGCAAACCGGAGCTTGACTTTGTTTAGATAAGTCATCCTGCCTGAGGCAAATTAAGGCAGTTTTTCTGAAGGTGCTTGTATTCCTAGCCGCCATACCGATCGCCAGGTTGACCGGTCAAATGCTACAGGTAAATGGCTTTCCACAGCTGCTTTGTAGCAGAATTTTGGATTTGCTTCAATTTTGAAGTTTGCATAATTGATTCTTTTACTTTAATGTTTAATACTGTGAAGCTGCTTGTAACAATCTCTATTGTATAATATAGAAATAAAAAGTGACTTCACATAACATGTTAGGCTTACATGAAATGTCACCTTATTTACTTTCTTAATACAAGTTCGTTGTGTAATTTTTCTAATTACTGAACGTTTCATGGAGTCAAATAAAAAACATGCATTATATATACAGGTGCATCTCAATAAATTAGAATGTCGTGGAGAAGTTCATTTATTTCAGTAATTCAACTCAAATTGTGAAACTCGTATATTAAATTAATTCAATTCACACAGACTGAAGTAGTTTAAGTCTTTGGTTTTTTTAATTGTGATGATTTTGGCTCACATTTAACAAAAACCCACCAATTCACTATCTCAAAAAATTAGAATATGGTGACGTGCCAATCAGCTAATCAACTCAAAACACCTGCAAAGGTTTCCTGAGCCTTCAAAATGGTCTCTCAGTTTGGTTCACTAGGCTACACGATCATGGGGAAGACTGCTGATCTGACAGTTGTCCAGAAGACAATCATTGACACCCTTCACAAGGAGGGTAAGCCACAAACATTCATTGCCAAAGAAGCTGGCTGTTCACAGAGTGCTGTATCCAAGCATGTTAACAGAAAGTTGAGTGGAAGGAAAAAGTGTGGAAGAAAAAGATGCACAACCAACCGAGAGAACCGCAGCCTTATGAGGATTGTCAAGCAAAATCGATTCAAGAATTTGGGTGAACTTCACAAGGAATGGACTGAGGCTGGGGTCAAGGCATCAAGAGCCACCACACACAGACGTGTCAAGGATTTTGGCTACAGTTGTCGTATTCCTCTTGTTAAGCCACTCCTGAACCATAGACACGGTCAGAGGCATCTTACCTGGGCTAAGGAGAAGAAGAACTGGACTGTTGCCCAGTGGTCCAAACTCCTCTTTTCAGATGAGAGAAAGTTTTGTATTTCATTTGTAAACCAAGGTCCTAGAGTCTGGAGGAAGGGTGGAGAAGCTCATAGCCCAAGTTGCTTGAAGTCCAGTGTTAGGTTTCCACAGTCTGTGATGATTTGGGTTGCAATGTCATCTGCTGGTGTTGGTCCATTGTGTTTTTTGAAAACCAAAGTCACTGCAACCGTTTACCAAGAAATTTTGGAGCACTTCATGCTTCCTTCTGCTGACCAGCTTTTTAAAGATGCTGATTTCATATTCCAGCAGGATTTGGCACCTGCCCACATTGCCAAAAGCACCAAAAGTTAGTTAAAAGACCATGGTGTTGGTGTGCTTGACTGGCCAGCAAACTCACCAGACCTGAACCCCATAGAGAATCTATGGGGTATTGTCAAGAGGAAAATGAGAAACAAGAGACCAAAAAATGCAGATGAGCTGAAGGCCACTGTCAAAGAAACCTGGGTTTCCATACCACCTCAGCAGTGCCACAGACTGATCACCTCCATGCCACGCCGAATTGAGGCAGTAATTAAAGCAAAAGGAGCCCCTACCAAGTATTGAGTACATATACAGTAAATGAACATACTTTCCAGAAGGCCAACAATTCACTAAAAATGTTTTTTTTTTTTTTTTTAATTGGTCTTATGAAGTATTCTAATTTGTTGAGATAGTGAATTGGTGGGGTTTTTTTTTTTAAATCTGAGCCAAAATCATCACAATTAAAAGAACCAAAGACTTAAACTACTTCAATCTGTGTGCACTGAATTTATTTAAAACACGAGTTTCACAATTTGAGTTGTATTACTGAAATAAATGAACTTTTCCACGACATTCTAATTTATTGAGATGCACCTGTGTGTGTGTGTGTGTATATATATATATATATATATATGTATGTACAGTAGGGCAAAAAAGTATTTAGTCAGCCACAAATTGTGCAAGTTCTCCCACTTAAAAAGATGAGAGAGGCCTGTAATTTTCATCATAGGTATACCTCAACTATGAGAGAAAAAATGAGAAAAAAAAAATCCAGAAAATCACATTGTAGGATTTTTAAAGAATTTATTTGCAAATTATGGTGGAAAATAAGTATTTGGTCAATAACAAAATTTCATCTCAATACTTTGTTATATACCCTTTGTTGGCAATGACAGAGGTCAAACGTTTTCTGTAAGTCTTCACAAGGTTTTCACACACTGTTGCTGGTATTTTGGCCTCTAGAGCAGTAATGTTTTGGGGCTGTCGCTGGGCAACACGGACTTTCAACTCTCTCCAAAGATTTTCGATGGGGTTGAGATCTGGAAACTGGCTAGGCCACTCCAGGACCTTGAAATGCTTCTTACGAAGCCACTCCTTCGTTGCCCGGGCGGTGTGTTTGGGATCATTGTCATGCTGAAAGACCCAGCCACGTTTCATCTTCAATGCCCTTGCTGATGGAAGGAGGTTTTCACTCAAAATCTCACGATACATGGCCCCATTCAATCTTTCGTTTACACGGATCAGTCGTCCTGGTCCCTTTGCAGAAAAACAGCCCCAAAGCATGATGTTTCCACCCCCATGCTTCACAGTAGGTATGGTGTTCTTTGGATGCAACTCAGCATTCTTTCTCCTCCAAACACGACAAGTTGAGTTTTTACCAAAAAGTTCTATTTTGGTTTCATCATTCTCCCAGTCCTCTTCTGGATCATCCAAATGCTCTCTAGCAAACTTCAGTCGGGCCCGGACATGTACTGGCTTAAGCAGGGGGACACGTCTGGCACTGCAGGATTTGAGTCCCTGGCGGCGCAGTGTGTTACTGATGGTAGCCTTTGTTACTTTGGTCCCAGCTCTCTGCAGGTCATTCACTAGGTCCCCCC
Organism: Spinibarbus caldwelli; assembly: GCA_039654775.1. Lineage (NCBI taxonomy): Eukaryota > Metazoa > Chordata > Actinopteri > Cypriniformes > Cyprinidae > Spinibarbus > Spinibarbus caldwelli. The sequence continues at coordinate 5,853,316 of CM077223.1, read as the reverse complement.
GTGTGGTTCTGGGATTTTTGCTCACAGTTCTTGTGATCATTTTGACCCCACGGGGTGAGATCTTGCGTGGAGCCCCAGATCGAGGGAGATTATTAGTGGTCTTGTATGTCTTCCATTTTCTAATAATTGCTCCCACAGTTGATTTCTTCACACCAAGCTGCTTACCTATTGCAGATTCAGTCTTCCCAGCCTGGTGAAGGTCTACAATTTTGCTTCTGGTGTCCTTTGACAGCTCTTTGGTCTGTATATGTAATATATACACTGTATATGTATATATTAGGGAGGTGCATCTCCATAACTGAGGCCGATGCGATACGCATCTCGATGCATAGCCAATGATACGATACATTGAAGATACATATGAAGCAGCTAGCAATGCGATGCAATTCACCCGTTACGATGCAGTGTGATCCGATTTCGATTCGATTCAACACAATGCGATTCGATGCAATGGAAAAAAAAAAATATGATTGCTTTTATTTCTTTGGTTCAGACAGACAGAAAATCATAAATTAACTTATGTCTTCTGACTTCTAATGCCTCGAGGCCTGTTTCATAAAACAAGTTTACCAAATAGGTCAGGCTTATTTCATTTAGTCTGACTCACTGTCAAATGATTTGATTCCATAAAGCAAATTTAACAAAGATCAACCTCAGTCACTGTGTCAACTTATGCTGGAAAGCTAACCTGGTCCAGGGCAGACTAAACTGTCAGGCTAAACTGAGCTCCTCTAACACTGACTAATATGAATGCAATGATTTTACTACTGACTCTCTCATACACTCTCATAGCCATGCATCCTTTCTCTCTGGTTTTATGACAGCTGTACCTTTTATAGTTAGAACAGATAGCATTAGAACATTACAATCTAACATTGCTCTTTAAAGCATTAAAATCACTAAACTAAAAGTTAAAATCACTAAATTAAAGCTACATTTTAACTGCTTTATTAGGACTGCATCAGCTTACATTTTATTTACCCATTACAATAGTCCCTTTACAGTTACTACTGCTATGCTATCATAAAAATACACCTATCTGTAGGTTTAAAATTCTACAAAAGGCACATTTAATGTCCAACAACGAATGTTTTAGCAAAATGCATATTTGACTCAGAATTATTGTGCTCCGTCTGTTTAGCGCGCATGCACGCACCAGCGTTCGCTCACTCGCGTAAGCCTCGCCTACTCCTGACAGCAAAATGGATATATTTGCATGACTTTCTAACATTTACAGATGAAAAATACACTGTTGCCAACTTGGCAATTTTGTTGCTAAATTTAGCAACTTTTCAGACTACCCTAGCAACTTTTTCTTCAACAAATTTAGATATTTTTTAAATTTATTTGGCAACTTTAAGCAACTTTTGATAAGTGATTGAAATGATGAAAAGGCACACATTTTCCATCTAAATTACACAAAAAGAGGAAACCAAAGATGCCTAGCAGTACACACATTACATGAATTAAGCTGCTATTTGGAATTGTTCAATTTAATAATAATAATAATTGAATGAATAATTGTTAATTTATGATACACCTTGTTAGTAGCTAGTACCTGCGATTGTTGATCAGTTAGTACATGTAAGAAAAATGAAAAAAAAGGTACTAGTAATTTTCCAGGACATATCTGTTATCCATTATCCATTGTAACCCTGTAACCCAAAATACAATGCGTAGGGCTAGTAAGGTAAAAAACCTGTGAAAAATCAATATGGAAAATTCCTTCATATTGTGCCCTATTTTTAAAGACTCTTCTTAGAATGTAGCAGACTAACTACTAATACACTGCTTAAAACTATAATTTTTGAGAATGTATAGTTTACTAGCTAATAAAAAAATGTGTAAGTGTTCAATAATTCAATGTTATATTTTAATATTATATTATGCATTTATATTATTTTACAAGCAAATCTAAATTAACATATCTAAATATATTTGTTGCTGAGTTTTGATGCAGTGACACAATTTTCCTTTGTGATTACATGATGACGTCATTGCGCAATGACATTGCAACGTCGTTTAGCAACTTTTAGCAACAAATTGACCTTCGTTTAGCAACTTCTGAAAATTAGTTGGCAACACTGGAAAAATATAGTCGTGACATGTCAGTTATGAACTGAGGAAAACACAACGTTTCTAATGCATTAAACAGCACAAATATATTTGCTGTTTGCCATGGTGGATCGATTTGATCCATGATCGACATTAAGGGCTGATTAAGAATAAGCGTCCACAAATTAGTGAGATTGTGTGAACTTACATTGTTGTTTATGTCGGAACCGCTTTAACCCCGAATGATTTGTTAGGTTATTTCAAGTCAGGTTTTAGACTTTAATCCCCGCTTTTCCTCAGGTCTCCATAGTGTTGTTGTTGTGATTCGTCATATTCACACGCAGCGGTGATGAGAGAACGCGCTTGAGAAACAGTTTCGAGAGGAGAAATGAATCTACATAAAAAATATTGGTCACAGATTATTGTTCACTTTATGAACAATAAAAGTGTAGCGCATCCACTAGTAATTATATATACCGATATAGCACCGAGCGAATCGGGGAATCTTCCCATCCCTAGTATGTGTATGTATATATATATATATGTATGTATATATATATATATATATATATATATATATATATATATATATATATATATATATATATATATATATATATACACACACACACACACACACACACACACACACACACATACAGACATACAGTGGGTACGGAAAGTATTCAGACCCCCTTAAATTTTTCACTCTTTGTTATATTGCAGCCATTTGCTAAAATCATTTAAGTTCATTTTTTTCCTCATTAATGTACACACAGCACCCCATATTGACAGAAAAACACAGAATTGTTGACATTTTTGCAGATTTATTAAAAAAGAAAAACTGAAATATCACATGGTCCTAAGTATTCAGACCCTTTGCTGTGACACTCATATATTTAACTCAGGTGCTGTCCATTTCTTCTGATCATCCTTGAAATGGTTCTACACCTTCATTTGAGTCCAGCTGTGTTTGATTATACTGATTGGACTTGATTAGGAAAGCCACACACCTGTCTATATAAGACGTTACAGCTCACAGTGCATGTCAGAGCAAATGAGAATCATGAGGTCAAAGGAACTGCCTGAAGAGCTCAGAGACAGAATTGTGGCAAGGCACAGATCTGGCCAAGGTTACAAAAAAATTTCTGCTGCATTTAAGGTTCCTAAGAGCACAGTGGCCTCCATAATCCTTAAATGGAAGACGTTTGGGACGACCAGAACCCTTCCTAGAGCTGGCCGTCCGGCCAAACTGAGCTATCGGGGGAGAAGAGCCTTGGTGAGAGAGGTAAAGAAGAACCCAAAGATCACTGTGGCTGAGCTCCAGAGATGCAGTCGGGAGATGGGAGAAAGTTGTAGAAAGTCAACCATCACTGCAGCCCTCCACCAGTCGGGGCTTTATGGCAGAGTGGCCCGACGGAAGCCTCTCCTCAGTGCAAGACACATGAAAGCCTGCATGGAGTTTGCTAAAAAACACCTGAAGGACTCCAAGATGGTGAGAAATAAGATTCTCTGGTCTGATGAGACCAAGATAGAACTTTTTGGCTTTAATTCTAAGCAGTATGTGTGGAGAAAACCAGGCACTGCTCATCACCTGTCCAATACAGTCCCAACAGTGAAGCATGGTGGTGGCAGCATCATGCTGTGGGGGTGTTTTTCAGCTGCAGGGACAGGACGACTGGTTGCAATCGAGGGAAAGATGAATGCGGCCAAGTACAGGGATATCCTGGACGAAAACCTTCTCCAGAGTGCTCAAGACCTCAGACTGGGCCGAAGGTTTACCTTCCAACAAGACAATGACCCTAAGCACACAGCTAAAATAACGAAGGAGTGGCTTCACAACAACTCCGTGACTGTTCTTGAATGGCCCAGCCAGAGCCCTGACTTAAACCCAATTGAGCATCTCTGGAGAGACCTAAAAATGGCTGTCCACCAACGTTTACCATCCAACCTGACAGAACTGGAGAGGATCTGCAAGGAGGAATGGTAGAGGATCCCCAAATCCAGGTGTGAAAAACTTGTTGCATCTTTCCCAAAAAGACTCATGGCTGTATTAGATCAAAAGGGTGCTTCTACTAAATACTGAGCAAAGGGTCTGAATACTTAGGACCATGTGATATTTCAGTTTTTGTTTTTTAATAAATCTGCAAAAATGTCAACAATTCTGTGTTTTTCTGTCAATATGGGGTGCTGTGTGTACATTAATGAGGGAAAAAAAATGAACTTAAATGATTTTAGCAAATGGCTGCAATATAACGAGTGAAAAATTTAAGGGGGTCTGAATACTTTCCGTACCCACTGTATATGTATGTATGTATATAAATATATATATAAATATATAAAGCATTATTGCAATATATCAGCTCTGGTGATCTAATTTGATTTTGAACATTGTGATTTGACAAGGTAATATCAAGTAATTTAAGTTTTAATTTAATTTATTTTATTTTATTTTAAAGATGCCAATTGATCAAGTTTTAATATTGAACTATTTGAATACTTGGATGTTTGGTACAGCACTCCTGCTTATGTGATATTGCTTAATTATTATTGTACATTGATCTTTATTTAACCCGGTCAACTCATTTGAACATGTTTTTCCTCTTTCTTTCTTTTCCTCTTTCTCTTTCACTGCATAGCCTGTGCCGTTGTCTGCCAACGCTCTTCCTCCTGATGGCCCGAACTTCAACTTCAGCATGGAGAACCTGAGTTTTGACTTCAAAGACACGGACATGAAACGTCTGTCCATGGAGATTGAGAAGGAGAAGTAAGTTCAGCCCATTTCAGGCATCAGTCCATCCTGATCACAGTCTCTGTCACGTCTGTCCACACTTTTTGAACCAGTTACATCAACTGAGCTGGAGTTTGTCCTCTCTGCTATTACTTGACTGAGTAACTGGATTTGAGACTCCCTGACACCTTGTTTGTTTAGACAGTTCCACTAGAATGACCACTTTCAGTTTGGCCAAATAAAATTTTGCAATGATGTGAAAAACAAAACACAATGACAATATGAACATGATTTATGAGAGTGTGAGATGCTGTGGTTCTTAAATAATATTGATTGTCCAATTAATCATGATCTTCAAGATCTTTTTTCCTAAAAATCTATGCCCATTTTCAGTGTATAAAATACACTACTGTTCAAAAGTTTGGGGAAGTTGGAATAAGCAAGGATGCATTAAATTGATTGAACATGGCAGTAAATGCTTTGCTTTTGAACTTTCTGTTCATCAAAGAATGTGTCACAGTTTCCACAGAAATATTAACCGTTTTCAACATTGATAATAATAATAATAAATGTTTCTTAAGCAGCAAATCAGCATGTTAGAATGATTTCTGAATGATCATGTGACACTGAAGACTGAAGTAATGATGCTGAAAATTCAGCTTTGTCACAGGAATCACAGGAATTAAACTTATATTAAGGAAATATCACAGGAATATATTACATTTGAAAATATACAACAATAGAAAACAGTTGTTTTTAAATTGTAATAATAGTTTTTACTGAATTTTTTGATAAATGATGAGCAAGAGACTAACATTTATCTTACCAACCCCCAACTTTTGATCAGTACTTTTTGTTTTCAGCAAACGTCTGTTCACACCAAAACAAGGAAGTGACAAAAGGACAAAAATGGTGTGAATAGGCCTTAAAACAGATGGAGACCAAGAGAGCAGCTTTGTTACATGATGCGTCTGTCCTGTTTGGCAGGGTCGAGTATATGGAGAAGAGCAAACACCTTCAGGAGCAACTAAATGAACTGAAGACCGAGATTGAGTCATTAAAGCTAAAGGAGCGAGAAACGCCTCTAGACATCCTACATAATGAGAACACTGAGAAAGGCACCAGCAAGCAGAGCAACTTTAAAAAGGTGGGTTAAATGCATCTTACACAAAGCCAGACATAGGGTGGTAAAAGGTTTTAGATTGTTAAAATTCATGCTAAAACTGTACTGTACCTAAAAATGCCATTTTAGCTCTTTTTTTTTTTTTTTTTTAATAATAGTTGAGAGATTTAAGGAAAGTAGTTGAGAACAGAATCAGGAAATGTTGCAAGCTGTGTTAGAACCTTCTTCACCCACAACAGCTGCTGGCTCCAAAGTCACTGAGCTGTATTAGGACTCTGTAGTTTTTATATTTGTAATCAGAGGGCATGATGGGGTAGCGGTTACATGTCTGTGGCCAGATTCATGAAAATCTTCAAATGCAGTAAAGACACAAAAGATAAAAAAAAAATGTTACTGTAGGGGGCTATTCACAATTATTTTTTACAAAATCTCTTTTCAGGATTTCAAATTGTTCTTCAGTATTGTATTTAGAACAATCTTAAGAAAAGAACATTCTTAAAGGTTTTGGGAATACTAAATATTCTTAATTTAATTCCTAAGATAGGAAAGAAGAAGAAAATAGGAGTTTTATTCTTAAATATGTTTCATGAATGTTTGGCCCCTTGGCTGTTAACTGAAATGCACTTATTTTAAACACTGGAAAGGAAACTGGGCCTGGAGAGTTTAAGAGTTTGTCAGTTGCTGTGGAGAAAAAGAAGTCACTAAAATATTAAATATCTAAAAATCATCATATATCAGCAAAGACACTCAGTATTATTACTCTTTCAGGATTTGATTTTTAAATACATTGTAGTCCAACACTTAAATAGTCAAAACGTAAGGTTCAGCTTCTTACAGCATACAGGAATGTTTGATTGATTCCATATCCGATTCGTGAAACATTTGTTTGTGTCTGAGATGGGTATAATTTTGTAAATTGACATACAGGTTCACTAAACTCTTTAGCATCTCTGTGTTGTAGCACCATTTCTCAGAAGGGCTAGTTCCTATGAATATGATCTTAATCATATGGTTAGTCATGCTACCGAGCACCAGTAATCCAAAAAGAATTCATTGATCTTCTTTCTGAAAGGTTCAGCTACGTTTTCATCAAGCCTTATGAAACGGTAGATTAAAAGCTTAATTTTAGCCATAGAATCTTTTCGTGCGGCGTGTGAAATTGTCTCATTAGCTCTACGCTAATTGATTCCTGTGTTGTGATCGGTTGTTTGGATGGATGGAGAGTGTCCTCCGTGTGTTCAGTCAGTCTGCCTTGATGTGATTGTCTAATTGAAGCGGAGCTTGAGCAAATCGAGCCGGACACTTTGGGGGGAACGGCTTTAAAGCTCTCGCTCTAACAGCAGCTAGAAAATCCAGCTCGGTTTTACACCCTTTGACAGCTGTTGTTTTCTTAGCCGATGTTGAGCCCGCATTAGAAGCCTGTATCGGGACACTGACCACCTCATTGTAAATCACCATTGGTCAGGTAGTTTGAGCACTGGACCTTGGAGCAAAGTGACAAGGGTCGCTGGCTTTCCAGGTCACACCGGTGGAATGATTAATGGCCATGGCTGTGCTTTCTCCGTAGCCTGGTGCGTCCCGCTGCTAGCTACAGCCTGAGGGAAAGAGATGTAGTGAGAGTGTCTTAATGCACTGACAGGCTCACCTGTTCTCTCAATGTGTTTATGTGGTAATCTATCAAAATCCCCAGTGAAGCGGTGGCACGCAAGTGTCCAATCTCTCCTTTGTTAATTATACTGAATTATGGATAAGTACAAGTTAAAAGTCGATTAACCTGCAGAGACCCCAAGCATTGATATTAATGCATTTTTCTCTCCTTTAAGTGTTTTTTAGGAAGCCACTGGTTATAAAAACATATTTTTATTCATTTGGGAGGAGATTTCAGAAAATAATAGTGCAAAATTGTGATGCAAATAAGTTTCAAAGGTACAAAACTTCACCTATTATACACTAAAATTAAAAAATGTGGGGTCAGTAAGGTTTTATTTAATTAATTAATATTTTTCAGTGAAGATACACTAAAAATTAATCAAAATTGACAGTAAAGACATTTATTAAAGACATGTTACAAAAGATTTCTATTTCAAATAAATGCTGGCTACTGAAATTGCCATCATAGGAATAAATTGCGTAAAAAAAAAAAAAAAAATAAAGAAAAAAAAAAACGTATTGATTTTTTATATATATATATATATATATATATATATATATATATATATATATATATATATATATATATATATATATATATATATATATATATAATTTTTTTTTTTTTTTTTTTTTTTTTTTTAATATATTCAAATAAAAAAAAAAAAGTTATTTTAAGTTGCAATAATATTTTACAATATTGCTGTTTTTACTGTATTTTTTTTTTTAAATCAAATAAATGCAACCTTGGTAAGCCTTAATAGACTTTCAGAAACACCCAAAATGGTATGATAGTGCACAGTGCCCCAAAAAGTATTGGACTAAGCCACACTTAAAAAATATCTGAATATCATTGCATTTGATATAATGCAAAATATCAAACTAAATGGTTTCTGCAAAAAAAAAATAATAATTCTAGATTCTCTTTTTTATAGAAGACAAAGTTCACTTTTCTTATTTGGACTGATATAACATAAAGGTCTTAGATTCAAACTCTATGAATTGTAGAGTTGCACTGTTTCTGTAACAGTAACGGAGTAAATTGTTCCTGTAGATAGTGTGCTGGTAGTTGCATTCGATAAAAATTGCCTCCTAAAAAAATAAATATGAAATGCAATTCCTCATAGTCATCACAGCGTTCATACCGACAGTGATTAAACTGCTGAAGGCCACCATGTTTCTGTACTTTCGATTGCCAGTAGACATTCATACTCGATGGCTGTTATCAGTGCTGGATTACGTGATTACGTGAGCTTCGCTGTCTGCACTCCTATTGCACTTTTCTCAGGCATTTTTGCAATTACTTCTAACCAGCTGGTCTCAAGGTGTTTTTGGTGGATGTTGGAAGTCAGTTCTCCTTAAGTTCACACAGTTGCCCTAGCAGAGTAACCACCGGTGTATTCATCACATTAACTATGAACATGATCCACTAACGCTTTAAAACCACAGAGTCCAAATACTTATGTCTTCATTTTGAACAGTATATTTATAGTGACATTTATAACTCAAGATGTCTGGATCATGTCTGGTAACCACTGAGCAGATTTGGGGGATTTCAGGGTGAGAGTCCTCGTGCCTTAAATCCATTCAGAATGATTCATTAATGAAGCAGAAATTTACATCTTCATATAGCAATAATTTCATAATTTCCCCATCTCTGTATCTCTCTTCCGTCTCTTCTTGTTTGTTTACACCAGTTTTTCATGAGGGATTCTGTCTTAGTGTCTTTAAACATCACTGTCAGTGAGTTCACACAGACTAGTGACAGCTGATCAGAGACACACATGCTCCCTCCGCTCTCTCTCTATTTCACACTCTCTCGTTCTCTCTCACTATGAATTCTGCATGACTCCGAGGTATTGAACATGTCATACATGTCCAGTGCTTCTCATGGCATGAACATAAATAATTCAAAACTATAGCTCCCCAAGTTAAAACAGTAATATATAGAATTTGTTCGGTGTTGAACATAAATGTAACCTTATATATATACATACACATATCTATCCATCCATCCATCCATCCATCCACCCAGCCACCCACACATATATATACACACACACACACATATTTTATTTCATTCTTCATATTTATTATAATCAGTGTTAATTTATTAATACGTGCTAATATTTATTGTTAATGCATGTTTGTTCATAGTATATATTTATTTTTTATCATTTCTGAAAATTAAAAAAAAAAAAAAAAAAAATCTTACTGACCCTAATCTTTTAAAACAGCACTTTGTGTATTTTATTTCTATCTTAATTGTGACTTTTATATAAATGAAGATCATCAGTTTGGAGCTGAGCACAATTGTTTACACCTCTCAATCTTCTTCAATCTGTCTCCACAGCTCACTCTACAGAGCACCAAATCCAGAGTGGCCTTCTTCCAGGAGCTATAACCATCCAGACACATTGGACTAGTGTTTGAATGTGTGAATGATGTCTCGTTGTGTTTTGATCACATTCCTGACAGGCTGTGACCCATTCCTATATGATCGTAGCACATTCTGGTGATGAAGAATCTATATGTGGCTAAAGTTTACATTACACTAAGGACCAAACCCTCACGTAAACAGAACTTCAGAGTGAGAGGAGCTTTTCAAACTGCCACACACACACACTAACATTGCCACACTACACATTGTTTCCCAATATTCTTTTGTCTGCTGGAGGTCAGAATCCCATTATGAAGACACTACGGTTAAGCAGTGTTCACACACTGACTACACATATCTCTGCATTGCATCCTAAATTCATCTCTTCAGTTGCACAGCAGATATCTCGATCTCTCTCGATCAATACATGTCAGAATTATTGGCTAAGGCAGTGGTATTGCACCCTTGTGCCGTATTAGTTCAGGAGTTTATTTTTTGGGGTCCAATATGGACCTGTCTGGTCATCCATAAAGGTTGTATTAAACCTAATTATGTTACAGTATAAAAGAGTTTACTTCCTCTCAGAGGATAGTTTAGCACAGGATATTTTAGAGAAAGAAAACCATAGGGATCACACTATTTGGAAGACTATTACATATGAAATATTTGGGATTTTTTTTTTTTTTAAACTGTTTACTCCACTTGAAGTGTTTTACAGTGTTTTAAAGAATTTGATTATATTTTTGAAAATGTGTTTGTGCAGAGGAATAAATAAATGGAAATGATCTTAAATATTCTTTGACTGCCTCCTTTTATTTTTTTATTTATTTTTTTTTTGATGAATTACTGATGTTCACACTTTGCTTTGAACATCTTCCTAGCCCATTGAACATCTCTGTAGTATTGCACTTTAGTGTGCAACCCGACCCGCACCGATTGTGCCACAAGCATGATTGATACCTCAAATCATGTGACTATTTTTCAGTGATCAGATGTACAATTTTCACCTGGCGGTCGATAAAATGAGCAACAAAGTCCTGCATTATGGCCATAAGCATGGCTCAGGATAAAGCACAACAGCGACCGCTCACTTTATCAGCAGTCATTTTACCATTCATTTTCTCCATTGGGATTTTGAAAAATATATTTAATATTAAATTAGATTAATTGAAGACAAACGGACCATACTTAAAGTCTTCTCTTTTTGGAATGAACAGCACATCACATGAAGTATTATGAATGATGTGACTGTGTAAAAAAAACAGGTTTATTTCAAAATAGTCAAATATATACATTTTCCAAGATAGATTTGGTTGTTTTTTGCTGTGCTTCATGGAAGTGGGTGTTTACTGGATGGTTGTCATTTCTATGGTAATAACTTCAGAAATTCCGCTGTTTTAAAAATGAAATTGAAATCTGAAGTGACTTCTACAAATGCATATATCATCACTTAACAACTTCAGAGATCATTGCACGTCTTTCTTCAAACGTTTATATCTTATTCTTAAAAATCAATTTCTGTATGGAGAAAGTGAATGAAATGTTTACTCCCAGAACCCAACTGTTAAGCTTTACTGTGTTTTGGGATGTTTTCTTATGTGATTGTGTTTGTGTGGATGTTTGAAAGGACAGGGATGTATTGAGTACAGCAATCAAACAGCAAGGCCGTTGGGTTTACATCTTCCTGAGGAATGTTACACAAGGTAAATCAATATAATCAGCCTAAAAATTAACAATATGTATTTGTTACATGAAAGCTGCAACTATCTCAATTATAGCATGAAGGATTAGTCAGTAAATTAGAATTCAGTATGACGATTAATTCATTAGTTTAATAGCTCATTAAACTCAAAGCACTAAATATTGTGGAAATATGCACAGTTTATGTATTTTAATCTCTTGTAGTTTTTTCCCTAATGGCTGTATTTGTATTATTTGTTACCAGTCAATAACTATAATTTAGCTGGGCAGGTGTCTAAGCTGTTTGCTTCATGTATCATACTTTCCATAATCCTTGTTATCATTATCGCAGCCTGAGACAAACTCCCCATCACTCATCAGTTTCTGCCCTTCCTCAATACAATGTCTGCATGTCTGGACGAGTGACAGCTTGATTGACAGCTGGTTCGAGGCATATTGACAGGCTGTCGCGGTCGAGAGAGGGATGTGCCTTAGGAGGTGACCATGTCACTGTGCGTCCCATCAGTCCTTGGGGTGGCAGATGGAGGCCTTGGAAGATAAAACTGCATCTGTAGGTACCAAGGTGAAAAGAAGAATAGCTACTTTACTGAGGGTGAGAAAATCAGAGGCAATGATAATCAATGGCAGCTTTTCGCCTCGGGAATTTATTATAGTTTTTTGATTGCAGTTTACTTGGATTACACAGCTCACATGCAATTTGATTGCCCAGACTGTTCTCTAAGGGCAAGCTTTGTTTCTGATCTCAAGATTTTTATTATAAATGCTTGCTTCTATTCCAGTTTTATGTGCAGAGACTTCAGTGAGGCATTTGTAAGTTGACGAGTATCAACACTGGCACTTTTTAATGTGAGCTCGCAGGTACGTGCTCAACGTATGCGCACTTCAAATGCTTTGTCTTAATTTAATATTATTTATACTGATATAGTATTTATTAATGTTTTGAATTCTCTTTTTTTTTAATTTTTTTTTAAATATTTTCTGTTTTAATGTTTTATTGACTTTATTTTAACTAACTTTTTTGTATTTCTTTTTATCTTTTTAGTTTTCACATTTTAGAACTTTTTGTAGTTACACTGAATTAAAATTGGTGTAGAAACAAATTTCTCTCAGAAATTGCTAGTAGATTTCACAAATAATGACAAAGAAATGGCAAATATTGAAATAAGTGTGAAATTTTGAAGTAGAAAGAATGAAATAGAATTTTCTTGTAAAACATACTCCAATAATCTTTGTTTTATTGACAAATTAATCGTTTTTACAGCGTAGTTGCCTAGACAAGGTTTTCATCTTATATATATATATATGTATGTATTTATTTATGTATTTATTTATTAAATAGATATATTGTTATTCTTTATTTATTCATATATTAATTCATAGAATAAATATTTGTATTTTTTCTAGCAATATTTTAGGTGCTGAAAAACTATTTTTAATAGTTTGTTAAAATAACAACACTGCTTATAATTTTATAAAATCACTTTCATCCATTTTTCTGTTGAAACTGTGAAGAATTTGAAAGTAATTGGAAAGTTTTTCACATTGAATTATGTAAACGCATATAATGTTACCAAACATATCTTGCAGCTATACCATATTTTAACATTTATGAATTGGCCTCTTTCACTGTATCCCAGATTTTTGTTTTTAATTTTTTTTTTTTAGAAAAAGAGGGACAAGTGGAAATTACATTTTTGTAATAATGTTATGCCTCAAATTCTTTTGTTTCAGCTTAACTTGAACTTGCTTTTGTAACCATTTAACGGCTACTAACCACATCTTATTAGCAACCGCATGGAAAGGCATATATTACTGAATTACTGAAAGGCTTGTGTAACCTTGAAACTTCAAATCTCTCTTGAAACTTTCAGGAAGGCTTTGTCAAGGCAGCACTCTAACTTCACTTTTCTAGTAATTCTTTCTGGTGCTGCTAGGAGTGCAGAAATTACACACTTCGCCTTTAATCTTCATAAAACATTATATAAAATATACTTCACCCTTCGTCATTGAGGTACTGTAGTACTGTAGGCTGATTGGATGTCAGCGCTTGTTTTTCACAGAGCTGGTTTTCCACGTTACCTGAGACGTTAATGAATGACATTGAGTTCAGTGATTCGTTTCTCTGCTTAAATTGCTTTAATAGGCTTCAGGTGACTTACAAATACCCTTTGACGGGATGGAAGAAAGCACTGGGTGTGTGTGTGTGTGTGTGTGTAATTATGCTTTGCCCTCACGTCCATGCAACGCCTGCTTTGTTTTGTATTTGCGTCATTGGAAATAACAGTAGGACATAACTGTTATCTCAAAGGACTGCCTGCAAAAATCACTACCAGCCTCTGAGATGATGATCAATGGGGAGCATCAAGCCTGAGCGCGTACATTCACACACTCCATAAATTTATGCAAATCATATCCATGCGAAAAAATATGTTTGAATGTGGCGTGTGTTGAAATGTCAGGGGGTGTATAATTAGTTTAGCGCTTTTGTTCTCGCTTACTTTCGGTTTATTGAACCATTATACCAAACTATGGTTGAATGCTTGATTCTGATTGGCTGACAGACATTCCAGGGTCTTGATTAGTGTTCGGGAAATGTTCTGTAATGCTATATTTGTTGACCAAATTACAGTTCTGTATCACATTGCTGCGTTCTTTGTGAATTAACAAGACTTATTACACAAGAGAGTGACTGTTTACTCGGAAATGACTATTCAACTTGTATAGTTTACTTTTTCTGTGGAACAAAAAAGAAATTTTGAAAAATTGGGAAAATCAGGTATTGTTTGTCATACAATTTTGGATTGACATGAGTTGATCAATACTTTGAAGTTAAAATCCAAGCAACGCTTTTAAACTATTAATGGACCCATTTCACAGACTGTCATGATGCATTTCCAGAGTTAACATTGTGAATCGAGCAAAGTTATTTATAATTTCATTTAAAAAAATGTATGTACATTTATAACGCTTTATAAATACTTTAATAGTTTTTTTTTTTTTTTTACACTGACATATTTTAGAAAAGTAGTTAATGCAGGTGCATGAGTGTTTCTAACACAAACATAAAATTTGATGTCTTTCTTTCTTTTGACAAATGTAATCACACGTAATCTGAAAAGGATCCATAGTATCTGACTGTAAAGCTGTTTCTAAGCAGGACATTTTGTCTGCGGTGTAAGGATCTAGATTTAGGGACATGAAAAATGTTTTGAAATGAGTAATATGACCTGTGGAATGCAGTAACTGTAATATAAGCAGAATTACTGAATCTAGAATTACTGAATTGAAAATTAATGCACTCTTGAAATGTGACTCACATCGTGGCCACATTACTACCTCTGGCTGTGTATTCATTTTCAATATTTCAACATTCTGTCGTCAGTTGAGTTCTTTACTTATGTAGTTACATCTTGTTGCTGCAGTATGAAGTTCTGAGACAAATGACACACCTGTATGTGATCCGTATCTGATGATCTGAGACTTGATCGTGCATTGGTCACATACACACTAGCAAGGTTTGGAAGTGGCACTCATACTGTATTTATTCTCATTACTTAGTATTGGAGTACGGATTAATTATTTGTCAAGTATTTATCAACAACACAGCTATATAATGTGGTATAACTGATTATCTTTCTTGCATCATTTGCTTTATTGTTCATCTTCATGTGTAACATAGCTGATATGTTATTGTGTATTACATATGCTTTCATTTAGTGTATAGTTTATTAAATAATCATTTAATAGTATCATGCTATCAAATACATAATTATTGTAAGAAATCATAGGATTGCTCCAAAAATGCACTACTGTTCAAAAGTTTGGTCAGATTTGTTTTTTAAAGAAATTAATATTTTTAATTAATATTATAGTACAGAAGTGACAGTAAAGACATTTATAATGTTACAAAAGTTTATATTTCAAATAAATGCTAAACTTTATTAACTTCATAAAAGAATTCTGAAAAAAGTATCAGAATTTCCATAAAATATTAAGCAGCACAAATATTTTCAATAATAATATGAAATATTATTGAGCAACAAATCATCATATTAGAATGATTTCAGAAGGATCATGTCACACTGAAGACTGGGGTAATGATGCTGAAAATTACATTTTGAAATGTATATAAAAAAACACATTTTAAATTTTAACGTTTCACAATATTACTGATTTTACTTTTACTGTTATTTTATTTTTGATCAAACAAATGCAACATTGGTGAGCATATAAAACATTAAAAAAAAGTTTATCAACCCCAAAGTTTTGAGCAGCTAGCGACTATAAATATCTATTTATAGCTACTTGTTGGGGCACTGATGCTCACTGGTTTTAATGGTGCATTCTGGGAATTTCTAGGGAGAGAATGCTACATTTCACTAAAGCAATTTTTACACTGAGACAATCTAGAGACTCTCTGGGCAGTGTACTTAATACTGAATTAGGAAGCGCAGTGACAACAACCCAATTTTTGCTAGTTTAGTTACAAGAATAATTTACAAGAATAAAATAATTACAATAAAAAAAACAAAACAAAACAAAAAGGAACAATCCATATACTCTGCAGGGATAGGCAGAAAACCCAAAGGTCTTATTTAGAGCCTCCACCTAAACGATAAAGAAAACAAAAACAACAACTCATGAAATTAAAGAAAGAGCTAAATTACAATAACAAATATATAAATATAAATAACTACAAATTAATTACAACATATGTCAAAAACCCCAGAAATGATATACTCCAAAAATAAACCATATATAACACATAAAATCCATAAAAAAATCAAAAACAAAATACACTATTACAAAACAGCATTAAAATGCTCCTTTATACATCTTTTATAACATATTAAAGAGGATTTTTTTTTTTTTTTGCTAGATGGGGTAAACCATTCTGTGATTTAATACCCCTAAATCTTATCACGTATTGATCTCTACAAGTGAGAACTTTAACATTTTAAAATTGACGAGTTAAATAACCTGTGAATTTACTTTAAAATACATTCTAAATTGCTCTGGAATGTTACCCTCACTTGAATATATCTTATACATGAAAACACATAAGAAAACTATGAGAATTTGTATAAATATACATGAAAATTTTTCTAGGAACATTTTGAAAATTATATATGTTGAATGTCTACATTTAGGATCATTCTGTGCACATCTTTATAAATGAGGCCCTTGGTTTTTAAGCACTTAGATGAGGAGTGACAGCCATATTTAACTGTGTGTATAAACTAGTTTGAGAATGAATTAGAGAGTATTTGAAACTATGACAGCATCAAATCATTCAAGCGCTGACTCAAGCACAGCGTTTTATCACTGTCTCTTTGTTCCCGTCTGGCATTGTATTATCTTCCCCATCCTCACGTCTTCCCCGTCTAGTGCGGTGTCTGTCCGCCGATGGGTGGTGGACCAGGGGAAGTATTACCTGAGCAAAATCACTCTGCGCTCATTAGACTGTCCAGTCACTGCAGGGTGGCCAATCAGTCTATTTTTAGCCCGCCGTTTTGCATTTCAGCCCATCGATCAAAATCGGACGCGGTCCACGCAGACGCTTTTCCTAAGCTCCAAACGGTTGCACATTAGAAAACCCCAATAAAACCAACAGTAACTTATGTTGATCTGTCAATTTATCAGCAGGGAAAATTAATTCATGAGATTTTCATGAGGCAAATGAGATTTAATATGCAGCCCAGTATTTAGCACAGTAAGACTCCTGCAGAGTTTTGAAAATATTTATATAAACAGCAATTAGCAGAGAAGTTTTTCTGAATTTCAGTATTTTAAATCTTCTCAGTTATTTCCGTCCATTAATGCACTATTTTTTTCTTAATAGTTAATTATAATAGAGGTTAAGTGAGTCTTTTCCTTTTTGTAGTGGTCTCAATCTTATCATATTTTAATTTAATTTTAATTCAATCTTTATATAGGAAGGAAGTTGAGCATCAGTGACACTACTGACTCCCAGCATAACATCTGATCGATACTGTAGCTCACTGTTCAGTAAGAGACGTCTGAATGACATGCAGAGCAGCCAATAAAAGTTCATTTTGGGTTTACAAGATCTTCTTAAGCGGTAGATAAAAGTTTGACGTAGCAGTTTTGACTGTCTCATATAGGGTTATGTGCCAAATCAAAATTGATTTGAAAATGCTTTTTAGATTCCAGTGTACTGTAAGAAAGTAGAATTAAAATTAATTGAAATTCAAAGGACTTCATGTCACCGTAGTTTTTAACAAGAAAAGCAAACTTGCAAGTTGAAAAGTTTTTAAGTTTGAATAAATACACACACACACACACACACACACAGGTGCATCTCAATAAATTAGAATGTCGTGGAAAAGTTCATTTATTTCAGTAATTCAACTCAAATTGTGAAACTCGTGTATTAAATAAATTCAATGCACACAGAATGAAGTAGTTTAAGTCTTTGGTTCTTTTAATTGTGATGATTTTGGCTCACATTTAACAAAAACCCACCATTTCACTATCTCAACAAATTAGAATATGGTGACATGCCAATCAGCTAATCAACTCAAAACACCTGCAAAGGTTTCCTGAGCCTTCAAAATGGTCTCTCAGTTTGGTTCACTAGGCTACACAATCATAGGGAAGACTGCTGATCTGACAGTTGTCCAGAAGACAATCATTGACACCCTTCACAAGGAGGGTAAGCCACAAACATTCATTGCCAAAGAAGCTGGCTGTTCACAGAGTGCTGTATCCAAGCATGTTAACAGAAAGTTGAGTGGAAGGAAAAAGTGTGGAAGAAAAAGATGCACAACCAACCGAGAGAACCGCAGCCTTATGAGGATTGTCAAGCAAAATCGATTCAAGAATTTGGGTGAACTTCACATGGACTGAGGCTGGGGTCAAGGCATCAAGAGCCACCACACACAGACGTGTCAAGGAATTTGGCTACAGTTGTCGTATTCCTCTTGTTAAGCCACTCCTGAACCACAGACAACGTCAGAGGCGTCTTACCTGGGCTAAGGAGAAGAAGAACTGGACTGTTGCCCAGTGGTCCAAAGTCCTCTTTTCAGATGAGAGCAAGTTTTGTATTTCATTTGGAAACCAAGGTCCTAGAGTCTGGAGGAAGGGTGGAGAAGCTCATAGCCCAAGTTGCTTGAAGTCCAGTGTTAAGTTTCCACAGCCTGTGATGATTTGGGGTGCAATTTCATCTGCTGGTGTTGGTCCATTGTGTTTTTTGAAAACCAAAGTCACTGCACCCGTTTACCAAGAAATTTTGGAGCACTTCATGCTTCCTTCTGCTGACCAGCTTTTTAAAGATGCTGATTTCATTTTCCAGCAGGATTTGGCACCTGCCCACACTGCCAAAAGCACCAAAAGTTGGTTAAATGTCCATGGTGTTGGTGTGCTTGACTGGCCAGCAAACTCACCAGACCTGAACCCCATAGAGAATCTATGGGGTATTGTCAAGAGGAAAATGAGAAACGGAGACCAAAAAATGCAGATGAGCTGAAGGCCACTGTCAAAGAAACCTGGGCTTCCATACCACCTCAGCAGTGCCACAAACTGATCACCTCCATGCCACGCCGAATTGAGGCAGTAATTAAAGCAAAAGGAGCCCCTACCAAGTATTGAGTACATATACAGTAAATGAACATACTTTCCGGAAGGCCAACAATTCACTAAAAATGTTTTTTTTTTTTTTATTGGTCTTATGAAGTATTCTAATTTGTTAAATGTGAGCCAAAATCATCACAATTAAAAGAACCAAAGACTTAAACTACTTCAGTCTGTGTGCACTGAATTTATTTAATACACGAGTTTCACAATTTGAGTTGAATTACTGAAATAAATGAACTTTTCCACGACATTCTAATTTGAGATGCACCTGTATATGTGTGTCTATATATATATATATATATATATATATATATATATATATATATATATATATATATATATATATATATATATATATATATATATATATATATTAGATACTAGTCAACATTTGAAGTGGATCAAAACCTTTCATCAAAGTTGTCCTAAAACAAAAACAATACCGGTTCTTGTCTTAGGACAACTTTGATGAACTTTTTTGATCCACTTCAAATGTTGACTACTATATATCCTCCTGAGACCCAGCTATGGAGTTTTTGCCTCTGTAGTGGACATTCTATTTTAGTGAATTTCTCTGAGACCTCACATGTCACAGTTTTAAGTCTGGATGTCCTGTACAGAGCACATTCAGGGCTTTTTAGAGATACTAAATGTTTGGAAGTTTCACCATGACCACACCCTCTCCTAGGTCTTTAAAGATGGCTAAATTTAATTTAGTGAAAAATTTTACATCCTTATGGAAATATGATTGTATTTTTTTAATTGTCATTTAAATCTGAATATTTTTCAAATTGTTTGTCATAAAGCAACATCTCAGGAAAATGTTATGGGTTTTCAAATTCAAATATGACTTCCTGTTATGAAACATGACATCATTTCATACATGTCCACTGTAGAGGACACCAGGACTAAAAGCATGTTTATTATGCATTTTGGGAGACATAACAATTGAATAGGAAAATTAATTATTTATCAATTGTCTTATGAAATATTAGATATTATTATTATGAAAATCTGGCCATTTATTACTCCCATTATGACAATTCTTTTTTCAACATGCTGTCCCAACAGCAACACATTAATATGCAAATTAGATACAATGTATAGATACACTGTGTTTAATGGGAAAACCAGTTTATGGAAATTTTTACACACATATTGCATAAAACAAAATGGTATATCAAATCATTTTGTTATATATTTTATAACATAGTTGAGAATCATCCTTAAACAAAGTTTAGTATAAAAAAATCCTGAAACCTGAAAATTGATTGGTGATTAAAAAAAAAAAAAAAAAATCCCATTGTTTTGCCTTTTTGATGTCTATTCACGGCATTTTATTTTTAGAAAAATTGAGTCCTAGTGTCCTCTACAGAGGACATAGAATAAAATATGAATAAAATATAATTTTTCAAAAATGTTATTTTGAATTTTTTTTTTCTTATGGTCTAAACAATGTAATGACATGAAAAAATACAAAATTCACAAAGCTTTTTTTCGGGGGGTCTCAGGAGGATATATGATATATATTACAAATAATATATAATATATATTACAAATATAAGACTTTTACATATGAACAGTGATATACAAATTTTCAATCCTATTAGATTCCTAGAATTCTAAAATCATGGAATTAATTGATTTTTGCATTAAGGTTTATCTAATTTGATATTACATTTTATAGAATTTTTAAGGTCCTTGCACCGAGTCAGAAATTTTAAAATAAATAAAAAAATAAAGATGACCTCACGTTGTGTCAATCACGTTTACACACTGCCTCTGAAACTTTCGTCTGTCATAAAAAAAATTCGGAACAGGTTAAATTTTCTGTTTTTTTTTTTTGTTGTTGTTGTTGTTGTTGTTGTTGTTTTTTTTGTTTTTTTTCATCCGTAGCAAGCATTTTGAGAAGTTTTTTGATAATTCAGAGCCAACGTACGAATATGAAAAAACGCATATGAAAATTTCAGACTCAGTGTGCAAGGACCTTTAGTCTGAACTGTCATTTTTGGTGCCATTCTTCACTCATTTCAAAAGATTTTATCATCAATTTATGTTAAAATTAATGAAAATTCTGTTGTTTCATTTCATTTAATCCTTTAATTTTATTTTTTATATTGGCTTGGTATGTGTATGACTATACATACTATATATAAATATATTATATATATATTATATAAACATTTATAATACAGAGTTCATAAAAATCTTTTATATTTATCTTTTATATTTCTAAAGCTGTTAATGTATAAATACTTCATATAATTTTATAATCACATAAATGTAACCTTATATATACACACACATATCTATCTATCTATCTATCTATCTATCTATCTATCTATCTATCTATCTATCTATCTATCTATCTATCTATCATTCTGGTATGACTTTAAGTAATGCAGTATTGCCATCTGATTGATCTGTCTCTGTTCAGTCGTCCATCTGTCATTTATTTTATCCGTCTTTCCATCTGTACTTCTATCCTTTGATCAGTCCATCTGTTGTTCCGGTATGTAACGTAATATCAAAGCATAACTTGCGGCATTTTTTAAACTTTTAGACAATGCTGTGTTAAGCCAGTATTTAAAAACTTCTTTCATTTACTGCATTTTTCATGACAGTGGTGGTTAATACCAAGTTGCCACAGCTTTATTTTTATATGCACAGTATTTGAGGAGAAACTAAATTTTTGTAAGGGTTCTCTAACATTTAATTTTAGAATTCTGTAGCTGTTTTTTTTTTTTTACCACTCTGGTCCTGCTCGGTGTTGATTAATGTATTAGTGAAACACCCACCAGTCAGTTACGTGTGTGTCTAAGATAAATGTATTATCCTTTCTGCCATTAGCTGCCACTAAATGAGCAGAGAAGTCTGCATCATTATTACACTGTTCTCATTGTAACATTAGTTTCAGTAATTAAATTTAACCATGAACCCTTCTCTGTGCTAGACTGTGTGCTCAGAAATACCTTTTTAAATTGGTCTAGGATCAGCATAACCCATCCAAATCTGAAATGGTGCAAACTACTGCACTGGGCCATGGATCACAGTAAAGGTCAGGAAGTTATTTATAACTGTAAAGCTGATTTAAAGACAGATGCTCAATCTGTCAGCAGCAGTTTTCAACATTGATAATAATAAGAAATGTTTCTTGAGCAGCAAATCAGCATATTAGAATGATTTCTGAAGACTGGAGTAATGATGCAGAAAATTCAGCAGCATAAATTTTTATAATATTTCACAATATTACATTTACATTTAGTCATTTAGCAGACGCTTTTATCCAAAGCGACTTACAAATGAGGACAACAGAAACAATCAATTGTAGTATTAAAACAACTAAAACTGATCCAAAACTAAAAGCTAAAACTTTATAAATACTATATATACACACATTTTAAAAATTAATTAAATTAAAAAGACAAATGTATACAACAAAATTTCTAAACTTAACATTTAAATGAAAACAAAATAAAGCTACAAACAATTCAAAATATAAAGAGAACAAAAGGTATGAGTATATTAATGATTCTAACATAACACTAAGCCAAACACTAAAAACAACTACATGTGTATGTACACACACACACACACACACATCCATAAATTCAATATATGTATTATTTAATTTCCATTTAGTTTGTCGAAGTACAGAAATAACTCACATTAAATAAAAGTAAAACTTAATATATAACCTATACAGACATAATAAAAAACTAATAAAATGACAAATGTTAATACAACTTTAAAATTAAAATAGATAACATATACAAATCAAACTACATTAGTTTAACAGTAATCCTAAAAAAAAAATAACACTGAGCCAAACACACATGCTAAAACAAAAACAAAAAAACAACTTACACAGAAGTGAAACAAGTAATAGGAGAGAGAAAAAATAAAAAGCGATATTATTATTACTGATTTTACTGTTTTACTTTGGTGTTTTTTTATGGTATATATAAGGTTGGGAAACACTGACCTAAACAAAACAGATTTTAAGATAAGATGATTTTTCCGATACATTGATGCAGTGTTGTTGCTCTGCACAAAAAGTAGTTCATCGAAAGACTTGTGTTTGATTTTCTGTCAGTTCATTGTCGTCTTTTTGACTTTCAGAACTCATACTTGTGCTCTGTCACAGCTCTGATCAATAGCATAGAGAGAAGATGGGTAATCAGAATCTTCCTAAAAACAGCTTCTCTTTCTCTCTTTTTAACCCCTCAACGCAGTGGTTTTCCCGCCACATATGCACTTGCCTCATCAATGCAGGAAACAGCGCTCATGGTGTCACTGCTTGTCAGTATTTTCACCCCTCTATTTTTAGAGAAACGAACGACATATAAAAACCACTGAGAGCCTCTCGTGCTTTTTTTAACGGCTTTGTTTTCTTCAAAAGCCTCTCTCTCCTGATCTCTCTCTCTCTCTCTCTCTCTCTCTCTCTCAGTCCTCCTCTCCTCATCCTCTCATCCTTTCAAGCTGAGCTAACTTGCTTTTCTGTCACAGTCTACCTTTCATCCCTTTTGTTCCCCCTCTCTTCTCCCACCCTTCTTTTGTCTGTCTGTGTTGAGCATGATTCCTTGACTTCCTTCAGACTGTTGTGGCAGTCGTGTCATTATGTTTGGCTTGACAAATACAACATACTGTTATTGTACACTCTGCAATTAAATCCTTGATCCCTTCATTCAGAATCTTTATCTATCTGTCTGTCCGTCCGTCCGTCCATTGTTTTATCATACTTTTGTACTATTACTTTGTTGTTCCTTTGTACTACTATCACTATCAATATATTGTTCTATCATTCTATTCTATCATTCTGTTTTTCTGTCTGTCATTCTTTGCATACTATTGCTTTATCTATCATTTGGTTTATGGGTTTATTTATCGTTCCATCTATCATTCTTTTGTTCTATCTATTGTTCTCTTTATGCCACAATTTATTGTTGTCTATCATTTTGTTCTATGTATTGTTCTATTGTTCTGTCTATCATTCTATTGTTTTACGTATCAATCTATTGTTCTATTTATTGTTCTTTTATCTATCTATCTGTCTGTCTGTCTGTCTGTCTGTCTGTCTGTCTGTCTATCTATCGTTCTGTCTATCATTCTGTTTATCGTTCTGTCATCATTCTATCTACTGTTCTGTGGTCTCTCGCTCTAATGTTCTATTGTTCTATCTATCATTAGCTATGTTTCCATCCAAAGTTACAAATTAAACTTATGTGCAAAATTGGAATATCGCATAAAACATTTGTGAATAAAGCACTGTTACCATCCAGTGAGTTAAAGAGAACAAAATCGTCACTTCCTGATTAACTTGCGCTAAATGTCACGAAGAATTTTTTTTTTTTTTGCTGTAGTAGGAGTAGGCACTGTATATAATAATTTTTGTATACAATAAATTACGAGCTTCAGAGCGTGCAGACGAAACGCGGTCATGTTATCTTATTCTCGGAGCCTGCTGTTTGGAAAAGCAGTTCTGGGAGTTAATTATAACGAAGCATTTTGACAAAATTAGCATTTCAGAAGCTGTGCACTGAGATTGGTCTGCTGGTTAGTCCATTTATGCTGTCCCATTGTAAAGTTACTTTTTTTTTTTTCTTTTTTTTCTGCGCATTAAGGAATTTATTTGGTAAAAGTGTTTCCATCATAGTTTATGCGCATGTTTTCTTACTGGATAAGATATTTATCCTACTTAATTGAGTTTTTTATGCACATTTTTAGAATTTATGCACATCTTTCCATCCAGCATTTTTTTTAATGCGATATCCCAAAATGCTTATAAAAACAGGTGGATAGAAACATAGCTATTCTCTCTATCATTCTCTTTGTTGTTTTATCACACTATCATTCTATCTATTGTTCTAACTATCATTCTGTCTGTCATTCTGTGTATCGTTTTATCTACTCTGCCATTTGCGACAGGGCTCACCTACCAGTGCCCTATAAACATGTAAAACAACCCCACAACTGCCTAGCAACACCCTAGCAACCACTCAGGACACCCCAGCTACTACATAGCATTGCCCTAGAAACTTTTAACAACCTCTATGTTTCTATAAGGCCTATATAGCCTTCAATCTGTTACATAAAAAAAAATTCTAGTTCTACATTTAAACATTCTCTTTTCAGTTTCTCCAGTTCTTTCATTCCTCAGAAGGAAGGATTTATTCCTTCCTTCCCTGCTTTCCTTCCTTCCTTCCCTCATTAGTGTCTTTTTCCTGTTTATTTCTCTATTAAATCTTCTCTTCCCTCCCTCTGTCTCATTTCAGTATGATCGCTGGTGATGTTTTCTGTGAGGGAGTGTGTCATACTGCTTACTCACTGGAAAAAAAAATTAAAAAAAAGGAGGGAAAGTTCGACTTTGCCCCACTTTTCCGTGTGCCAGCCAGGGAACTCTGCAGCTTTGACCTGGATTCTGCACAAGAGCCATCCGCCAGGCTTTCACGACTAGAAAGATTAGATAGAGTCTTGCTCGCACTCTCTCTCTTCCTCATTGTGTCTGTGTCTGTCTGGACTCTTGTTTTATTAACTGTGCCGTATCCATTGAGAAAACGAATAAAAACCTCAGCAATTAATATTAAATAAACACATGAAAGGCAAAGGATTTCATAATTCACCTACATTCCCTCTGTCCTCACAAAACATCCTCCGCAGAGACTCCCGCGGCCAAGGATGGTGAGCCAAAGCACAGAATATGCATAAATGTGCTGTTATTAGCACCTCTCCTCATCATGTATTAAGGCCTAATTAGACGATCACAGAGTCAACGCATGTCGCGGGGGATTTTTATGTCTGCCCTGATTCAGTGTCTTGTTTATCTGGATTTTAAAGAGAAGCATGTTTATGAACCCATCAATGCAGCCTTTTCTAGCTGTGTGGGCAGGACACATTGTACAATGCAAAAGTTTGGCTCATGAATATTAATTAGTTGAGTTGGTAATAGGCCAAAGAAGTCTACCTGAAGAAAGCTATTCGTTAGCTTTTTCTTTTATTTCATTGGCGGTTGTTCAGCTGGTGTTGAACTCCTTGGAAATATGTGATGCTTTTTATCCTTATATCAGACTTTAAATGTCATAATGGTTAGTCGATACATTGCCAAAAACAGTGATGCCACTGTGTATGTCTTAGCAAATTAATTTCATTCTGCCAATAGTCCATTGGGAGCCATAGAGAAGACTATTCCTCCACTACAGCTTAGTGGAAATGAGAAATATTGACTGTAATTGCCAGCGTCTCCCAGTGGTGTCGGTGCCCTGGCGAGGGACATGGGCCGACATTTATTTTGAACACATGAGTGGTTTTAATTATAATGGCATTTCATCAGGGCCTATCAGTGGCAAGACTAGTCAGGCTGAGCTTCAAACCGGCATGATTAACATGCTCTTGTAAGGCAGCATTTCTCTGCCAGCGCACCACCAAAAATATGCTCAGACTTCATTTTTGGAGAGTTCTCTAAAGCAATGGTTATTGTCAGATGTTTTTATTTTGTCTATTTTAAAAATCTATCTATCTATCTATCTATCTATCTATCTATCTATCTATCTATCTATCTATCTACAGTCATGGCCAAAAATATTGGCACCCTTGGTAAATATGATCAAAGAAGGCTGTGAAAATTAATCTGCATTGTTAATCTTTTTGATCTTTTATTTAAAAAATTCACAAAAATCTAACCTATCATTGGATAATAAGAATTTAAAATGGGGGGAAATATCATTATGAAATAAATGTTTTTCTCTAATACATGTTGGACACAATTATTGGTACCCCTAGAAATTCTAATGAGTAAAATATCTCTGAAGTATATTCCCATTAATATTCACAATTTTGAGCACTCCAGGGTGATTATGAACATGAAATTATCCAGCCATGGCTTCCTGTTTCACAGAAATAGGTCGTGGCCTAATGGTTAGATAGTTGGACTTGTAACTCCAAGGTTGCAGGTTCGAGTCTCAGGTCCAGCAGGGATTGTAGGTGGGGGGAGTGAATAACCAGCACTCTCTACGACTGAGGTGAGTCCCTTGAGCAAGGCATCAAACCCCCAGCTGCTCCCCGGGTGCCACAGCATTGGCTGCCCACTGCTCCGGGTGTGTGTTCACGGTGTGTGTGTGTGTTCACTACTCACTGCTGTGTGTGTGCACTTGGATGGGTTAAATGCAGAGCACAAATTCCAAGTATGGGACACCATACTTGGCCACATGTTACGTCCTTTCCTTTCCTTCCTTTCAAAAAATATAAATAGGAGGGAAAAAAAGCCCAAATTCCCTTAATCATCCATCACAATGAGAAAAACCAAACAATATATTTCTGATGTGCAGCAAAAGATAATTGAGCTTCACAAATTAGTGAAGTGGCTTTAAGAAAAGAGCTAGAGCAGTGAAAATTCCCATTTCCACCGTCAGGGCAATAATTAAGAATTTCCAATCAACATAAAATGTTATGAATCTGCCTGGAAGAGGACGTGTGTCTATATCGTCCTAATGCATGGTGAGGAGGAGAGTTTGAGTGGCTAAAGACTCAGAAAGAATTGCAGAAAATAGTTGAGTCTCGGGGTCAGAAAACCTTAAAAAAAAATTGTCAAACAGCACCTACATCACCACATGTTGTTTGGGAGGGTTTCAAGAAAAATTCTCCTAGCTCATCCAAAAACTCCAGCATATTCACTTATCAGACACAACTGGAACTTCATATGGCACTGGCTTCTATGGTCAGATGAAACTAAAAAATGAGCTTTTTAGCAGCAAACACTCAAGATGGGTTTGGTGAACACAGGGATAAAAAGTACCCCATGTGTACAATGAAATATAGTGCTGTATTTTTGATGTTGTGGGCCTATATTTCGGCTGGAGGTCCTGGACATCTTGTTTAGACACATGGCATCATGGATTCTATCAAATACCAACAGATAAAAAATCAATAAGTGACTGACTCTGTTAGAAATCTTATAATGGGCCATGTTTGGATCTTCCAACTGTACAATAATCCAAACACAAACCTCAAAAACAACACAAAAATGGGTCACTGAGCACAAAACCAAGCTTCTGCTATGGCCATTCCAGTCCTCTGTCCTGAACCCTATAGAAAATGAGTGGGGTGAACTGAAGAGAAGAAGCACCAACATGGAGCTGGGAATCTAAAGGGTCTGGAGTGATTCTGGATGAAGGAATGGTCTCTGATCTCTTGTCAGGTGTTCTCTAACCTCATCAGGCATTATAGGAGAAAATTTAGAGCTGTTAAACTGGCAAATGGAGGTTACAAAAAGTATTGAATAAAAGGGTGCCGTTAATTGTGGCCAATGTGTATTAGAGAAAAACATTTATTTCATAATGATATTTCCCCCCATTTTAAATTCTTATTATCCAATGAAAGGTTAGATTTTTGTGAATTTTTTAAATAAAAGATCAAAAGGATTAACAATGCAGATTAATTTTCACAGCCTTCTTTGATCATATTTACCAAGGGTGCCGATATTTTTGGCCATGACTCTATCTATCTATCTATCTATCTATCTATCTATCTATCTATCTATCTATCTATCTATCTATCTATCTATCTATCTATCTCAACCTGGTCTCATGACGAACTTTTTCACAACATGTGAAATAAGTACCCCCATGTATGTTTTGTGACACATTTGATGTGAAATGTCCACTGGGTGGCGCTAAAGAGTGTTTGTTTGTTTTCCCCAGAACAGATGAACGTATATATGATGCGTTTTATGCGACGTTGGTTTTGTAGGTGTCACCGCAGTTCTGACTTGAAATGTCCGTTGAGTGGTGCTATAACTCTAATTCTCCGTGACGTTTTAAAATAACGTGCCATTTGCACTATACCTAAACCTACCCAATAGTATGCACAAAAGCGAATGTGACGGAAAAACGCAATCGCAAGCATGCCGTTTTAGCTTGTTTTTCAATCTCTCATCTTTCAGCTCTTTCATCGTGAGTCATGTTTTTGACAGGATTTGTATCCAAGGATTCCGCATCCTAAGTCCAATTCCATGCCGCTGAGCTACCGAGCAATCTGTCATTCTGTCATTTTATGTATGGTTCTATCATTCTATCCATCTTTGGTTCTATAATTCTATCTATTGTACTATCATTCTATCTGTCGTACTATCGTTTTGTTTATCGGTTTATGTATTGTTTTATTGTCGTTTCTAGCATTCTATATATCATTTGTTCTATAATTCTATTACTCTATCATTCTATCTGTTGTTTCAATGTACGATCATTCTGTTTATCATTTTATCTATCAGCTAGCTGTCTGTCTGTCTGTCTGTCTGTCTGTCTGTCTGTCTATCTATCTATCTATCTATCTATCTATCTATCTATCGGCCTATCTATCTATCAGCCTATCGGCCTATCATTCTAATGTTCTGTCATTTTATCGTTCTATCTTATATTCATCTTTCTGTCCATCAGTCCACCATTATGTCTGTTAATCCATTCGTCTACCCTTCTACTTATCTATCATTTTACACTTCTACCTATCTATCGTTCTACACTTCTAAATTCTAAATATCCAAATTGGTGCACATGAAAACAATGCTGTGAGAGATATAAGTACAGTAGTTAGTACTTTCATAAGGTCTTTGGTCATGTCTAATGTTCTCAATTTATGTTCTCTTTATAGCAGTTTTTTTTTTTTTTTTTGGAAATATTTCTTAATAAATTGAAAATATATAGAAATATTTTAAATATTTCTTTGATTAAATGATCAGCACCAAAGTACACAACAGTATAACTCATTTATCAGACTGTCTCTCATCATTTTCCTTATCAAATTAAATGTGACATGACCTCTACCTTAAGTCCTTACTCATTTTAATAAACAGTAACATGAACATTGTAGTGAAGGGTCCTCAGCAAGAGGTCTGTCTATCGGTGTTTGCTCTTAAAGTAATTGAGCATATTATTTTAATATATATCTTACTTATATTCTGAAGATATTCTGGGAAAATGTGTTAAACTAAAATACAATATGAAGTTAATTTCAAACAAAGCAACAGCCTGAATTAGGTTGAAAACCCCTGTTGATTTATTCTCTTTGACCATTGAAATTACTTTCAGTGCTTTTCCAATGAAAGAAAAGTTTTGCAGTGTTTTGTTAAACTTTGTGAGAGAAAGGCAATGTGGGCTCTGGAAAAACGCATTTCATGCTCTCTAGCTTCTAGCCTGCCAGGTAGAACTTCAATGTGGTTTGCAATTACGGCTGTAATTCAATTGACACTTAATCACCTGCTGCAGAATGTAGCAATAGAGTTTGTGCTCTAAACCTGCAATCAAACCGCTGTGATTGTGAATTACGCCACATAGTACCACTATAGAGCTCACCTCTCTTGAATTATTAGAGCTTGTCCTCCAAGCACAGTAGCCTGAGACAGTGTATGAAAAGCCTGTTTTTGAATGTTAGCCTATGTATTAGATCAAGTAATGTAACTGAGAACTGAGAAATATTGCATTTGAGACACTTGCAGCTTTCTGCAGTCTGTCAAATCAAGTGAGAGAGTGATAGCTTATGCCTTGACATTGATATTGTATGACTGCTTCTCAAAAATGGAAAAGATATTCATGGTTTGCCGAATGGACTGTCCTTTCCTTTGAGAATCTTTTGCTTTCGGCTTCCTTCAGACTTGGATATTCAGCTGTCCAAATCTAATATTTGTTTCAGAAAAACACTATTCATGTTTAAATGTGTTATGTCTTTTCTAATGTACTTCAATGAAACTTTTTGAGAGTAATTCAAAGTGCTACACTCTAATTTATGTTCTTATCTGCAGTTTCGGTTACTTTCTTTTCTTGTTTGAAGAAGAATTATTATGTGAGCTCTGTCTTTACCCACACACACATACTCATCCACAAATGTAGGCGCAAAATCAAATGCAAATGTAGCCTAGTTGAACATCCTCTCATACTAATTGGAATATATTACTTGTAATGTTTCTGGGGAGCTTGCGGAGAGGTCCTCCCCTGCCATTTCAATGACCATAACTGGACCCAGGGCTTTTTTTGCTAGTTCACGAAAACTTATTCTATTTCTTGATTCACTTTTTCATTTTCATTCCAATACAGGCCTGAAACACATCTAGAGGCACTGAAGTAATATTGCTTCCTCTGTTAAGTTAGTGATCAAGACCCTCATTGCTACTTTTTATCTTTTAAAACTTATTGAATATTACGACATATACTGTATATATTCATGCACTACCAAATATATATACATTTATATACATTCTACACTGTGTATATGTATATATAATGTAGCAGGTATAAAACATGCAGACATGTATACGTGTTTTACATTTACAGTTTTTGTTTTTAAAAGTCATTTTTTTTTAATTAAAAATACAGTAAAAACAGTAATACTGTGATTATTACCATTTCTAATAATTGTTTTCTATTTGAATATAGTTTATAATTAAATTTATTTCTGTGACGCAAAGCTGAATTTTCAGCATCATTACTCCAGTCTTCAGTGTCACATGATCCTTCAGAAATCATTCTGATATGATGGTTTGCTGTTCAAGAAAAATATCTTATCGTTATCAGTGTTGAAATGCAGATTTTCTTTCAGGATTCTTTCCAGAGTTCAAAAGATCAACATTTATTTGCATTATTATTTAAATGTTTTATTATGAGCAGAGCAGATCTTGAATAGGTGAAGAAAATACATTTGTTTTACTGCATAATTCCCATTCTTTGATTTTTTTGATATTTTGACTATTATTCTAAAATTATAAAGAGTGAGTAGGTTTTTAAGCTTTTTTTTTTTTTTTTTTTTTTTAGTTATGTACAGTAGTGGCCAAAATTATTAGAGCACTAGTATTTTCACCACCTAAAAATGGTTTTAAGTCAGTTATTTGCATCTTTTGTTGTAGTGTGTCAGTAGGAAATATCAGTTTACATTTCCAAACATTCATTTTGTCATTAATTGTAATAATGATGAGATCAGATCTCTGAGTGGAGCACTGGCTGTTGTCAGACTCCTTGTGGAAACAAAAATCTCACTGGATTATTACAGTTAATGGCAAAATGAATGTTTGGAAATGTAAACTGATATTTCCTACTGACACACTACAGCAAAAGATAGAAATAACTGACTTAAAACCATTTTTTTTAGCTGGTGAAAATACTGGTGTTCTAATAATTTTGGCCACCACTGTATATTACATTTTATTTTCATATTATTAGCTTTTTAACTGTTGATTTGTATTCATCTATCTGAAAATCTAGGAATCATTCTCTGAATGTAGACTAATTGTTAATTGTGTAATGCAGTAATGTTTTAAAATGTTATTGCCTGAAATTGCTGAAAGTTAAACTTTAATCCTTCAGAACAGAAAGGCCAATTAATTCCATAACTGCAATCAAAGTGAGAACTGCCATTTTCAACGTTTGCCAAGTATATAATTACCCTGCATTGCTGAAGCCACAAAACCAAGTGGGCTTTGATGGTTGTGATAGTATATTATGTAAGCCGGATTGGACACTTACCCAAACCTGTGTTTGTAGTAGTTCAGAATTTGCAAAGAGGGGTTAATTGCCACTTAATAACAAATTATATCTATCTGCATAATGTAACGTGGGTGATCTGAAGCCCCAAACATCTGAGCCGATCTCTACCTGCTTGCCTCTCGAACACAGTGGGCCTGAACTGCATTAACCTCTCACTGATCCATCAGCAAGAGACCCGATGCATCCCACACGAGCGGGAATGTAATGAAGTCCATGTGAGCGGCACATCCGAGTGTTTTATTTATCGTCTGGCTCTTCTCGAGCACTCTTAAACCTGATGACCTCTCATGCGTATGCAGGTAATGAGCATTTTTTGAGGCACGGTCAGGAAGTGATTTTGGTCGATGGTGTTCAGGGTCAAGGGTCGGAATTGAGTCATGTCAAGGATAGAGCCTGTAAACAGGTGTGAATCGTGAGTTATGACATCTAAAATGTCATCTTGTCTGTTTAAGTTGCAGCGGGAAGGTAGTGGGGCTGTTGAGATGGGTTTTGTCATTGGATGTTATTGACTGGGTTGTGGATGCGAAGCGCATCGTGAGGAAATCCCTGTCTGTGGTGTTCGGGTCACATTGATGCATTACTGCTCTCCTCCAAAGTGCATCAGTCAGTGTTTAGGAATTGCATGTTATAATATGCTTTCTCTCTCTCTTTGTGTAACGTTCCCTTTGGCTTCCTCCTGCGGCTGTATAAACATAAATAAATTGCGGCGCACAATGCAGGAAACTGTGTCATCTCTATAAAGGTCAGCCGTGTAAAATCAAACCGCTTTTTCCTAGAGAAACATAATGGGAATGAAACAAACAAGAAAAACAATACGTCTCTCTCTCTTTCGGTGCATATCTCCCTTTCTTTGTGGCAAATCCAACAGAATGGGAGTTTCGGCACATTTTGTGCAACGAAATCTGGTTTTTATGTTTATTTATTGTTTTAAATGAGCAAAATCAATCTGGTAAATTGTGAAGGAAGGACCATAAGGAAATACCAAAACAATTTTATTTATTTGCATGTATTTATTTATTTGCATTTATTTATTTATTTAAAGAGGACATCCTGGGTTTGTCATAGATCTTTAAAGATTTATTTTTATTTATTTTTTATTTATTTTATAGAGAGGGGAAGATTACATTTGTTATTTTGTATTTGTTTTTAAATAATTGGATTCCTAGTGATTTTTAATTATTTAATTTTTTAGAATTGGGATGTTTATAATGTGCCTTTTAAGTGTAAAAATACTTAAGAAAACAGCAGGTTTTCAAATTAGAATATAATTATCTTTCACAAACAAGACACTTATGGTCAGAGTCTTGTGGATGGTGCATATTAACCAGTTTATTAACCAATTTATTCGTTA
Organism: Spinibarbus caldwelli; assembly: GCA_039654775.1. Classification (NCBI taxonomy): domain Eukaryota; kingdom Metazoa; phylum Chordata; class Actinopteri; order Cypriniformes; family Cyprinidae; genus Spinibarbus; species Spinibarbus caldwelli. The sequence goes on along the minus strand of CM077223.1, from coordinate 5,819,206 downwards.
ATATTGTTTTTCCTCATTTACATGTTTTTGGTTTGTCTGTAGAAAACTAAATTAGTTTGAGGGGCATCAAGTTTTGATTAAGTTGCTCCAAAAATGTAGACATTTTTCTTATATTGTCCATGTTTTGTCATAATTCAAGATGTAAACATTGATTAAATCATAGTAATATACAACGTAGTAAAATACAAAATGTTATTTTACAGTATTATTATATCTCACCATTGCTACCTGGTCTGACAAAAATGTAACGTTACCTCTGGGAAATTTTTGCAAAGCGCGGAATACATACCAATAACTACGTATCACTGCAGATTCCAACAGAAATGAACACTAGAGGTGGTAAAACATTGAGCACTTGTAATCATTTTTGTACACGGTTATTACAGCTCCATATGTTTTGCTTTCTGGACATAACAAGCTTGCTCAGTAGCTCAGCGGCATGGAATTGGACTTAGGCTGTAGAATCCTTCGGTACGAATCGAGTCAAAAATATGACTCACGATGAAAGAGCTGAAAGATGAGAGATCGAAAAACAAGCTAAAACAGCATGCTTGTGATTGCGTTTTTACATCACATTCACTTTTGTTCATAGTATCGAGTAGGTTTAGGTGTAGTGTAGATGGTACGTTATTTTAAAACGTCATGCAGCATTACAGTTATAGCGCCACTCAATGGACATTTCAAGTCAGAACTGCGGTGACACCTACAAAACCAATGTCACATAAAACATACCATATGTATGTTCAACTCTTTTAGTGCCACCCAGTGGACATTTCACATCAAATGTGTCACAAAACATACATGGGGGTACGTATTTCGCATCTTGCGAAAAAGTTCCTAGAGGTATGTTTTCGTCATAAGATCAGGTTTCACCATTTATATGTATGGATACAAAAATATAAGCATTTTTATGGTAGTTTTATAATATAAGTGTTATCAAGGATGTTGAAGAAAACTACCCTGAAATATTTTTATATTTAATATTAATGTTTAGCATGCTTTTGCCTGTGGTTTAATAGCTGAGTATCACACAAAGTTTTGACGCTTTGGTGCACTTCAGATTCAGTTATGATTCTTAAGATAGAGCACATATATCCTCTAGAGTCACATATATCAAAATTACCATCACAGGAAATTATTAGATTGGCTCCTGCGGTAAATAGTCTGCTTTGGCCTCGCTTCGCTTGAGTTTAGTCTGTGGCAGGCCGAAGTGTATTTCCCATCGGAGGAATGATCAAAGCAGACTCCTTTAGGATGCAGTTTAATGTGTTTAAAGAGTTAGCGTGGGTTTTTGTAATTGATGGATATTATGCATAAGGCTGGATATAAAAATACTTTTTGCACATTTTTACTTCAGAGCTGCTGACTATGTAGAAATCAACTGGCACTTTGCAAACATAATGTGATATTTTCAAGTGAAACGCAGTATTCAGATGGAAATAATGTTGAGTGGACATTTATTTTATTCATCAGTGTCAGGCCATTATTATTTTTCATCACTGTCAGTGACATTATTATTCACCACCAGTGTGATTATTGTTAACTAAAACTAAAACTATTGAAATATGGTTGAAATAAAATATAAATATTACATGGAAAAATGATTTGCTGCGATTAGTTATCACAACTTAAAATTCAACATTTGAATAAGTAATAATGTGTTGTCAATTTAAAAAATTATGTCTGTGCTTGATTTAAAATAAGTTTAGTTAACTTTAGTTTAGTTAAGATGGATGTTTAAGTTATCTCAACAAATTAAGTTATTTTTTTACATTTATAAGTTATTTTGTACATTTTTAGTGTTGACAAACTGAAATAAAATAAGTTGAAGTATTAAAATGACTAAAACTAAAACTGAACTAAAAATAAATTAAAGCTAAATTGCTTTCAAAATAATACAAATGACAAAAGCTTGTAACAGAATCATTAAAGCTTAAACTAAATTAAAATGAAATTTGAAAAAAAATAAAAATAAATAAAAAATCTGTTCAAAAACTAGTAGGCCTAGTAGTATATAAAAAAAAGTGTATAAATAATACTAAAATAACACTGTTCTCCACTTGCACGGCCTTGTTTACAGTTTTTGATTAGACTCATTTAATGAAAGAATAAGATTATGTATTTTGTTTCAGTACTGCTGTGTTGTGATCAATCAATGACTTTGTTTCAACAAGGTCAAAGAATGGACTACAAAAATGGCATGTTGATGCCAAACGCCATGGCTCTCATGTTTTTGTGACCAAATGTCTTTTGCCTTAACTATTTACCCTTCAAAAATGTAAGATTTGTGTTCCACAGAAAAAAGAGGTTTGTCAAATTGTCTTTTTTAGGTGAACTATCCCTTTAAAAAGTAAAAAATTGTTTGATATGACCTTTTTAAACCACTTTATTAGTGCATATGTGTAGCGGTACAGGGATCACACCTCATTTCTTGATGTGAGATTGAGGTGATTTAATCTTGCCCCTGGCAGAACGGTCAAACGGTGAGGACTGTTTAATGCGCCTGGTGCTGCACTGCGGGTTTCGGCTGCCTCTCTGAGGTAAATCTACAGGACAATGAACAAAGTTTGAGAAAGCGAGACAGGAGGAGAGGGTCACAGAGATGGAGCAAGAGGGAAAAGGCGTAAGGTGGACAATGCGATAGAGAAAGACGTGGCGAGGAAAAGGCAGAGCGATAGCGATAAAGAAATGCTTCTGCTGCGGCAGCGTGTGAAGGCTTAGGCTGCCTGTGGTGGAGAATGTTAATGGAACAGCAGCTCCGTTGCAGGGATATTCCACTCAACCCTTGAGAGAGCCGCCTGACAGGAGAGCTAACACACAAATAAACAAACACACCCACAGAAATCACACTCAAATTACAACCAAGGGAGCTCCTCGTAAACGGCATGTGGGAGAGACACGAATTCATTCGAGCCCAAACGGCAGCGGTATGCGAGTGAATACAAAACGCAGAAATATGCTCGCTCAGGAGGAGATAATGGTTCGGACTAAATGCCTTTGAGGTGAATAAACAACTTTGAACGTTGATTTTCAAGTCGTTGATTGACAGGAATATTGTGTAGTACATAAACCCAGAAGGGGAATTTATTTACAGATTGAATTACATTTGTCATTCAAAGGCCTTTCACGCCATGAAATGACAGCCATTGTAAGTGATGAATTGTATTTATGTTTGCAAATGGATCACAGATTAAAGGGATAGCTCACCCAAAAATGAAAATTTGCTAATTTACATACTCCTCAGGCCATCCAAGATGTAGGTGACTTTTTCTTCAGCAGAACAGTAACAAAGATTTTTTTTTAGATGAAACTGTGGACCTGATAAGGCAAGAAAAAAATACCTGTGGCTTCTGACGATATATCGAGGTCTTAAGATGCAAAAAAGATTGATCTGTGCAAGAAACTGAACATTATTTACAACATTATTACCTGTAATCCATAGCCTCACCAAAAGATAATTTTTTATCGTGCAAGTATATTACATACAAACTCAATGGAAATACACGAATAGATGCAAATTTGCGCGGGGCGACATGATTGCTGCGAAACCGGCATATATGCCTCAATCGCTTCTGAAACGCGTTGTCGCGCAAGCCAGTCATCGAAGAGTTTATTAACACTTCCGGTTTGAGAAGTTGTGTCAGAAAATGGAGGAGAGTATTTCTACACAAAAAACATCCATCGAGTAATCTAGAGCAATAACGCAATGTGAATATTCGCTTTGCTTTTGGTTTGCACACCATCAGGTAAATGATCTGGAGTAATGTCTGGTTCACAAACGAATCATTCTTTTGAACTGCTTCACCAAATCGAACTGAACCATCTGAAACAGTTATTCTATAAGTTACTCCATCAAAACTCATATTTGGACGACAGTCACTCCAACTTGAAATAAGCCAAAATACCTGCGTATATGATCCTATAATGCTGTTTTTTGCCAACTCATTCACTACTCCAGTTTCTCCAACATTCACTGAACTGAGGAAACAGTCTTGACTCGGACTGAAGACCAATGAGCTGCTGATACGAGCATTTGTGAATCGAGTGCTTGAATGAATAATCCATGTTTCTCATCTTTGTTGAGTACTTTAATAATACAATTGCATATACATTACATCATTGCGTGATTCTGTAAACAAACTGGTGAATCGGTTATTTGAACCAGCCACTGAAACGAAGTGTCCGAAACCATTTATATAAATATATATACAGTGCCACTTGAAAGTTTGTGAACCCCTTGCAGAATCTGTGAAAATGTAATTTTAATTTAAATTATAAATGTAATTTTAACAAAATAAGAGAGATCATACAAAATGCATGTAATTTTTTAATTAGTACTGTCCTAAGATATTTTACATAAAAGATACATTTACATTTACATTTAGTCCACAAGACAAAAAAATAGCTGAAATTATTAAAATAACCCCATGCAAAAGTTTGTGAACCATTGGTTCTTAATACTGTGTGTGGTTACCTGGATGATCCACGACTGTTTTTTTTTGTTTTGTGATGGTTGTTCATGAGTCCCTTGTTTGTTCTGAACAGTTAAACTGAGCACTGTTCTTCAGAAAAATCCTCCATGTCCTGCGGAATATTCAGGTTTCCAGCATCTTTTGCATATTTGAACCCTTTCCAGCAGTGACTGTATGATTTTGAGATCCATCTTTTCACACTGAGGACAATTGAGGGACTCAAACACAGCTATTAAAAAAGGTTCAAACATTCACTGATGCTCCAGAAGGAAACACGATGCATTAAGAGCCGAGGGGTGAAAACTTTTGAACAGGATGAAGATGTCCAAATTTTTCTTATTTTGTAGAAATATAATTTTTTTTCCATTTAGTATTGCCCTTCGGAAGCAACAGAAGATAATTGCATGTTTCCCAGAAAACAAATTAAGTACAATTTACCTTGATCTTCAAATTCAAAAAGTTTTCACCCCCCGGCTCTTAATGCATCGTTTTTCCATCAGGACCATCAGTGAATGTTTGAAACTTTTTTTAATAGTTGTGTTTGAGTCCCTCAATTGTCCTCAGTGTGAAAAGATGGATCTCAAAATCATACAGTCACTGCTGGAAAGGGTTCAAATACGCAAAAGATGCTGGAAACCTGAAGATTCCGCAGGACATGGAGGATTTTTCTGAAGAACAGTGCTCAGTTTAACTGTTCAGAACAAACAAGGGACTCATGAACAACCATCACAAAACAAAAAACAGTCGTGGATCATCCAGGTAACCACACACAGTATTAAGAACCAACGGTTCACAAACTTTTGCATGGGGTTATTTTAATAATTTCATCTATTTTTTTGTCTTGTAGACTAAATGTAAACATCTTTTATGTAAAATATCTTACTCAGGACAGTAAAAAATAACACATTTTGTATGATCTCTCTTATTTTGTTAAAATTACTCACATTTTCACATATTCTGCAAAGGGTTCACAAACTTTCAAGTGGCACTGTATAGAGATATATATATATATATATATATATATATATATATATATATATATATATATATATATATATATATATAAACACACACACACACACACACACACACACATACTTGAATTTGTGGTTTACGAGGACTCTCCATAGGCGTAATGGTTTTTATACTGTACAAACTGTATTTTCTATCACCCCAACGCCAACGCTACACGTAAACCTACCCCTTACAGGAAACTACTGGCAATTTTGGAATTTCATAAAACACTGTTTTGTAAGTTTTTTAAGCCTTTTGTTTTACGGGGACACTCATAAACCATGTTTACGTTGTAGTTCCCATGTCCCATGATATTTTACATAAAAGATACAGTTACATTTACATTTAGTCCACAAGACAAAAAAATAGCTGAAATTATTAAAATAACCCCATGCAAAAGTTTGTTAACCGTTGGTTCTTAATACTGTGTGTAGTTACCTGGATGATCCACGACTGTTTTTTTGTTTTGTGATTTTGCAATTTTTGAATTTCATAAAACACAGTTTTGTATGTTTTTTAAGCCTTTTGTTTTACGGGGACACAGGAAGTGTCCTCATAAACCATGTTTACGTTGTAGTTCCCATGTCATTATACACATTTGTGTCATCATAAACCATATATACCAGTACACACACACACATACAATTGTTTATCAGTCTAAATCAAGTTACAGTTTAATTTATTTGTAATTTAGGTGCAACTTCAGTTTGAATCTGCACTACTGCACTAACATCCCAAAAAAGTTTCGGAAGAAAAGAAAAAGTGACAGTAGACTTTTACATATATAAAAGTCTACTGTCATATATTATAATACATATATTATAATTGACTTCTACTTCAAATAAATGCTGTTCTTTTGAACTTTCTGAAAATATTAAGTAGCTCAACTGTTTTCCACATTGATAATAATAAGAAAAGAAAAGTATCCGAAAGGACCATTTTGTGAAAAATAATCCCCATGGCCTGAGACTGTGAATTACAGGTAATAATGTTGCAAGTAATATTAAGTTTCTTGCACAGATTGAATGTTTCACTTCATAAGACCTCTATTCTTGACTGTATATGCTTTTTTTAAAAAATTTTTTTTTAAATTTATTTATTTTTTTTGCTTTTCAAGTGCTGGTAGACATTGATATGGCTACTGAGGGTGAGTAAATTAATAGCCAATTTTCATTTTGGGGTGAACTGCATAAATAAATAAACCATGCATTCCTGTCATGTCAAAATATTTGAAGGTGGTAGATGAAAATAAATAGGATAAACCTGAGATGTGACAGACTCTGTAGCACAGTCGCATGGACAGCTAAACAAACATCAGGACCTGGCAGTTTCTGACAATTAAACACCAGGTTAAAGATGAAATCTGCAGCGGCACCACTAAAGCAACACTCACAGAATCCTAATTAGAGAACAGCGCAAGATCTGCTGGCGTATCACGTAACCAGTGGGCTTCGCTGATACGGGTTTGCTGAACTACTTGTGTTCATAAATGTTATATGCAAATGTACACTGTTAGTTTGGGAAATCACATTTTTAATATGGATGTTAATTGGAAGGGTTTCTTGAAACCCAATGGCAACCTGATAAAGACTATGGGCATAGATGTGATTGGAGTGATTGATGCATGACAGATTTCTGGTGGGGAGACTGAGAGGCCAAGTCTTAAGCCGTGGTCACACTTCACACTCGTTCTCACTCATCATGTTGACACGGGGAACCGGAAGGCTGCATGCTTTGCAGTGTTGTGCGGTCTGATGTAATTTTGCATGCTCAAAGCCTTGTGTGACCGCAGCTTAAACCTTCTGCTATGAATCCAAGTCAAGTCTCTAATCCATTTTAGTGATAGTTTTCTTTTTCTTCACTCGGCAAGGAAGGAATATTTCTCTTAAAAAAAAAAAAAAAAGCCTAGTTTTACCTGAACTTCAATAATACAAAAAATATTACTTTTTCCACAAAAATAAGCAGCACAGCTGTTTTCCACATTGATAATAATAAGAAATGTCTCTTGAGCAGCAAATCAGCATATTAGAATGATTTCTGAAGGATCATGAGACACTAAAGTAATGATGCTGAAAATTCAGCTTTGCATCACAGGAATAAATTACATTTTAAAATATATCGCAATAGAATAATTTATTTTGAATGGCAATAATATTTTACAATTTTACTGTATTTGTGATCAGCCCTGTGAACACATTACAAAGTCTCAAAGACCCCAAACTTTTGATGTAAGTTTGCATGGAAGGTTCCTGAAGTAACTGTTTTTGCAGTTTTAAACATCTGATGCTAGTAATATTGAGTGCCGTTTTTTAAATTATCACAAGATAATAGGCTGGCATCAGATAGCATCAATATAAAGTGCTTCACTCTTTTGTCTGTTTCACATTTAGTAATGTTCTCAATAAAAAAAATTAAAAAAAAAACGTGAATGTTGAATAAATTATGACAGGTGGATTTTTCCCTCAAACGTCTGAAAAGAAATGATAGAAGTCAGAAATATAATGAGGACTGATTTCCTCAAAGACTTTAATATTTTACAAGACATTCTGAAGGTTAATGGAGGTCTCTCTCATGTTTTGCAGATTCTTCCCAAATGGTCCATACGCCCTTGAGAGATGCCATGGGTGCAGTTCTTCAATAAGTCATAAGACTCTTCAGTGAGATTCTTCTCGCCTCTCCAGAAGCGCACGGTTCTGACTGTCCCAAACAATGTGCTCGGAAGCCCTGGACCACATTATACGTGACGGTGGCTAAACTGTCTCGGTGCTACAGCAGTGCAGACTGTCAAAGCGATTCGGTGGGTGGATTTTGCAGGGTTGATTTAAAAAATATTACTATTCAAATCACATTTCCTGGAGTCCCCATTGGAATATGGCTATGACTTATGCTTAAAATTGAATTCAGAACTTTTATAGAAGTGATTCCTTGTGACACAACTGGTGTGATTAGAAGCTTTTAAAATGAGACTGATACTGCATATGAGTCACTGAAATCATGGTTGTGGTCTTCAGAACAGGGTGGGCATGCATTGGTGGTGTGTGGCGTGATCTTTGTGGTAAATTGCTTTAGTGAAACGTAGAGAAAGCTCTGACTTTAAAGCCAATGACAGGTGCAATTTCTGCAGTGACAATTTTTAAATTGCAGCTCTCATTTTCCTCTCTTCTCTCTCTCTCTCTAGCTCATTTCTATCTAGATTTGGACCTTGATTCTCTCTGGCGCACTGATGCATCATGACTTTTACCCTTTTATTTTTTTATAGTACAGTCCAGGTGTCTTTGTACCTTCATTTAATAACGTCCTTTTTAATGGGTCATATTCTACACTTTTATACTTTCCAACACTGAAGTTCACTTATAATATTAGTCAGTTTCTTGGAATTTTTTTTTAAATTGCATTACCATTTCATTTCTAATTAGTCAGTTTAGTTTAGTGAATCAAGCCCACACAGCATGATCAGTGCAGTCTAACTAATTCCTGAACAAATGACTCTTAAGAGATTGTTCTTTTTAGTGAATCAGAACAACACAATGTTACCAGTGTAGTCCACCCGATTCTTGAACAAATGAGTCTTTTGAGCCAGTTATTTTTAGTGAATCAAACACGTGGGTCATTCCACGAAATTGGTGCCTTTAGCGTCCTTAAGAAATAATCAAACATAGATTTAATATAACAAATAAATGTGCAATTTAAAAACATAACAGTACTATGTATGCTTTCATCAATATTACATAAAAAGTCAATTAAATATTATTTTAAATAATTTAAATAGAATTTATGCTGATAAGGGCCTGGTTTTGACCTGTCCCTCACTATGATTTTTCTTTTTCACCAGGACTTTTAATTTGCAAAATGAAGATATGAAAAAATGATATAAAAATCACATTTGCATATTGTTCTAAATACAGCTGATATGCTGATTCATTATCAGTGCTGGAAACTGTTGTGCTGCTTAATATTTTTTTGGAACCTGTGATACTTTTTTTCAGGATTCTTTGATGAATAAAAAGTTCAAAGGAAGAGCATTTATTTATAATAGAAATCTTTTCTAACAATATACACTACCGTTCACAAGTTTGGGGTCAGTAAATTTTTCTTCTTTCTTTTTTTGAAAGAAATTAAACCTTTTATTCAGCAAGGATGTGTTAAATTGATAAGAAGTGATAGCAAAGATTTATATTGTTAGAAAAGATTTGTATTTTGAATAAATGCTGTTCTTTTTAACTTTTTATTAATCAAAGAATTCTGAAAAAAGTATCAAAAAAATATTTGGCAGCACAGCTGTTGCCAACATTGATAATTCTAATAATAAATCAGCATATTAGAATGATTTCTGAAGGATCATGTGACACTTTAGACTGGCGTAATGGCTGATGGAAATTCAGCTTTGCATCACAGAAATGAGAATGCGAGAGAATGAGAATGAACTTTATTGCCAGGTATGTTTACACATACGAGGAATTTGTTATAGAGACAGAAGCTCCACAGTGCAACAGAATGACAGCGACAGGACAGGACACAGATAATAAAAAGAATAATATACAAATATACAAAATAGACAATGTACAAAATGGCAAAAACACAATATATAATATAGACAATTATGTATGTACAGGTATGATATGTGCAAATTTTAAATGTAAATAAGTATGTGTGTTAAGTAATGTATAATAGTGTTGTGTGTTCCACGTTTATTGTCAGCTGTTCATGAGATGGATTGCCTGAGGGAAGAAACTGTTCCTGTGCCTGGTCGTTCTTATGCTCAGAGCTCTGTAGCGTTGACCAGATGGCAACAGCTCAAAGAGGGAGTGTGCTGGGTGTGAGGGGTCCAGAGTGATTTTGCCAGCCCTTTTGCTCACTTTGGATAAGTTCAGTTCTTGGAGACTGGGGAGGGTTGTACCAATGATTCCCTCAGCAGTCCGGACTACCCTCTCTAGTCTTCTGAGGTCAGATTTGGTAGCTGAGCTGAACCAGACAGTTATTGAAGTGCAGGGGATGGATTCAATGATGGCAGAGTAGAATTGTTTCAGCAGCTCCTGTGGCAGGTTAAACTTCCTCAGCTGGCGAAGGAAGTACAACCTCTGCTGGGCCTTTTTCATAATGGACTCAATGTGATTGTCCCACTTCAGGTCCTGAGAAATTGTGGTGCCCAGGAATCTGAATGACTCCACTGCAGTCACAGTTCTGTTCATGATGGTGAGTGGGGGGAGTGCAGGGGGGTTTCTCCTGAAGTCCACGATCATCTCCACAGTTTTGAGTGTGTTAAGCTCCAGGTTGTTAAAACTGCACCAGACAGCCAGCTCCTTAAACTCCTGTCTGTAAGCAGACTCGTCACCGTCCTGAATGAGGCCGATGACAGTGGTGTCATCTGCAAACTTCAGGAGCTTGACAGAGGGGTCTTTAGATGTGCAGTTGTTCGTGTAGAGAGAGAAGAGCAGTGGGGAGAGGACGCAACCCTGGGGGGCACCAGTGCTGATCGTACGGGTGCTGGATGAGAATTTACCAAGCTTTACTAGCTGCTACCTGTCTGTCAGGAAGCTGGTAATCCACTGACAGACAGAGGTGGGGACAGATAGCTGAGTTAATTTGGGCTGGAGGAGTGATGGGATGATGGTGTTAAAAGCGGAGCTGAAGTCTACAAACAGGATCCTCACATAAGTCCCTGGTCTGTCTAGATGTTGCAGGATGTAGTGCAGTCCCATGTTGTCTGCATCATCCACAGACCTCTTTGCTCTGTAGGCAAACTGCACGGGGTCCAGTAAGGGTCCAGTGATGTCCTTCAGATAAGCCAAAACCAGTCTTTCAAATGATTTCAAGGGCACAGACGTTAGAGCCACAGGTCTGTAGTCATTAAGTCCAGTAATTTTGGGTTTCTTTGGGACGGGGATGATGGTGGAGCGTTTGAAGCATGAGGGGACTTCGCACAACTCCAGTGATCTGTTGAAGATCTGTGTGAAGATGGGGGCCAGCTGGTCAGCGCAGGTTTTCAGACAGGCTGGTATCACACTGTCTGGGCTTGTTGCCTTCCCTCTCTTGTTCTTTCTGAAGACCTGGCGCACATTATCTTCACTGATCTGGAGTGCAGGAGAGGGGAGAGGGGGGTTGCAGGAGGTGTGAATGTTGTTTTTTCAAACCTGCAATAAAACTCATTCAGATCGTCTGCCAGCTTTCCAGAATAATTCCTCTTTGCCACTCTGATCTCCTTTTCCAGTGTGTATTTGGCCTGTTTATACAACAATCTGTCCCCATTCCTGCGAGCATTTTTGGCCTGACGGAGCTGTCTGAGTTTTGCAGTGAACCACGGTTTGTCGTTGTTGTAAGTTAGATGAGTCTGGGTAGGAATGCTCATATCCTCACAGAAACTGATATATGATGTTACAGTCTGTGAGCTCGTCCAGATCGGTGGCAGCAGCTTCAAAAACACTCCAATCAGTGAGGTGGAAACAGGCTTGTAAATCCCGCTCTGCTTCATTAGTCCATCTTTTTGCAGTCCTTAATACAGGTTTAGCTGATTTCAGTTTCTGCCTGTAGGTTGGTATGAGATGAACCAAACAGTGATCAGAGAGTCCTAACGCTGCCCGTGGGACAGAGTGATATGCCTCCTTTATTGTTGTGTAACAGTGATCCAATATATTACTGTCTCTGGTGGGACATGTGATGTGCTGTCTGTATTTTGGCAGTTCACGGGAGAGATTTGCTTTATTAAAGTCCCCGAGAATGATTAAAACAGAGTCTGGGTGCTGTTGTTCTGTCTCTGTGATTTGATCAGCGAGTTTCTGTAAAGCTGAGCTCACGTGCGCTTGTGGAGGAATGTAAACACTCACGAGAATGAACGAGCAAAACTCCCGCGGCGAGTAGAACGGCTTACAGTTAATGAAGAGAGCTTCTAGATCTGGACAGCACATCTTCTTTAGCACAGTTACATCTGTACACCACCTTTTGTTGATATAAAAGCATGTCCCTCCGCCGCGCGATTTCCCCGTTGATTCTGCGTTGTGATCCGCTCTAAACAGCTGAAAGCCCGGCAGATGAAGCGCGCTGTCCGGAATGGCATCATTCAGGCAGGTTTCTGTGAAACACAGAGCATCAGAGTTTGAAAAATCCTTATTTGTCTGGGAGAGCAGAAGGAGTTCGTCTGTTTTGCATCATGCAGTTTCTATACTGTTAAAGTTTTTAAAAAGAAAATTTAAATAATTATTCATTACATTTAATATAATCAATAATATCTACAAGTAACACCCTGCCAAAGTGAACAGCATGTGCTTTTGTGACCATGACTATTAGCTAGCAATTAGCAAATTAGTTTGAAATTGTCAGGCCTGTTACTTTTCAGGGTAACAGGGATGACATAGATTAGGTGTCACCCTGTTTTTAAAGACTATCTGTGTAAAATGCAAACATGTTTAAAGGTCACCCTGGGTGTTATTTTAAGCTAATGCCTATATCATTCAGTGGCTTATGAGAATGAGTTACATTTTAGTTAGTTTTATTGGTATTGTTACTACTATTGTTGTTGTTAATGACTGGGATAGGATGATCAGTCTCAATAAAACAATTTTTTTTCCATAACTCAGTGTCAATAATGCATCCGTGTAAATTTAATTACAAACAAGAGCAGCAAGGTGTCTGCAGACTCTCACCCCAGTCTTGCAATGTTCAAGAAGGTCAAGATCTTGGTCTGGTTTCAGATGATCACAGATAGACCGAGATCCGATCATCTTCCTTGCCTAATAATTGAACCAGATCAGTATATTTGAACTTCTGTGAGAGGACACAGACAAACAGATGGACACATTATGTAATTACAATACCCTTAAAACATTAGAGCTCTTAGAAATGCAATGTGCTAAATCAACGATGACTTTAACTGAAAAATTGACTGTTTACTATTGTCATACAACTATGCCAAGTAAGTGCAAAACAATATAATGCTATTTAAAATTGTAAAACTGTACAGTATTATGTAAACAAACGTGCAGTGTGCTGAAGAATGTGTGTCCTGTCATCCCTGTTACTCTGGTCAGTCCTGTGACTATGACGTCAATCCTGTTACTGTCATTAATTTCATAAAAATTTTAAAAATTATATTTGATACAGCCTTCCAGTTTTTTTTTCATTTTAACTTTATATTTTATTTTAGACAAAGCCCTTTTTTAATATCTCTCTTGTAAAAATATACATTTTTCTTAATTGACAAGTGGTCACCCTCCAAAATTAGGATGTTCTTGGTCATCTGAACGACAAATACAAAAATATTTTTAAAAATCCATTCTTAAAAAAAAAAAAAAAAAAAAAAAAAAATTATAATGAAACCATAAAGAGACCATACAGGTGCATCTCAATAAATTAGAATGTTGTGGAAAAGTTCATTTATTTCAGTAATTCAACTCAAATTGTGAAACTCGTGTATTAAATTCAATGCACACAGACTGAAGTAGTTTAATTTTAATTGTGATGATTTTGGCTCACATTTAACAAAAACCCACCAATTCATCTCAACAAATCTCAACAAATTAGAATATGGTGACATGCCAATCAGCTAATCAACTCAAAACACCTACAAAGGATTCCTGAGCCTTCAAAACGGTCTCTCAGTTTGGTTCACTAGGCTACACAATCATGGGGAAGACTGCTGATCTGACAGTTGTCCAGAAGACAATCATTGACACCCTTCACAAGGAGGGTAAGCCACAAACATTCATTGCCAAAGAAGCTGGCTGTTCACAGAGTGCTGTATCCAAGCATGTTAACATAAAGTTGAGTGGAAGGAAAAAGTGTGGAAGAAAAAGATGCACAACCAACCGAGAGAACCGCAGCCTTATGAGGATTGTCAAGCAAAATCGATTGAAGAATTTGGGTGAACTTCACAAGGAATGGACTGAGGCTGGGGTCAAGACATCAAGAGCCACCACACACAGACGTGTCAAGGAATTTGGCTACAGTTGTCGTATTCCTCTTGTTAAGCCACTCCTGAACCACAGACAACGTCAGAGGCGTCTTACCTGGGCTAAGGAGAAGAAGAACTGGACTGTTGCCCAGTGGTCCAAAGTCCTCTTTTCAGATGAGAGCAAGTTTTGTATTTCATTTGGAAACCAAGGTCCTAGAGTCTGGAGGAAGGGTGGAGAAGCTCATAGCCCAAGTTGTTTGAAGTCCAGTGTTAAGTTTCCACAGCCTGTGATGATTTGGGGTGCAATGTCATCTGCTGGTGTTGGTCCATTGTGTTTTTTGAAAACCAAAGTCACTGCACCCGTTTACCAAGAAATTTTGGAGCACTTCATGCTGCCTTCTGCTGACCAGCTTTTTAAAGATGCTGATTTCATTTTCCAGCAGGATTTGGCACCTGCCCACACTGCCAAAAGCACCAAAAGTTGGTTAAATGACCATGGTGTTGGTGTGCTTGACTGGCCAGCAAACTCACCAGACCTGAACCCCATAGAGAATCTATGGGGTATTGTCAAGAGAAAAATGAGAAACAAGAGACCAAAAAATGCAGATGAGCTGAAGGCCACTGTCAAAGAAACCTGGGTTTCCATACCACCTCAGCAGTGCCACAAACTGATCACCTCCATGCCACGCCGAACTGAGGCAGTAATTAAAGCAAAAGGAGCCCCTACCAAGTATTGAGTACATATACAGCAAATGAACATACTTTCCAGAAGGCCAACAATTCACTAAAGATGTTTTTTTTTATTGGTCTTATGAAGTATTCTAATTTATTGGGATAGTGAATTGGTGGGTTTTTGTTAAATGTGAGCCAAAATCATCACAATTAAAAGAACCAAAGACTTAAACTACTTCAGTCTGTGTGCATTGAATTTATTTAATACACGAGTTTCACAGTTGAATTACTGAAATAAATGAACTTTTCCACGACATTCTAATTTATTGAGATGCACCTGTAATTGGAATAGTTACATTTCTTGCTATTTCCACCCTGACTTATGACCTCACACTCTTAAAAATAAAGTTATATCAAGTTAAAATAAAAGTAAAATTAAGTTAAAAAAAAAAAAAAACACACACACATTACTGTCCACTAATGGCTCGTTTCCACTAAGCGGTATGGTTCAGTACAGTACTGTACGATTCGGAACTGAACACCCTGATCAAGCTTGCGTTTCCACCGCCAACAGTACCCTTACTTGATAGGCGTGGTGTATGCCAGAAAGTAGCGATCGACGATAAAGCGCGACAGTAAGCACAACTCTAATATTTAAATGTCAGTTTTAACGGACAATAATAGCCATTATAAAAGTACACGTACAAAGTATAAGAGGCTTATATATGAGAAAATAAAGACAAAAGCAAACAATTCAGTCAAATGTATGCTACAAAGTCAGCGCTGTACAACGGTAAAGTTCAAAATGAATATATAAAGTTAAACACAACTTTGTGCTCAGCCAAAACGATATTACCAGAAACAAAATAGATTCATGAGACCACAATGCCTGTTAAATATACCCAAAACGAATTGTATCTCCTGTTTAAACCTGTTAACCCGCACCAGGACGCCAGCGTACTGAACGCGCTTTGTTTGCACGTGTCAATGTTTATGAATAAATTAAATGAAACGGGACAAAATTAATATTAACAAACTGTATATCATTATAAATGTCTAAGCCTCAAGCATCGACGATAGATCTATGTTTATCAGTGGAAAGCTTATAAGGAATGTATTTGGTAAATTTGTGTAAGCAATACACATCAAAACATGCATAATAAAAACGCAGTAAGTAGCAGATTCACCGTAATAACGAGTCATAAACGCATCCACTGCTGTAAATCCCGGTTTAGTTTGAAAGGCAAAGGTCCACTGAACAACATCCCATAGAGCACTTTTAGTCAAACGAAACAATAACGTTGTAATATGGATGGAAATTCCTTTGTTTACGTCTCCTTTTTTCAGGGAGAGTTATTGTTTGTATCCGTTATGGAACAAATTGCGCTCAAAAAACAGCGTCTTCATAGTAAAAAGCAACATGGTTTTGTAACATACAATGTTACAAACAGAATGAGACCATCCACTAAAAAAAAACACCAAAAGTTAAAGATAGGCGGAATATTATTTATTTGAATCTGACGCGCGCTGTGACGCACCTGTCATCTGATGGGGGCGTAACTTAGCGATCGGCTTTTTGCACAAATAATTCTTTTTTTTTTTTTTCTTTTCAACATTTTTCAAATATGTGTGTGTGTTTTGTGGGGAATGTGGCTGTGTCTGCATGATTATCATCTGTATTACTGATGTGTGATTACTGCTGAATGACAGCTATCAGTGTGAATGCTGTCTATGAACGACCATTAGTGTTATTATTGACTATATGGCCGATTACCATCTGTATGAACGCACATCAGCATGTGATTACTGACTAGATGAGCTGTGGGAATGCTGTATGTCTGCTAATCAGAGTATGTACTTGACATACAAAGCTAATTCTTTTTTCTTTTCTTTTCTTTTACTCAAAAAATTAGAAATAGTCTCGGAAAAATGGTTGCAGGAATCTCATTTTTCATGATATCTTCTTCAAATTTGAAATATAAACTCATGAGACACGTGACTTTCAACCCATTGTTTTTCTGGATTGCTCCAGGACTTATTTCATGTATTTGTATATGAAATAATAAAACATTCAGTGTGGTATAATTTTTTTTCAAGGCACTTCAGTGTCTATAACATTTTATCTTTTTGAGCATTATCAGCTCTGGATGATGGATAGTAAAGCCCAAAGGGTCTTCTTTCCAAAGACACCAAAATTGTCTATGTAGCACACTGTTGTCAGGAACTGTTAACATTTTAATTTAGGTAGGTCATTTTCAGCTGTGAGTCCCAAAATGGGGGGTGCAGGTTAACAGAGACATCAGAGCCAGCGGCAAATGTCAGAAGGACTAGCCGAGCTAAGGCTGCTCTATGCGGTTACATGAGCACTGAGAGCCCGGTGATCCCCTGGAGCTCCGAAATCGGCATATCAAATTTCCAAATAGCGCTAGTGTAACAGGTATGGAAAGTAATGTTCATTTCATATGTAGAATTACACAAAAATGTTCACGATGTATACCTGTTATGCCTGTCTGTGTGTGTACCTTCCCCTTTAAATTTCTGACAGCAGCGTTAGTCTTAATTTCCTGTCTTTACACCTCCTCTTCCCTTTCTGCACTGTCTGTGCATGGGAGAGATGAGTTTCTAATGAGCTCTGATTAATCTAATTTCATTTTAGCTTTAAAAACACTTTTATACTCTGTTTAAATCATATCTGTGACATTATTTTACATGGATATTTGATTATTTTTGTATTTCCACTAAATTTGATCAGTTTTATGCCTCATCGATGCACTTGAAGCACGTGCTAATTGCATTGCATTGCACTTCCAGTGAACAGAAAAGACAAAGGGCGAATTCACACTTTATAAAGACTGTTTTATGTTTCATTCAGTTATGCTGTTTTGTCACTCATTGTTAAACTGATTTAATTGTTTAAAAACTTTATTCCATTTTCTCTCGCCTTTCTGCACTGTCTGTGCATGGGAGAGAAAAGACAAAGGGCGAATTCACACTGTAAAGACTGTTTTATGTTTCATTCAGTAAATGAAGAGTCGAACCGTCAACTGATGTTCATCTGGTTACTACTCTGAGAAAAACACAACGCAGATTACACCGGTCACACTATCTTCATAAATAAATCGCAGATCTGAGTTTTAAACAACTTTCTCGCCTGAAAAACTCTTAAAACTACATTTTATGACACAATAACAGTAATATTTTGAAAGTTACGCGGCCGGGTTTTTGGGCAATGATGTTTCACAAGTCCACAAGAATGCATATTGAGAAATGGCTATTGCCTGTGTGAAAATATAAAATTATAAAATACAGTTTATATATAATATATATATATATATATATATATATATATATATATAAATTTTTTATTATTTTTTTTGTGTGTTTGTGCACTCTGATGTAAATAAGCTCAACACTCCCGGTCAGCAACAAGTGAAGAGGAAGCTTTATCCTCTTGTATCACGCAAAAGTGACAATTCTAGTCAACCAATCAACATTCTGCAGTGATTTTAGCTCCACCCTTTTGGTACCCTTTGCTGTGCTAGGTACCCCAATGGAAGGGTACCAAAAAAGTGGTACGGAACGGTTCGCTATTTTGGTACCATTCACAACTTCTGACAATGGAAACGGACATCGTACTGTACCGAACCGTACCATTAGTTCTACTATGCCATCACTGAGAAAAAAAATAAATAAATAAGTGCGCATGATTATTTTTATTACCCATTTTCCCAGTTTAATTTCCATAAGTAGTCTGGACTATTTATGTCTCTTTATTTATTTTTAAAATGGCAAGTGCATTAATTTTTTAACTATATTTTATGACCTTTTAAAGCAGCCTGGCCTCAGCGTCCGTACAGTATCTTAATTATGCCTCTCTGTCTTACTCAAACTCTCTTTCTCAAAGTCACTGGGAATCAGCGCCACATCGAGCGTGTGAACAGCTGTTAATGAGCACGCGCAGCACCTGTTGGGGGCGTCGCCACATCACCCCGACACGGCTCTCATCAGGAGTGACACTGCAGCCGGCCTGTGAAGTGTCTCATTAGCGGCGGGTCAAAATGCTGTCTGTCATTCCACCCTTCTCACCTGGCGATGCCCAATCCAATGCCCTCGTTGGCACCGTGCCTCTTCCCTTGCAGCGTCTGTTGCTATCGGGTTAGAAATACAGCTACAGGCTTTGATGGGCTTAGCAGAACTGCAGCTTTGTATCAGGCATCTTGAAGATAATGGATCTGACTACACCTGGACAGGTGGGATTTTGAGACACCCTCATAACGCCTTTACGGCAACCTGTTTGATAAGTCTTTCTAACCTCTCCACGTTAAACAGATCAATGTGAAGGGTTTAGCAGGCGGTTTGAGATTGAATGAAGTGTTCATTCCTCTCCGAAGTCTCTTTATATTCTAGCTGTGTTCCGGATAGGATAAAGACACTCTCTTAATGAGGGATCCAGGTTGATGCATCAGGATTCTCCGCCGCTTAAAGAAGAAAAAAGCCGGAGCTGATTACCGGTCACGCTAGAAAGCGAGGCTGAGAATCGCAGTCTATATTTGATATCTTCTCATTACAGCACTATGGGATTATGAAATAGCGTGGCAATGTTGAGCTGTGGTCTATAGATAGACGATCACATGCGGGATGCACAGGTACAGTTCCCAAATTAACTACAGTCGAGCTGTTCTGTGTGTCTATACGCTATTGATTTCAGATGGAAAGTGAAGGTTATGAAGGGCGTTTTTAACTCTGGTGAAAAGTTGTGACATTCACTACAGAGAAAATAAGATGCTTGTGTCTTTTGTCCTGTAGTTCGTGAACCATAGTGGCCCCAGATATATTTGGACACACTTAAAGGGATAGTTCACCCAAAAATAAAAAAAAATCTGTCATCATTTATTCACGCTCGTGTCATTCGAAAACGGTATGACTTTATTTTATATCTGCAACCAAAAGGAGAAATTATGAAGAATGTTTCTCTTTTCCAAGTAATTACAATAAATTAAATCATCATAAAGTTTCTGTAGCACTGGTCTACTGTATAGCACACAAAGCTTTGTGGCTTAAAAAGACTTTAAATATTGGACTGCTTTTATTATATTTTAAGGTTCTTTTGTGCCCTTTTTGAAGCTTGAATGCTTCAGTTCATGTACAGTAATTGCATGGAAAAGAATAATCGCTTTCTTTTTTCTTTTTTTTTTGTTCCAAAAAATGAGATTTTGAACATTACTTTATGTAAGCCTAACAAAATATTTTGCTTAGAGTATGTTTATGCTATATTTATTTACAATACACTTGTTTGTAAATGTAATTTTTTTTGAAAGCTGTTTTTGAAGAAAGGCTGAATTTATTTGATTAAATATACAGTAAAAACAATTTAAAATAACTGTTTTCTATTTGAATATATGTAATTTATTCCTGTGATGCAAAGCTGAATTTTCAGCATCATTATTCCAGCCTTCAGTGTCACATGGTCCTGCAGAAATCATTCTGATATGCTGATTTGCTGCTCGCAAAACATTTCATATGTTAAAAACAGTTGCTGCTTAATGTTTTTGTGAAAACTGATACATTGTTTTAGAAAATTCAAAAGACCAGCATTTATTTGAAACTTATTATTTTAAATGTATTTACTGTCATTTTGCTCAGTTTAATGCATCCTTGCTGAATAGAAGCATTGATTTCTTTTAAAAAAAAACCCCACGCCACATGATAATTTATCTAATGCAGTGACATTGATACATTTCAGTTGTGCTTAAGTGTTCAAATAGCTAACATTGAATGCTACTTTATCTAATAAACATCTTTGACACCTCTTGATAAGTCACGCTGTTCTTTGAACGTCTGTGTCCTGATTTTAGCAGCTTCAATGAGTCTCTGGAGTCTTCAGCACATTCTCAGGTTTTCACACGTGCACCTTAAAGATCAGCAGCTGCACGTGCCAATGCATCCACACAGCTCTGTGAATACACTGAGACGCCCACTCATTTAAATCTTTCATCCTTCACTGATTAATCACATTAAGTTCCCTGTTTTAAAGAAAGAGAATGCAAGATCACATAGATAATATTTCAATATCATCACACAAAC
Source organism: Spinibarbus caldwelli (assembly GCA_039654775.1). Lineage (NCBI taxonomy): Eukaryota > Metazoa > Chordata > Actinopteri > Cypriniformes > Cyprinidae > Spinibarbus > Spinibarbus caldwelli. The sequence continues at coordinate 5,798,080 of CM077223.1, read as the reverse complement.
AGGACTGTTTTAACATAAACCTCTCACATCTCTCACACACACCACCGCATATATTGTCTCTTTTTCTTTTTACATTTTCTTTCTCAGGGAATCAGGGATGCTCCTTTGAAAAGCGTGAGAGAGTTCCTCTCTTCGTGAAGTCATCATTAAATAGTAATTCATTGCCGTTTGATGAGGAGAATTCTTTTATCAAATTGACTTCAGATCCAATTGGAATCCTTCACCTGCTGTTAGTCAAACACACTCGAGGATATTGGGATACTGGAGCATTCAAATAGATGATGAGATTTCAAGAGAATGTGCTGAAATCTTTAGAGGAACAATCAGCTTTTGATGTAGTGCAATTGTATGAGATAGACCTGTGTGGTTTGAATAAGCCATTTATATATATATATATATATATATACAGGTACATCTCAATAAATTAGAATGTTGTGGAAAAGTTCATTTATTTCAGTAATTCAACTCAAAATGTGAAACTCGTGTATTAAATTCAATGCACACAGACTGAAGTAAGTCTTTGTTTCTCTTTAATTGTGATGATTTTGGCTCACATTTAACAAAAACCCACCAATTCACTATCTCAACAAATTAGAACACTTCATAAGACCAATAAAAAAAAAAAAAAATAGTGAATTGTTGGCCTTCTGGAAAGTATGTTCATTTACTGTATATGTACTCAATACTTGGTGGTCGTCTTCTTCTTAGCGTTTGCATTGCGTGCCCAGCCACAGAATAGCATCTTGTTCAGCCAGGTGAAGAGCCTTGAGTCCGCTGTTGAAATGAGTCAGCGGGCACTCGTTGACAATGTGCTGCATGGTTTCTGGTTCCCCACAGCTGCAGTTCGGATTGGAGGCTTGGCCCCACCGGACAAGGTTGACTGCATATCAGCCTTGTCCCGTCCGGAATCGGTTCAGCATTGACCAGTGTCGTCGAGGAAGGTCGAAGCCAGGAGGGCAGACCGATGGCTCAGCTACGAGGAAGTGGTTCACGACATCAGTTACTGCCCACTCATCACTCCATGCCGAATTGGCTGTCATATCCGCTGGTGGCGGGTCCAGCCAAACAGGTTTTCTCGATGGCAGGTGGGCTGCTGGATGCAGTGTGACGTCCGTGTTGAATGGCAACTTGTCATTCGCTTGGACTTTAGCCAGCAGCTTGGCAGTGGCCTCCTGTCGTCGGCGATGTGGTGGTGGAATGTTGCTAAGAACTGGCAGCCATGGTAGTGGCGTAGAAAGTAAGGTTCCAGTGATTGTGCGCATAGACATGTTTAACTGAACGTCTACTAGCTTGGTGTGGGATGATCTGGACCAGACTGGAGCACAATACTCTGCTGTTGAGTAACACAGAGCAAGTGCAGTGGTCTTGAGTGTCTGGGCCCTTGCACCCCAACTTGTGCCGGCCAGTTTACGGAGCAGATTATTTTGAGAGCTGACTTTAGCTGCTGTCTTCTTCAGATGATCATGATATGTTAATGATCGGTCCAGGGTAACGCCGAGGTACGTCAGATTTGGGTCATGTTTGATCCGCTGGCCCTTGAGAAAGATATTGAGCTCCCGTTTGGCTTGTGCATTGTGGAGGTGAAAGATGTCTTAGTTGCACTGGGTTGGAGTCGCCACCTACTGAGGAAGTCCACCATCAAATCCATGTGCTTGTTCAGTACGTTCTCGACCTCGTCAAATGTCCGATGTTGGGTCCCAATGCAGATGTTATCGGCGTAGATGAATTTGCGGGACTGTGTTGCTGGAAGATCATTAATATAGATGTTGAAGAGACTTGGAGACAGGACAGACCCCTGCGGGAGTCCGTTTGCTTGTTTTCTCCAAGAGCTGTTTTTGTCTGCCATGTGTACTCGAAAGCATCTGTCACAGAGGAAGAGATCTATAGCCTCTACTACCCAATGCGGTAAAACTTTGGATAGTTTCAACAGGAGACCAGCATGCCAGACCATGTCATAAGCTGCGGTTAGGTCAAGGAAGACGGACCCAGTTTTCTGATTTAGCTGGAATCCGTTTTCAATGAATGTCGTCAGGGCAAGAACTTGGTCACCGGTGCTACGTCCTTGCCTGAACCCTGCCTGCTCATCTGTGATGGGTTTTCTCCAAGACTGGGCTGATTCGGTGCAGGATCAAGCGTTTGAGTAGCTTGAAGCACACAGGTAGCAAGGATATTGGGCAGTAGCTGGCCACGAGATTTGGGTCCTTGCCGGGTTTCGGGATGGCGATGACTTTTGCCTGGCGCCAGGCTCGTGGCATCTTTTTTTTTTTTCTCGAGTTATCCGCGTGTAGAACGAAGCAAGCCATGATTTAGCCTTGGGTCCAAGATGTTTAAGAAATTCTGGCAGGATGTTGTCATATCCTGCGGCAGAGCCGTTCTTCACCATATGGAGCACCGCATCCAGTAACTCTGTGAATTCCTCCAGGCAGTCACCCTCCAGTCCGACTGTCTTCAAGCGACAATACTGCCGCCACTCATTGCGCACAGATTGTCGGTGAGGTTTCGACAAAGGAGCTTTTGCCACCTGAAGAAGGTGGCTGCCCGCGGCGTTTGGACTGACAGCTGGTCTGGACTGTCCTGGTGGTCGTTGGGAGGCACCCAGTCGACGAATCAGGCTTCAACTCTTCCGACTGGAGTGGGTGAAGTTGAGTTTTTCCACTGATTCTTCCCTTCGGCTTCATCTGGCAGCGTCCAGGGATTCAATTAGGTGGTCGGCAATGTCAGGGTTTCCAGACCCTTCATACTCCTCAAGGAGAGCTTGGCATTCGACTTCCAAACACGGTGTGTAGACTGGCCTGCAGCCACGGGGGATGGCTGTAGTAGCAGCACTGAAAATTGCTCCTTGGAAGCGTCGGTAAGCCTCCTCGACTGCGATGCATCGAGAAGGGATGGTTACAACACTTCTCTCCAGCTTGCTACTGTACAAGTCCCAGTCGGCTTTACGGAAGTTCCAGCGCTTCTTGGATGAGCCGTGGATAATCAGCAGTTGGAGCCCAATGTGGATGAGCAATGGTCTGTGCTGGCTATGAGGGAAGTCTTCCAACACCGTCTGGCTAGCTGGCTGGGGGTGGGCACCGATCGATGTGATCCAACACAAGTCCGGTGAGTAGTCCTTTTGCCATCTTGCCGAATAGAATGTACCACATTGCTTCGCATCATGGGTCAGAGTGAGATCGCTGTTGGATGCCCATTCCGCCAAGGCCTCTCCATCCTCATCTGGTTCTGAGTAGCCCCATTCAGGGTGATGGCTATTGAAGTCACCCACGTATGCCGCGGGATGCACGAGAGCAGGAAGCACACCTTGGTCCCAGTGCTGACTGGGAGGTTTGTAGACATTGGCGACTCTGAATCCTCCGACCTGAACGATGTCACAGAAGTGTGATGAAGAGACTGGGGAGGCATCAGCGACATCATTGCGAACATATGTTGCACGGCCGAATCTGGCATCTGGTGTTGACGAGATAAGGTCAAATCCTCCAATGGTGTAGCACCCCGCTAATTGATCTGCTATGTGTGTCTCCTGCAGACAGATGACATCAACGCTGTGACGGTGGGCTATGGTACTGATGAGTGTTCTTTTGGCTGCAGACAGACCCTCGACGTTAAGTTGTAGAACTCTAAGTGTCGGTCCAATGGCTTGAAAGTCACTGCACACCGGCTCGTCGGGATCTGGTGATGGTTGTGGCACGTGACCGGGATTCAATGCTGGAATTTGGTCTGCTGGTTGGATCATTGCAACTTCGGATCCTGGCTAGAAACCAGGTTGAAGTTGACGGGGAGCGCAATGAGAACGCTGATCCATTGCTCCCCAATACTTGGTAGGGGCTCCTTTTGCTTTAATTACTGCCTCAATTTGGCGTGGCATGGAGGTGATCAGTTTGTGGCACTGCTGAGGTGGTATGGAAGCCCAGGTTTCATTGACAGTGGCCCTCAGCTCATCTGCATTTTTTGGTCTCTTGTTTCTCATTTTCCTCTTGACAATACAATATGAGGTTCAGGTCTGGTGAGTTTGCTGGCCAGTCAAGCACACCAACACCATGGTCATTTAACCAACTTTTGGTGCTTTTGGCAGTGTGGGCAGGTGCCAAATCCTGCTGTAAAATGAGATCAGCATCTTTAAAAAGCTGGTCAGCAGAAGGAAGCATGAAGTGCTCCAAAATTTCTTGGTAAACGGGTGCAGTGACTTTGGTTTTCAAAAAACACAATGGACCAACACCAGCAGATGACATTGCACCCCAAATCATCACAGACTGTGGAAACTTAACACTGGACTTCAAGCAACTTGGGCTATGAGCTTCTCCTCCCTTCCTTCAGACTCTAGGACCTTGGTTTCCAAATGAAATGCAACACTTGCTCTCATCTGAAAAGAGGACTTTGGACCACTGGGCAACAGTCCAATTCTTCTTCTCCTTAGCCCAGGTAAGACGCCACTGACGTTGTCTGTGGTTCAGGAGTGGCTTAACAAGAGGAATACGACAACTGTAGCCAAATTCCTTGACACATCTGTGTGTGGTGGCTCTTGATGCCTTGACCCCACCCTCAGTCCATTCCTTGTGAAGTTCACCCAAATTTTTGGATCAATTTTGCTTGACAATCCTCATAAGGCTGCGGTTCTCTCAGTTGGTTGTGCATCTTTTTCTTCCACACTTTTTCCTTGCACTCAACTTTCTGTTAACATGCTTAGATACAGCACTCTGTGAACAGCCAGCTTCTTTGGCAATGAATGTTTGTGGCTTACCCTCCTTGTGAAGGGTGTCAATGATTGTCTTCTGGACAACTGTCAGATCAGCAGTCTTCCCCATGATTGTGTAGCCTAGTGAGCCAAACTGAGAGACCATTTTGAAGGCTCAGGAAACCTTTGCAGGTGTTTTGAGTTGATTAGCTAATTGGCATGTCACCATATTCTAATTTGTTGAGATAGTAAATTGGTGGGTTTTTGTTAAATGTGAGCCAAAATCATCACAATTAAAAGAACCAAAGACTTAAACTACTTCAGTCTGTGTGCATTGAATTTATTTAATACACGAGTTTCACAATTTGATTTGAATTACTGAAATAAATGAACTTTTCCACGACATTCTAATTTATTGAGATGCACCTGTATATGGGGTGGGGTGGGGTGGGGTGGGGTGGGGGGGAATATGACAGTTTCCACAAAAATATCAAGCAGCACTACTGATTTCAACTGACAATAATATATTACTTGAGCAGCAAATCAGCATACTAGAATGATTTCTGAAGGATCATGTGACACTGAAGACTGGAGTAATGATACTGAAAATATATCGCAACAGAAAGCAGTTATTTTAAATTAAAATTTCACATTATTACTGTTTTTACTTTATTGGTGAGCACTAGAGACTCAGTGCATATATATGAGACTTTAGTATATATATATATATATATATATATATATATAATATATATATATATATATATATATATATATATAATATTGTCATACTTCTTAACCTCTTAAGACCCGAGAAAAAAGTTTTAGGAAAAAATTATTATTTTTTTCATGTCTTTAAATTGTTTAGAGCATTAAAAATAATGTAAAAAAATAAAAAATGATATTTCATTCATAAGTTATGCCATGTCCTCGGAAGAGGACATCGGGACTCAATTTCTTTAAAAAAATAAAAAGACATGAATGAACATGCATAGGTAAATACAATTGATTTTTTAATTCACCAATACATTTTTAGTTTTCAAGATTTTTTTATTTTTTTTTTTACCAAACTTCGTATAAAGATGATTCTCAACTATGTTATAACATATATATTTATAATGATTCGATATACCATTTTTCTTTCTGCAAAATGTGTGTAAAATAGCCATAAACGGGTTTTCTCACTATATACAATGTATCTATAAACTAAATCTAATATGCATATTAATGCGTTTTTGGGGCAACATGTAATGAAAAAAGAAGTGTAATAATGGGAGTAATAATTGACAAGATTTTCAGAATAATATAGGATATTTCATAAAATATTGAAATATAATTTCTTTCCCTATTCATTTATGTCTCCGAAAATGCGTAATAAACATGTGTCCTCATATGAGGACATGTATGAAATCAATGTCCTGTTTTGTAACAGAAAGTCATATTTTGATTTGAAGCCCCGTGACATTTTCCTGAGATGTTGATTTATGACACACAATTTAAAAATTAGACAGATTTAAATGATAATTACAAAATATTATCATTTCCATAAGACTGTCACTAAATTAATTTCAGACATTTTTGAAGTCCAAGGAGAGGGAGTGGTCATGGTGAAACATCCAATCATTTGGTATCTCTGAAAAGCCCTGAATGTGCTCTGTACAGGACATCCAGACTTAAAACTGTGGCATGTATAGTCTCAGAGAAATTCACTAAAATATAATGTCCTCACATGAGGCCGCAGGGCATTAAGAGGTTAGTCCAGCCAATATTTCAGTGTTTTCTTTTGGTGCTTTACTAACATAGGCTAGTGTGTTCTTATAAAAATGATCCTGATTACTGAAGTCTTGATCTATGCGTCTGAAACCAACATAAAAACCATTGCTAGAGAAACAAAGCACTGTTGGGACAACAAGCCCCAGTCTGTGTTATTTTTTTATTTATAGAGGATGTTTTTTTGCAGACCGCAGATTTAGCTTTCAATTATCTGGACTTGGATGCTGGAAAAAACACTCATGGTTTTTGTGTGTCTGCGAGAGAAAATGGTGCGTCAAAGGTTCTCCTTTGATGGTTTATTTTTCTGCACTTTACTCCTTTTACAGTTCTCTCTAAACACACAGTCATGACACCTTTACAAATTAACAGAATACTTTTGTGCTGTCTCTGGCTCGCGCTTCTATCTCCATTAGTTCTGTTAGATGGATGTGTTTGCAGTCTTGCCATTCTTTTTCCCCCAGAAATCAAGAATGAGGAAAAAATAACCACCAAAAGTTTCAAGACTTCCTAGAACCTTCAAGATAAGGAAACTGTTGAAGTGTTTGTTGTACTATCTGTCTCTTTTTGGACCATGGTGGAATACAAAATACAGAATGTTCTGACCTCAGGGTCAAACATTCACGTTTACTGACTTTAGTGTGATGACAGAAATGAAACAGACTCTGTAGTTATTGTTCTCATAGCTAGTAATCTGTGTATGTTTCATGCTGTGGATTGAGCTACCTGATCTCATGACGAAATCCTACCTGTGGGAACTTTTTTGCAAGATGCGAAATATGTACCAATAAATACGTATCACTGCAGTTTCCAACAGAAATTAACACTAAGGCGATAAAACATCAAGCACTTGTAATCATTTTCGTACACAGTTATGATTACAGCTCCATATGTTTCACTTTATGGACATAACAAACTTGCTCAGTAGCTCAGCCGGCATGGAATTGGACTTAGGATGCGGAATCCTTGGGTACGAATCGCGTCAAAAACATGATTCACGATGAAAGAGCTGAAAGATTAGAGATTGAAAAACAAGATAAAACGGCATGTTTGCGATTGCAGTTTTCCGTCACATTCGCTTTTGTTCATACTATCAGGTAGGTTTACATGTAGTACAGATAGTACGCTATTTATAGCGCTACTCAACAGACATTTCAAGTCAGAACTGCGGTGACACCTACAAAACCAATGTCACATAAAACGTACCGTATGTACGTTCATCTGTTCCGGGGGAAAAAACCCTCTTTTAGCACCACTCAGTGGACATTTCACATCGAATATGTCACAAAATGTACATGACGGTATGTATTTCGCATCTTGTGAAAAAGTTCCCACAGGTACGTTTTCATCATGAGATCAGGTTGCGACTGAATTGTGTTGTCCTCATTCCCAGATGAATCTGTAACATTTTCTTCAGTATTAATAACTGACACTTGATTTGCGTATTTATTCAGGTCATTGTGGTGTCGATAGTAACTAAACAGGTTACAGCAGCATTGTGAATACGTTGTATAAATGTTAGAAACAGTTCTGTTTTCTTAAATTATAATGTTATCAGATGTAAGTGCAATTTTCACTCTGAAATTGTTAGTAAATTTAAATATTAACTACAAAGAAACAAGAAGTAACTATGGAAGCCTGTTTCCGCTATGAGATAAAAAATAAAAATGGTAATTGTGATCTCACAATTCTAAATTTATATCTCACATTACTGAGAAAAATAATCAGAATTGCGAGATATAAACTCAGAATTCTGACTTTATATCTTGCAATTCTGATTTTGAGGGACAATTCTGAAGGAAAATAACTTTGAACTGTGAGATAAAAAGTCAGAATAACTTGTTACAGTGTAATTATACATTTAAGTACTGAGTAATATTAATTAACTGCATGTATTTACTTATTATATGGTTAGGGTTAGGATTAGGGTTTGGTGTAGGGTTGCTTGCATTATGCATAATTTATTGTTATTATAATAGTAAGTACATGTAAAGTGTAACAAGAACACCTTAAAATAAAGTGTTACCCTATTTTCTTGTAAACCTCCAATAATCTTTGTTTTAGTTACAACTTCAAAAAGTCATTTTTTACAGTGTAGAAATATCCAAATTTGTTCTTTTAATGGGATGTGCTTTTAATCTGGTCTGAGTTAGCGACAGTAACCAAGGGGGGCTGAGCTATGAAAATAATCATTTCTAATTTTTGTCTGAAGTGTCAATTCCAGCCAGAGGTTTAGTGCTTTTCTCTTTCATAGAGTGTTGTGTAACACAGATTGAGGTTGTTGAGTTGAGATTATTTGTTGGTAATTTGTTCTGAAGAAATGACACCATTATGAATTACATCTACAAATCTACAGTCACTCCATATGTGAGGATTAGAGTACTAGTGAATTTCTTTGTGGGTGTAATGACAAACTCTCTAGAGCCTTTTACCTTTGATAGGATCATGCAGTGGGCGTTAAACTGCTAAGACGTTAGTGAAAACAAGATGAGAGTTTTTCCTTTAAATGTGCATTGTTCCATTAGCAAATGTGTGTGGCAATAAACCTAAACATTTAGAGTCATTTATAGTAACAATTATATCTTTATGATTCTGCTAGGAGGATTTATCTAGAGACATTGTTGCTTTGCTTTCAAAATATAACAAGTTTTTGGTATACTATGATTCAAAAGTTTGGGGTCGGTAGGATTTTTAAAAATGTTTTTGTAAGAAGTCTCTTATGCTCATCAAGGCTGCATTTATTCGATCAAAAATACAGTGAAAAAAGTAATATTGTGAAATACAAACCCGATTCCAAAAAAGTTGGGACACTGTACAAATTGTGAATAAAAACAGAATGCAATGATGTGGAAGTTTCAAATGTCAATATTTTATTCAGAATACAACATAGATGACATATCAAATGTTTAAACTGAGAAAATGTATAATTTTAAGGGAAAAATAAGTTGATTTTACATTTCATGGCATCAACACATCTCAAGAAAGTTGGGACAAGGCCATGTTTACCACTGTGCAGCATCCCCTCTTCTTTTTATAACAGTCTGCAAACGTCTGGGGACTGAGGAGACAAGTTGCTCAAGTTTAGGAATAGGAATGTTGTCCCATTCTTGTCTAATACAGGCTTCTAGTTGCTCAACTGTCTTAGGTCTTCTTTGTCGCATCTTCCTCTTTATGATGCGCCAAATGTTTTCTATGGGTGAAAGATCTGGACTGCAGGCTGGCCATTTCAGTACCCTGATCCTCCTTCTACGCAGTCATGATGTTGTAATTGATGCAGTATGTGGTCTGGCATTGTCATGTTGGAAAATGCAAGGTCTTCCCTGAAAGAGACGATGTCTGGATGGGAGCATATGTTGTTCTAGAACTTGGATATACCTTTCAGCATTGATGGTGCCTTTCCAGATGTGTAAGCTGCCCATGCCACACGCACTCATGCAACCCCATACCATCAGAGATGCAGGCTTCTGAACTGAGCGCTGATAACAACTTGGGTTGTCCATGTCCTCTTTAGTCCGGATGACATGGCGTCCCAGTTTTCCAAAAAGAACTTCAAATTTTGATTCGTCTGACCACAGAACAGTTTTCCACTTTGCCACAGTCCATTTTAAATGAGCCTTGGCCCAGAGAAAACGCCTGCGCTTCTGGATCATGTTTAGATATGGCTTCTTTTTTGACCTATAGAGTTTTAGCCGGCAACGGCGAATGGCACGGTGGATTGTGTTCACCGACAATGTTTTCTGGAAGTATTCCTGAGCCCATGTGATTTCCATTACAGTAGCATTCCTGTATGTGATGCAGTGCCATCTAAGGGCCCGAAGATCACGGGCATCCAGTATGGTTTTCCGGCCTTGACCCTTACGCACAGAGATTGTTCCAGATTCTCTGAATCTTTGGATGATATTATGCACTGTAGATGATGATAACTTCAAACTCTTTGCAATTTTTCTCTGAGAAACTCCTTTCTGATATTGCTCCACTATTTTTCGCCGCAGCATTGGGGGAATTGGTGATCCTCTTCCCATCTTGACTTCTGAGAGACACTGCCACTCTGAGAGGCTCTTTTTATACCCAATCATGTTGCCAATTGACCTAATAAGTTGCAAATTGGTCCTCCAGCTGTTCCTTATATGTACATTTAACTTTTCCAGCCTCTTATTGCTACCTGTCCCAACTTTTTTGGAATGTGTAGCTCTCATGAAGTCCAAAATGAGCCAATATTTGGCATGACATTTCAAAATGTCTCACTTTCAACATTTGGTATGTTATCTATATTCTATTGTGAATAAAATATAAGTTTATGAGATTTGTAAATTATTGCATTCCTTTTTTATTCACAATTTGTACAGTGTCCCAACTTTTTTGGAATCGGGTTTGTACTATTAAAATTCCAAATAACTGTTTTTTTTATTTGAAGATATTTTAAAATGTAATTTATTCCTGTGATGCAAGGCTGAATTTTTAGCATCATTACTCCAGTCTTCAGTGTCACATGGTCCTTCAGAAATCATTCTAATATGATGTTTTGCTGCTCAAGAAACATTTATTATTATTATCAATGTTAAAAAAAGTTCTGCTGCTTCATATTTTTGTGGAAACTGTGATACATTTTTTCATGAATCTTTAATGAAGAGAAAATTTAAAAGAACAGTGTTTATTTGAAATAGAAATCATTTATAACATTTTAAAAGTCTTTGTCACTTTTGATCTATTTAATGCATCGTTGTATTCTTGCAAACCTGGCAGAAATTAGTCATTTTAGTAGATGCTAAAATACTTCTATTAAAACTTTTTCAACAATGGTGCCCAAATATGCTGTCTATGTAGGCAGCTTACTAGGATTTGGAACAGACTATAAGCTCTAAAACTGAGGGGAACTGTGATACGAAATAATGTGCAACTCTTAAATCAAATGAAACCCCAAAACTGAGTTCCTTTTGTCAATAGCGGTAAAAAATCCATTAGACACTGACAAGAAAAGGTTACCTTGAGTCAGCTCAGAATGTGTGTCATGGAGGCAATCAATTGGCATTAACGACAGAACACAGTGATCAATGTGAATGCAAACAAAGCCTGTGTCACCAATTTATAAAGAGATCAAATTATGACAAATGTGGATTTAATCACAATTCAAAGAGCTCATTTGTTAACAACCTGTTTAATGCATGCGTTATTAGAATGCAATCCAGTGCAATGGAGTAAATAAGTGCTGGTGTTATTGATGCAGCCACACAGACACTATTCTATCTTCACTCAGTCCTCTTTAGACCCCAGATAACAATGTTCCCAGTAGTCTCGCAGTGTTTTTGCAGTGTCTTGCCTGTTTTACAGCAGTTTTATAAATGAACAGTACCTACTTTTTGGTTGTTTTTGTGGTTTTATTATAAAAACACTCTACAAGAAGCAGATCTTTTGAGTCTCTCTTAAATTCAGCCTAACCTTGCTAATTGACTTGATGGATGTACAGTCAACCATTCTGACCCATTGCTAGCCTCTCCCTGATGTCTGCTCTTCATGATATAGGTGATGAAATCCATAACCAGTGACTTCTGTACCTAGTGAAACTGGGCAGAGTGCATTTGTCAGTGGCTGAAAAGCTTTTAGTTGCATGTGGTTGAAGAGGTCTTGGTATTTTGATGCCACTGAGAGGTTGTGTAATGTCAGGATAGGAGACTGTGCTACATGTCTTGGACAGGCCAGAAGAGTGGAGTTGCTGAACTATAATTGGCTGAGTAACTTTTCTGATAGCTTTTATGCAGTCTTCAGTTGCCATGTGATTTTTGATGCCAAGACAGCCTTCACCTGTTGCTTGCCATTGTATTATAATGAGATACAATCTGTCGCTTGTTTAGTTTTTTTTTTGCTATTAATTAATTAGCTCGTTAGTATTAATTTGCAATGTATTAATTCAGAAGTAATATGGTAAATAAATAAATTACTATTGCAGTTGACAAGTATATTATGGAAGCCTGTTTCTGCCACTGAATAAAAAAAAAAATGAAAAAGGTAATTGCGACTTTTTATTTCACAATTCTGACTTTTTTCTCAGAATTGCCTGATACAAACTTGCAATTCGGACTTTTTTTTCTCAGAATTGTGAGATATATATATATATATATATATATATATATATATATATATATATATACTTGCAATTGTGAGAAATTAAGTCAGAATTGCGAGATATAAACTGGCAATTCTGACTTTTTTTCTCACAATTGCATGATATAAACTCACAATTGTGAGTTAAGTCGAAATTCTGAGAACATACAGTGGGTACGGAAAGTATTCAGACCCCCTTAAAGTTTTCACTCTGTTATATTGCAGCCATTTGCTAAAATCATTTAAGTTCATTTTTTTCCTCATTAATGTACACACAGCATCCCATATTGACAGAAAAACACAGAATTGTTGACATTTTTGCAGATTTATTAAAAAAGAAAAACTGAAATATCACATGGTCCTAAGTATTCAGACCCTTTGCTCAGTATTTAGTAGAAGCACCCTTTTGATCTAATACAGCCATGAGTCTTTTTGGGAAAGATGCAACAAGTTTTTCACACCTGAATTTGGGGATCCTCTACCATTCATCCTTGCAGATCCTCTCCAGTTCTGTCAGGTTGGATGGTAAACGTTGGTGGACAGCCATTTTTAGGTCTCTCCAGAGATGCTCAATTGGGTTTAAGTCAGGGCTCTGGCTGGGCCATTCAAGAACAGTCACGGAGTTGTTGTGAAGCCACTCCTTCGTTATTTTAGCTGTGTGCTTAGGGTCATTGTCTTGTTGGAAGGTAAACCTTCGGCCCAGTCTGAGGTCCTGAGCACTCTGGAGAAGGTTTTCGTCCAGGATATCCCTGTACTTGGCCGCATTCATCTTTCCCTCGACTGCAACCAGTTGTCCTGTCCCTGCAGCTGAAAAACACCCCCACAGCATGATGCTGCCACCACCATGCTTCACTGTTGGGACTGTATTGGACAGGTGATGAGCAGTGCCTTGTTTTCTCCACACATACCGCTTAGAATTAAGGCCAAAAAGTTCTATCTTGGTCTCATCAGACCAGAGAATCTTATTTCTCACCATCTTGGAGTTCTTCATGCGGGCTTTCATGTGTCTTGCACTGAGGAGAGGCTTCCGTCGGGCCACTCTGCCATAAAGCCCCGACTGGTGGAGGGCTGCAGTGATTGTTGACTTTCTACAACTTTCTCCCATCTCCCGACTGCATCTCTGGAGCTCAGCCACAGTGATCTTTGGGTTCTTCTTTACCTCTCTCACCAAGGCTCTTCTCCCCCGATAGCTCAGTTTGGCCGGATGGCCAGCTCTAGGAAGGGTTCTGGTCATCCCAAACGTCTTCCATTTAAGGATTATGGAGGCCACTGTGCTCTTAGGAACCTTAAGTGCAGCAGAAATTTTTTTGTAACCTTGGCCAGATCTGTGCCTTGCCACAATTCTGTCTCTGAGCTCTTCAGGCAGTTCCTTTGACCTCATGTGTCAATAAAGGGTGCTGTGTGTACATTAATGAGGAAAAAAAAAATGAACTTAAATGATTTTAGCAAATGGCTGCAATATAACAAAGAGTGAAATTTAAGGGGGTCTGAATACTTTCCGTACCCACTGTATCAGTCTTTTTTTCTTCCTCAGAACTGGACTTTATAACTTGCAATTGCGAGTTTGTCTCACAATTCTGAGAAAAAAAAAAAAAATCGGAATTGTGAAATACAAACTCGGTTGCAAAAAAAAAAAAAAAAAGTTCGGAATTGTGAGATACAAACTTAAGAAAAAAAGTCAGAATTGCGAGTTTATATCATTACCCTTTTTATTTTTTATTCAGTGGAGGAAACGGGCTTCCATAGTAAATAGTTTAAAAATAATTTAAATCAGTTTATTTAATTCTGCAAATGTAGACATGTTAAATGTTTTTAAATGTAACAATAAAATAATGTAATAATAGAAATTGTTAGACAGAAAAAAATTAGAATAAAAAAATTGTAAAAATAGAAATTTATTATCTTTTGTTGTATTATTTTTATTATTTTATTTAATGCTAAAAAAACATTAAAAATAAAAATACTTTTCTGCATTTGCTATTCGAGTTGATCAGTTTACACATGGATTGCTTAATTAATAAAGAAAAGCATTTGTCAAATTGTGAAAATGGTCAAATTTGTGAAACTGGTCAATTCTTTAAAAAAAAGCATTGCATTTGCATTACATTTAACAAAATTTTAAACTGTAATTATTGATTTACACATTTAGGTATGGATTATCATTTAATTTTCACTTTGGACACTTTGAGTCCAAACCCCTTGTTTTCATTCATATATTCACTGACATATAAAAATGGACTGTTGCAGACATTTTGGATAAAGCTATTAAATTAAATAGCCCAGAAACGTTTATTTGAACACTTGATTTAGTTGACAAGAATGATTTCCCCTTCAAATCGCTGTGTAACAAGAGTGTCTGTATCCAAAAATAGCCATAATATGCTTTACTGAGCCTCCTGGAAGCATGATGATGTTTCTACATGCTTTGAAATGAACAATAAATGGCGTTATTTCCCCAAATATTAAAACTCAGCAGGATTGTGGAATTGTGATCCCTATACCTTCATGGTTCATTAAATATTTAAAGCTCATAAGACAACCTCAAACCATTACAGCATCATTACTATCATTAACAATGTCCACCTTGAACTTCTGAGATGATTAACGGAGTGTTTATGAGGTCAGCTGGAATTCTGAGTAAATAAGTTAGTGAGATGGATTGCTGCTCGGTTTGGCTCACTACCAAGGGCACTACTGAGAATAAGACTTCTCTTCAGTGTGTCACGGCTCTTGAATCTGTGGCTCTCAGCCAGAGGCAGTGACTTTTGTCAGACAGGAGATGCCTGTCAGTTGTTAGGATTTTACTGCATTATCCATTCCTAGGGTTTTTTACGTTAGAAGCCAAAAAGGAGATGTAACATAATACAAAAACAGAATATAACACCCAATTTGACACTAATCCTCAACACATTTTCCGCTTTCAACAAGTTCCTCAGGGTTAAATACGCATTTACATAGTAAAGGGAGAGTTCACCCAAAACAAAAAGTCTGCCATTATTTACCCTCATTTCATTCCAAATCTCTGTGCTGTTATTTTTCATGTGGAAAACAAAAATCATCACTCAAAGCTATCGAATGGCTTGAGAAGATTAGCCCACAAATCATATGGACTATACTTATTTTGGTGCTGGTTTTGCATTGTTGGGGCCTTTTTACAGCTTGACAGCCTGTTCATGTTGCTAATTATTTTGAATTTAACTTTTTAAAGATTTATTCCTAATCATTAGCAAAACTTTTAGTATATAAACCTATGCTATCTTGTTGTTATAAAATGTGATACTCTGCAGCACTATTATTTTAGTATTATTTGTACACTATGAAAGTATTTTTTTTAAAAATATATATTGTATTATCTTTTATTTTTCAAGTTTTCATTTATTTTAATTTAAAGTTTTAATATGTCTGTGCTATTTTTATTGTCACAGTTTATATACTTGTCATTTTATTTTATTTTTTTAAATATTACACTTTAAGAAATTATTTTTCTTAATTGTAAATTAAACATTTGAGTACATTTTACAAGAAAATACTATTACTATATTTATTTATTTTGCTACTTAAAAATTGCATGTTTAAATCAATGTTTCACCTGCTGTTTCTTTGTAATTGTGTAATTTACCAATTTCTGAGTGAAAATTATTTCTACACCAAATTTTTCCCCCACTGTATTTAGATTTAATTAATTTTTTTATTTCAGTTTTATTTGAGGTTTAGTTTTTTGTTTCCAGTTAAACTTAAATGTATATTTAGTTAGTTGACAGTGCAACGTTTCTCATTTCCCCCCCATGTTTTGTCTAATATTTATATTTCATTTTATTTAAGCTTTAGTTCAGTTAGCATTTATTTGAAGTTTTCATTTTAGTTTACGCTAATACCCTGCTTTGCAAAATAAAAGAAATAGCATGTTATTCCAAGTCTCCTGAAATCATTTGATTACTTTATGTAAAAAAGAAAAAGAAAAAAAGAAACAAAATTCACTCAAAATTTAATTAAACATCTGGAAATTGAACTTGAACTGGAATGACACAATGGTGTGTAAATAATGACAGAATATGAGAGATAATATTATTTTAAAAAGTTAAATGGCTTATAAAACAGATAAGGATAAAATATTATTACAGGGGAGTGACAAAAGAACATTAAAATTAAACTACGTGTATATATTTAGTCTCTTGATTGCCATTTTCACAATATCATATGTATTACTGATTGCAAATGAATTATTCATTATATGAAATAGGTAGTGGGAATAAGTTGTTATTGCAGAAATCCCTCTGGAATGGAGTGATAGCATTATAAGATGCAGCAATTATTTCCCAGATTAGCAGACCCAAACACATTAACACCTTCATCAGATGCCTGTTGAGACAGGAGCCTGAAACTGTCCATCATTTAGTAACCTTGATTCTATCGGCTCGACTGTCTTCCTCTTATTTGCTGGGCTGAAGCAAAGCAGGCAAAGATAAGGCTCGGACTACAAGGACAACTTAACCCCGCTCCTCCATCTGAGACTGAGCAACTCTTGAGTGTCTGGCCGACTGACAGCCGGCTCTTCCATCCATCACAAAGATCAACAGAGCAGATAAACACCAGAGAGCATTGAAATCAGCCAGAGAGGGAGATTTAAAGGAAGGTTGGACAAGACTCTGAGCGGCACTTATTTTCTGGGCTTTCAGATTAATTCACTATATACTTCAAACGCACATCTGGAACTGATCCTGCAGCAGATTCTATTGTGCAACATTTCATTGGTAGTTGGTCTATCTATCTATCTATCTATCTATCTATCTATCTATCTATCTATCTATCTATCTATCTATCTATCTATCTATCTATCTATCTATCATCTATCTATCTATCTATCTATCTATCTATCATTCTGTCATTCTAACTTACGTTTCTATCAGTCTATCTATCCCTTTATTTATCTATCGTTATATTGTTCTAACTATCTTGCTATGTGTCTATCTTAGAGTTATTTTAGAATTATACACACATACTTGAATTTGTGGTTTACGGGGACTCTCCATAGGCGTAATGGTTTTTATACTGTATAAACCGTATTTTCTATTGCCCTACACCAACCCTACAACTAAACCTACCCCTTACAGGAAACTACTGGCAATTTTTGAATTTCATAAAACACCGTTTAGTATGTTTTTTTTTTTTTAAGCCTTTTGTTTTACGGGGACACAGGAAGTGTCCTCATAAACCATGTTTACGTTGTAGTACCCATGTCATTATAAACATTTGTGTCCTCGTAAACCATATATACCAGTACACACACACGCACACACACACAGTACTATTATAGTATTTATAAATATTATTAATTTTTTATATTTCTATTTAGTTTTAATTAATTTGTATTTCAGTGCTTCAACTTAAACATTTATTTCAGTTAGTTGTCAAGGCAACATTTGTATTTTTTTTTAAGTTAAGATTTTCTTTTTTTGTTAACAACTCTTTATTAAATTTTCTTCTGGGAACAGTAGTATAAAACAAAAAGCAACTGTGCAAATTTAGAACCCACCCCAACCCATCCCACCCCCTGGTAGACTTAAAATAAACAAATAAATAAATAAAAATAAAATGAATAAATAAATAAAATACATAATAATAATAAAAATAAATGAATTAATATTAATAGATAAATAATAAAATAATTTTTACAAAGATTTTAGGAAAGATGACAACATTAAAAGCTGAATGCCATAAATTTACAGTTTTCACGTTAGATCCATGTATACGAGAAGTTGAGAGTTCCATCGAGATAATGTCCAACAAACACACAGTCCAGGTTCGTCTGTCCATTGTGTGAGGAGGATTAAAACTGTTGCCTAGCAATTTTTTTGCTGCTGTGAGAGCAGCTAACAGTAAACATCTTTGTTGGACGGACAAGGTGAAGTCCCAAAAGTCATTCATGAAAAAATGGCACGGAGTCAAACATATCTCAGTACCCAACAAATATGGTCTTGTGAGAGCTGAGTCCAAAAAGGTGAGAGAGAGGGGCACTCCCAAAAAAATGCAAAAACATGCCTAAAGATCCTTGCGAACAGAGACTACACTTAGGAGAAGATGACAGATTCATATACAAACGTTTCACTGGAGTCAAGTAAACCCTATGCAGCAATTTCCAATGAATCATTTGGTGATTAGGGTTTTTAGAAGACAATTTAAACATACCCCATACCTGATCCGAAAATAAAACATGCACATCCTCATTAAGATCCTTAGTCCAAACAGTTGTAATAGATAAAGGTTTGTATGAATGCTCCAGAAGAAAGAGACAGATGACTGAAGCAGAGGAGGGATATTCCTCAGAAGGAAGGATTAGTCTGCACAAAGGGTGAACAGGCAGTTGAGAGCTCTAAGGCACCCCATACGCCCGTAGGGCCGATCTAATGCTCAAATACATAAAAAAAGAGGTGCCTGGCAGATTATATTGAGTTTTGAGATTCTGGAGGGATTTTAAACCACTATTATCATAGATATCTCCTAGAGTGTTTACTTTATTATGAGTCCATTGTGGATAATGAAATGGAGAACTGCCTGACAAAAGATTATTATTGTGGAAAATAGGCGAATGCCTATGCCATATTGTAACTAGTTGTGAACGTCTTTCAGCATCCCTCCATGTGGAGAGGAGGTGGGTTACAATGAGACCAAACCGAGATTTACACTGTCTAAGCGGAATCCCCGAAAAAACAAGATGCTTCAATTTATACGGATAAACAATAGATTCCTCAATTGCTCTCCAAGACACAGAAGCTTCAGGATCAAACCAAACTGATAAAGGGCGGAGGGAAAAGGCTTGAGCATAGTCTAAAATTGGGGAACGAAAGATCTCCATGTAATCAGGGTTCCCGCGGGTCCTTAAAAAGTATTACATTTACTTGTATAAAATTTAAGGTCATAAAATGTCGTAAGAAAGTCTTAATTAAGATTTTGAGAGGTCTTAAATTTGGCTACAGACCAGAATTGCGATACAGCTTAATATGACGATTAAACTTCAAAAGGCTATAAATAAGAGTAAGAGCCAGTAAGAGTAAGCGCCTCTTACTGGCAGAGAATGAATGTGCATTTTCTTAGGCTGTTGTTGTGAGTAGGGTATTCATGCAATACCAGAGGCTGTAGTTTCAGAACCGGATTTCTAGGACCCTATAGTTTTTTTTTTTATTTTTATTTATTTATTTTTAATAGTTTTATTTTATTTATTTATTTTTTTGTATGTATATATTATGTCAGGTCTTCCAGCCAGTTCTATCAAACCTTTACAATTAATCCAGAACGCGGCAGCAAGATTAATTTTTAATGAGCCAAAAAGAATGTAAGAAAGAATGAAGAATGTCACACCTCTGTTTATCAATTTGCACTGGCTACCAATAGCTGCTCGCATAAAATTCAAGGCATTAATGTTTGGCTACAAAACCACCACTGGCTCTGCACCCCTTTACCTAAATTCATTTCTTTAGACTTATGTGCCCTCTAGAAGCTTGTGTTCTGCAAGTGAACGTTGCTTTATTGTGCCATCCCAAAGAGGCACAAAATCACTTTCACTGACTTTTAAATAAAATGTTCCCTCCTGGTGGAATGACCTGCCCAACTCAATCGGAGCAGCTGAGTCCTTAGCCAGCTTCAAGTATCGGCTAAAATCACATCTCTTCCATCTTTATTTGACCCTCTAACTCTAGCAATCTCTATTCTAATTCTATTCTTTAAAAAAAGAAAAGAAAAAAAGAAAACCTTGTCCCTTTTAGACTTGCACTCTATTCATTTACTGCTTGTTTTCTTTAAACAAAAAACAAAAACAAACTAACACTAGTTTTTCTAATCTTTTTGTATTCTATTTGTTTTCTTTTTATTTATTATACAATTAACAAAAGCAAAACAGGCCTCTAACACTAGCTTGTACTATTCTTTTTCTATTCTATCCGTTTCCTTTTTATATATTATATAATTAAAAAAAACCTTGTTATGTGTACTGCGTTAAGCTAACTGAGACTTGTTATAGCACTTGCATATCATTGCGCTTTTGTTGATTTTAATTGCTTCCATTGTCCTCATTTGTAAGTCTAAAGTGTCTGCTAAATGACTAAATATTAGCGGCTCGTACTATTTTATAGCACTTGCTTTTCAATTCTGTATGTTATTATTTTTAAGGAATTATGTAGTTGTTTAATTGTATATACTTAATTATTGTCCTAACCGACTCCTATTCCTAAACAAACCCTCTTGAAATATTTAACCTAATTTATTTCAATATGTTCTATATATTCTGGTTTTAAATTCTGTTTTCTTGGAAAGAAAGACTTGTGTCTGTGAGAGACTTCAGTTCATTAGCCACAGCACTTCACGTCTGATGTGTGACCCACATAACGTGCAGTAAATGGTAAAACAATTGCGGTACAAATTATTGTGATTATTAGTACTTTAATAAATGTAAAATAATTTGAATACAAATACTAATTTACAACATCCAGCAGCATAATGCACTGTTTTGCACAGCTAAATAGGCTAAATGGAGATTGCTGACACCCCCTCAAACACTCAAGTTCGCACTAGCTCTTAAATTAAAAATAAGATGGGAAAATAAAAAAAAAATATATAGTTTCCATGGATCTAGTCTTTGCATCTGTTTGTTTGATGTTTGAATCAGGTCTCCTCTGTTGGAATAGATGGCACTGTCCCAAAAAATAGGGTCCTATGCAGTCCGAGAACTGCAGCCTCCGGTATTGCAGGAACGTTGGGTCGTTTTTGTTCAGACCAATGTGAAAATCAACCCATGTTTTTACCCTGCAAACACGCAGAGCTGTAAATGTGAACTGGTGGATCAATAAGAAGATAATTCATAATAAAAATCTAAACCGTAAAATGTGTTTGTATGTTTTTAAATTAATATAATAATTAATACTTTTGACTCATTCATTTTCTTAAAAATTGGCTTAAAGGCTGAATTGTGAAGTGTATCATTTTATAAAACTTTTTGTTTTTGTGAAAACTTGTATCTGAACGGTAAATCATGCTTTTTACAGTCATTTTACAGTTTAATAGTTTACCATAGACATTGCCCTACCCCGCTCATATGATATTAATTTTATTCGTGCAGGTCTTAAAAAAGTCTTAAATTTGAGTTTAACAATCCTTCAGCAATCCGGTGTAATCTACATCATTGTAAGGTAGTCAGTTTAATACTAGGACGTTTCCCATCCCATTTATACCGTGAAACACATGCATCAAGTTTGTTCCAGTAGCCAACCGGTGGAGCGAGAGGAATCATGGAAGAAAAGAAATTAATACGTGGGAGAACATTCATTTTAATCACCGATATACGAGCCTGAAAAGAAGTAGGAAGACGAGACCAATTTTCCAAATCTAAGGATACTTTGGCTAGAATACTATTATAGTTTTTTGAGACGATTTTCTGCAGGGAAGGAAAAACATCTATCCCCAAGTACTTAAAGTTTTGAACCAATGGAATAGATATAGAAAGGGACATAGAATCAGTTTTAGAATTGAGGGGAAGTAGACATGACGTCAATTAATTTTAAACCCAGAGAGAGATCCAAAATGGTCAAATAAATTCTACACATGAGGAATAGAATGTGACGGCTTCTCCAAAAACAATAAGATATTGTCAGCAAACAAAGAAATGTGATGGTGATTATTCCATATAATTATGGGAGAAATAGTTTCAGATTGTCGAACTGCTTTGTTGAATTAATAATATGATATAACCTGCGTAAGTTATTTGAAGCTGAGCGAGATCTAATAAATCCTGTTTGGTCATAATGAACTAGCCTATTTATAAATTTCTCTAGATGACGAGATAGTACTTTAGCATATACAGTCAGGTCCATAAATATTGGGACATCGACACAATTCTAACATTTTTGGCTCTATACACCACCACAATGGATTTCAAATGAAACGAAGAAGATGTGCTTTAACTGCAGACTGTCAGCTTTAAGTTGAGGGTATTTACATCCAAATCAGGTGAACGGTGTAGGAATTACAACAGTTTGCATATGTGCCTCCCACTTGTTAAGGGACCAAAAGTAATGGGACAGAATAATAATCATAAATCAAACTTTCACTTTTTAATACTTGGTTGCAAATCCTTTGCAGTCAATTACAGCCTGAAGTCTGGAACGCATAGACGTCACCAGATGCTGGGTTTCATCCCTGGTGATGCTCTGCCAGGCCTCTACTGCAACCGTCTTCAGTTCCTGCTTGTTCTTGGGGCATTTTCCCTTCAGTTTTGTCTTCAGCAAATGACATGCATGTTCAATCGGATTCAGGTCAGGTGATTGACTTGGCCATTGCATAACAGTCCACTTCTTTCCCTTCAAAAACTCTTTGGTTGCTTTTGCAGAATGCTTTGGGTCATTGTCCATCTGCACTGTGAAGCGCCGTCCAATGAGTTCTGAAGCATTGGGCTGAATATGAGCAGATAATATTGCCCGAAACACTTCAGAATTCATCCTGCTGCTTTTGTCAGCAGTCACATCATCAATAAATACAAGAGAACCAGTTCCACTGGCAGCCATACATGCCCACGCCATGACACTACCACCACCATGCTTAACTGATGAGGTGGTATGCTTAGGATCATGAGCAGTTCCTTTCCTTCTCCATATTCTTCTCTTCCCATCACTCTGGTACAAGTTGATCTTGGTCTCATCTGTCCATAGCATGTTGTTCCAGAACTGTGAAGGCTTTTTAGATGTCGTTTGGCAAACTCTAATCTGGTCTTCCTGTTTTTGAGGCTCACCAATGGTTTACATCTTGTGGTGAACCCTCTGTATTCACTCTGGTGAAGTCTTCTCTTGATTGTTGACTTTGACACACATACACCTACCTCCTGGAGACTGTTCTTGATCTGGCCAACTGTTGTGAAGGGTGTTTTCTTCACCAGGGAAAGAATTCTTCGGTCATCCACCACAGTTGTTTTCCGTGGTCTTCCGGGTCTTTTGGTGTTGCTGAGCTCACCGGTGCGTTCCTTCTTTTTAAGAATGTTCCAAACAGTTGTTTTGGCCACGCCTAATGCTTTTCCTATCTCTCTGATGGGTTTGTTTTGTTTTTTCAGCCTAATGATGGCTTGCTTCACTTATAGTGACAGCTCTTTGGATCTCATCTTGACAGTTGACAGCAACAGATTCCAAATGCAAATAGCACACTTGAAATGAACTCTGGACCTTTTATCTGCTCATTGTAATTGGGATAATGAGGGAATAACACACACCTGGCCATGGAACAGCTGAGAAGCCAATTGTCCCATTACTTTTGGTCCCTTAACAAGTGGGAGGCACATATGCAAACTGTTGTAATTCCTACACCGTTCACCTGATTTGGATGTAAATACCCTCAACTTAAAGCTGACAGTCTGCAGTTAAAGCACATCTTGTTCGTTTCATTTGAAATCCATTGTGGTGGTGTATAGAGCCAAAAATGTTAGAATTGTGTCGATGTCCCAATATTTATGGACCTGACTGTAATTTAACAACAGTCCCTATCAAAGAAAGTGGCCAGTAACTAGAACAGGAAATCGGATCTTTATCTTTTTTTCACAAGAGAGAAATAACAGCTATATTAATAGATGGGTGAAATGAGCCTTGAATAACTGAAAAATGCATCATATCTAACATGAGGGGGCCTAAATCCGACCAAAAAGTAGTATACAATTTGATTGGAATACCATCTATGCCTGGGGATTTCCCCTTGTTCATAGATGGGATTGCTGACTCCAGCTCCTGAAGAGTGATCGGTTCAGCTAGGTATTCCGAATCAGAATCTGACAGCCTAGGTAAATCAAGGTTGGACAGAAAAATACAAAATAGTCAGGGTCACCATCCGCAGAAGAAGTATAGAGGTTAGAGTAAAAAGAGTAGAAGGCGATATTAATGTCTTTTGGGTCTGTCATAATGAGCCCAGATTGGGATTTCACTGCTGAAATATTAGCAAACTTTTCACTGTTACGTAATCTTAGAGCTAAAAGGTAGTTTGGTCTACTCACTTGAAAATAGTAACTCTGCCTGGATCTTTGAATCAGGAATTCTGCCCTGGATCTCAGTAATGAATTGAGTTCGGACCTAAATGCCATGATTTTACTGAGTGTATTGTCTGAGAAACAACATTGATTACCTCTAGTCAGATTCTGGAGTTGTGATTCCAGTTCAACTATCTTTTTGTGTCGGTTTTTCTGACGGAAAGAGGCATATGAAATTGAGTTATTCCTTATAAATCCTTTAACTGCATTCCAACGTGTTCGCGGATCATCCACTGAACCTTGGTTAATTTCAATGAACTTATCAATGAATTTATTTCTGAATTGACTGCAAAAGTTTTCATCCTGTAACAATTTAGGGTTAAATCGCCATCTAGTGGCACGAGATGGCCGAGGGATCAAAGATAATCTGCACAAATTTCCATCATGATCCGACAGAAGACAAGGAACAGATATCGGCATCACGAACAGCTGAAGATAAAGAAGTAGAAATGAAAATATAGTCGCAAATAAGATTTATGAGTAGCAGAAAAGAAAGTGAAAGACTATCCACCAATGAGGATGAGGTTACACATTGTTGAAATTTGTCTGAACAAAAAGATTGAGAGTGTGATTCTTTTGGTCCAGATCTATCTAGGATATGCGACATTACAGAATTTGTATCTGCACCCAATACAATTTCAAAATCTGAGAATTTCAAGAGATAGGTTGACAAAACAGAGAAAAAAGTAGGGTCAGGAGTACAAGGGGCATAAACTGAAAGAAATACAATATATTCTCCACTATTGTTTTTATATGTTTTATTCTACCGTCTGTATCACAGCCTTTATCTAAAATAGTAATGTATTGGTGCGAAGTAAAGTCCTTCGCACCAATATTAGGACATCTTTGGTTTTAGTATCCGAAGATGAGTGAGATACCACTTCATAAAACTTATTATTACACGTGTGTATACCCTCCTCTTTCAAATGGGATTCTTGAACTAACACAAGAATATCAATCTTTCTTCTTCGCAAAAAATCCAGAACACCTGTACATTTGTGAGGGCCATTTAGGCCATTAATATTACAACTAAGTTCAGTCATAGGTATCGAACAGAATTACTGCATAATAAGACAAAATACAAGTTTGAAAATAAAACCAGTTGAGTCTACCATTAAACCACCCCCCCACCCCCACCCTTCCCATCACTATTCAAAAAAACATAAACTCATTCCCATGAACTATGGCAGATCAAACCAAGAACAGACATTGATCTGACAGCACCCCTTAATATGATCCGTGGCGTCAACAAAAACCTGCACATTACTGAAGCACCAACATTGGCCCCATAATCACATATTGACTATCTAGTATCTAGTATCTCTATTTAATAATAAAAAAAAAAAAAAGAAGGAGAGAGACGGAATAGAACTAAAACATAAATAAAATAACATCATAATCAGTAAGCGATACTGTATGCACAATGAAAATGAAAGCTTCTAGTAACTATGAATTAAGAAGTGAACATTAAAGTGAACAGTGAAAGAGACAGTCACCTAGCCATTTAGAGCATCTCTTCTCTGATTAGACAGCAAATGTCCAGCTGAAGGTCACTGAGAGTTTGTGGATGAATGGGATCTGAGAAAAACTCTTGCTTCTTCTGGGGAGTATAGCATTTTAGGTTCACCTTGATTGAGAATGACCTTCAGCGCTACAGGATAAAGAAGAAAATTCTGGATGCCAGCTTCTCTCATTTCCTTCCTAATTGCCGCAAATGCACTTCATCTTTTTGCGGTGATTGGTGAAAAATCTGGAAAATTCTCTGAAAAATGCTCCATCGGATGTTTTCACCGGGGTGTGAAGTCTGGCGGCCCGCAAAACGAGCTCCCTGTACGTGTACCGCAACAGTTTAAAGATGAAAACCCGTGGTTTAGCGTGATCTGAGGAGAGCCTTGTGTACACGCGATGTGCTCACTCCACTTCAATCTCTTTGCCCGCCAGAGATGGGAGCCACGTCGGTAGCGATCTTTTGAAAAAGCCCATAGGGTTGTCCTTTCCGGAACCTTCAGGCAATCCGACCAGATTACTGTGCCTATTGCGATCCTGTAAGTCCACAACCTGTTGCTTGAGCGCAGCTACTCGCCTATCGTGATCTGCAACAACTTTCTTTTGTTCTCTCATTTCCTCTGTAAGAAGATCCAATTTAGAGCATAGCGACTGAACAACTGACATGTGAGAAGCGAACTTCTTAGAAGTTCTTAGAATATCCTCAAAGTGTGTAACACTGTTCGCTATCTTGTCCACCATATTGCTCGTGGTCGGTGGCTTGGATTTCTTCTTAATCGGAGAAGCCAATGGAGACAACTCCTGCTGTTTTACGATTGTATGCCATCAGGGAAAGTATTATTAATGAATAAAACTTAAAATAAAACAAACAAACAAAACAAAAAAAAAACAAAAAAATCAGCAAAAAGGGGCCAAACGTACGGAGCTCTACTCAAGTGCGACTAGGTTCATGAGCACGTCACGTGACTCCCTAAATTAAGTTTTTCATCTGATTTTTATATTTTATTTTATTCCAATTTTTTCAATTACAGAAAATATTTTTTATTATTTATTTATTTATTATTATTATTATTATTATTATTATTATTATTATATAAATATTTATTATTATTATTATTATTATTATTATTATTATTATTATTATATAAAATATTTTTTATTATTTATTTATTTATTTATTATTATTATTACTATTATTATACTTTTATATTATACACTAGTATAATTTTTTGAATTAGCTTTTTTTGTTTTGTATTTTCAGTTTTCATTTAAATTTTAGTTTGTCATTTTATTAATTCTGTTATGTGCTTTTGTCATTTTTATTTCTATTTCTATTTAATTTTAATAAATGTCCAAAAATGTCCAATTAATGTTAATTTTAATGTCCAAAAACAATTTTTAATAGTTTTTAACAATAGTTAGAGGTAATGATAGTAACATTAGTTTGACTTGACAACCTTTGCTTTTATCTTTAAAAAATATACATTTCTTAGTATTTCAATTCCATTTCTACTTTCATGCATTGACATTTGAATTATAATTCTGCATCCTGTTTGCTACCTCAAGTCAAATTCAATACAAATTCAAAAATTGTAATTTAATATGCATCCTCAATTCAATACTGCACAACCCAGGTGTGTGTTATTTAATGTCTGTGACAAAGATGTACTGCATTTACTGTACATTCATCTAACAGCAAATATGCCATGGTATTCCAGCTCTGATCCCATATCAGGATGTTAGAAATTTGACAACCTGAATCTAACTGTTGGCTTTTTTATCCGGGCTTTAAAAGTTTTATGCCCAAGAACTGCAGTATGGAGGTCAAATCAAAGTCAAAGATGCTCACGCAACCTCCAAAGCCTTTGAAATCAGCTGTATTCCTCTTTCCATGTATTCTGTACAGACATAAGCAAGGTTTGGTAATGCTCATGAAGGCATTTTCTCCTGTAAACTATCCGCACCCCCCAGGGACCTCCGTCGGCTCAGCAGGACGCTACCTCAATTTGCTCATCCAGCCTGAAACATGGCCAGCTGTATTTCTGTGGACGCTTGACCTGAGCCTGGTATCGCACCAAATCAAACCCAAGATCCTGGAGACGGAACATTGTGTTTTTTTTTTCCGCCTCTGTCCTCCATGAAGGCTCAGAACAGATCCGACTCTAAAAAACTTTGCGGGGTCAGAAAAAAAGCCGGCAGGCAGGTCAGTTCAATAGATTACAGAGAGAAACAGCAAGATCACAGCTCTTATTAATCAATGAATTTATGAGATACCGCCATCTGAGGGTGGAGAACCTGGAGAATGAAGAGGGAGGGGAGGATGCGGGTGCTGATGTTTCCGTCTGTGGCAGGATCTGCAGATTGCAGCAGTCCTGTGACACCTGGGTACCCTTCACACACAGCTACTTTACTAATTTAATACACACACAGATACATTTCCATCAAAAGTCAGTCTGAGTTTTGTCTACTTTTATGACTTTCAGACTGTAAATTTCTCCTGCAGTGCATTTAAGTTCATGCTGCAGTGCATCCTGGCTAACCTTCTTGTCATTTATCACATTTATTATCATAAATGTCTTTACTTCAGTACTCAGCATTTGATTTAGCATGTTAAATTTAGTTAATGTTTTATTAAAAAAATAATGATTAATGTCATTTCTAATTTATAAGTGTTGGAGAGCAGCTAAATAAAGCTGAACTACTTTATATAATAAGTAGCTGAGCAAGCCAAATTTTAAAGAAACTTCTCCAACACTGGTTTCATTCAACACTGAAAAACCGAATTACTTGATGTCGGACTTAAAAAACAAACAAACAAACAAAAAAACCCCCAAATGAGTCTGTTAAACCATTTGCAGGGAGGTGTGTAAAACATGGTAAAAGATCTCTTCTGATTGTCATGCATCTATAAAACCAAGATGAGCAAAAGTATGCTACTGTACAAAGGTTTGTTTTTGAAAGAAGTCTCTTATGCTCACCAAGGCTTCATTTATTTGATTAAAAATACAGTAAAACAGTAATATTGTGAAATATTATTACAATTTAAAACAACGGTTTTCTTTTTGAATATATTTTAAAATGTAATTTATTCCTGCGATGCAAAGCTGAATTTTCAGCATCATTACTCCAGTCTTCAGTGTCACACGATCCTTCAGAAATCATTCTAATATGCTGATTTGTTGCTCAAGATACATTTCTTATTATTATCAGTGTTGAAAACAGCTGTGCTGCTTATATTTTTGTGAAAAGTGAGATACACAAGTATTCAAATCTTAGATGTTTACTAAAATCATTTTATTATCTATTAAAACCCACAATAATATTTAAAATATCAGTAAGCTTAATATACATATAAAATCATCATTTAGTGGGTACTTTCAATTGGGAGGTGGCTGTCCCGAACCCTAACCCCTAAATTTCAACTTGTGAAAATGATATTGAAATCATTTTTGCATTTTATTTCATTATTGGATTTTTTCAAAAAAGTGAAGTTCAAAAAATATTTATTTTATATTTTCTTTGTAAATTATGAAACTTTATGTAAAAAAAAAAAAAAAAGAAGAGAAAAAAAAAACATTTTCATGTCTCTACCGTAGTCCATTGGCTGTGACTGATTTTAACTCCACCCCTACATTTATGATCAGGAAATATTTACGTGTCACTCTCTCATATACTGTACATGGTGAGTAGATATGCCTCATCATTTTGAGGTAAATGTGTTCAAAATTATGAAAAACCTGTGTATAACTTTAAAGAATGTCACTACTGAACACCATTTTTCTATAATTAAACACACTTTTTTGGGGAATTATTCCATAACATTTAGTTTTTATATGTGTACAACTGTTCAGAAATGTGCTAGGTAACCATGTGCTGATTAGCATCTTTGTCTAAAATTGTCACTACCGAAACAGTCACGACTGAAACATGTCATCATTGTTTCGGTAGTGATAAAAGGGAACACATAATCCTTTATTTGGGAGAAATAAACAAAATTTTAGTACAGTAATGCAAAATTTCAGTATTTTAGTATGTTTCAGTAGTTTTGTATGTGGGTTAAAATTCTGTGATGTGGTCGCTACCAAAACATTCCTGTCACTACCAAAAATGTGCGGTCACCACCGAAACATGGGATATTTTGTCAAAAATATAGCATACTGAATTATCAACTAAGATCTTATGATAGTGTTTGGTTCAATGTATGCTCAAACTAATGAATCCTTAAGTTTGAAATCAGTATGATCAACTTTTTGCCTTTTACAATGAAAAATTGGATTCAAAATACAACAAATCTCATAAATCACACTTGAAATATTGGTACAATTGTAATTGATATTGATTTACCTTTCTTTTTAGAAAAAAAAATATTTACAAGGAAGACGTAAAGAAAATCTTAATAGGCCAATATAACCCTTATTAATAAATTATATATTACTGTGTTTCGGTAGTGACAAATTTGGGGAGAGGACAAATATTCTAAAACTTTCTGAAAATACAATATGAGAATTAACTGCACAATTACTAGAAATGTGTACCTTGGATATTATACAATTTGCAAACATTCAAAATATGTGGAAAAAGAAACATTTTTTAAGACGTTTCCAACTCTGACTTTGCACCAATTCTGTAGAATGGCCCATATACAGTGCCCTTCACTAATATTGGCGCCCTTGGTAAATATGAGAAAAGGCATCTGTGAAAATAAATCTGCATTGTTTATCCTTTTGATATTTCATTCAAAAAATTCTAACCTATCATTGAAGTAAAACAATTGAAAGTGGGGGGGAAATCTCACTGTGAAATAAATGCTTTCTCTAGTTCATGTTGGCCACAATTATTTGCACCCAATTATTACAACGTCCTTTTCCCAAGATAACGGCCCTGAGTTTTCTCCTGTAATGCCTGAAGAGTTTGGAGAACACCTGACAAGAGATCAGAGACCATTCCTTCATCCAGAATCACTCCAGATCCTTCAGATTCACAGCTCCATGTTGGTGCTTCTTCTCTTCAGTTCACCACACTCATTTTCCATAGGGTTCAAGTCAGAGGACTGGGATGGCCATGGCAAAAGCTTCATTTTGTGCTCAGAGACCCATTTTTGTGTTGATTTTGATGTTTGTTTTGGATTATTGTCCTGATGGAAGATCCAAACATGGCCTATTATAAGATTTCTAACAGAGGCAGTCAGGTTTAGATTTTTTATCTGTTGGTATTTAATAGAATCTGTGATGCCACGTATCTGAACAAGATGTCCAGGACTTCCAGCAGAAAAACAGGCCCGCAACATTAAAGATCCAGCAGTATATTTAACTGTGGGCATGGGGTACTTTTTTTATTTATTTATTTTTTATCCCTGTTTGTACTAAACTGGTGGGTTTGCTGCCAAAATGCTCTTATTTTAGTTTCATCTGACCATAGAAGCCAGTGCCATTTGAAGCTCCAGTCATGTCTGACAACTGAATATGCTGAAGTTTGTTTTTGGATGAGCTAGGAGAATTTTTCTTAAAACCCTCCCGAACAACATGTGGTGATGTAGAGGCTGTTTGATTTTATTTTTTATTTTATTTTTTTTAGGCTTACTGACCCCAAGACTCAACCAATCTCTGCAATTCTCCAGCTGTGATCCTTGGAGAGTCTTTGGAAGCTGAAACTCTCCTCCTCACCATGCATTAGGACGATATAGACACACGTCCTCTTCCAAGCAGATTTGTAACATCTTTAGTTGATTGGAACCTCTTAATTATTGCCCTGATGGTGGAAATGGGGATTTTCAATGCTTTAGCTCTTTTCTTTCAGCCACTTTCTATTTTGTGAAGCTCAACAATCTTGTTCTGCACATTAGAACTATATTCTTTGGTTTTACTGTTTGTGATGGATGAATAAGGGAATTTGGCCTTTGTGTTCCTCATATTTATAATCCTGTGAAACAGGAAGTCATGGCTGGACAATTTCATGCTCCTAGTCACCCTGTTGTGCTAAAAAAATATAAATATGAATGGGAATATACTTCAGAGATATTTTACTCATCATAATTTCTAGGGGTACCAATAATTGTAGCCAACATGCATGGGAGAAAAACATTTATTTCATCGTGAGATTTTTTTTCCTCTACTTTCAATTGTTTTACTTCAATGACAGGTTTGAATTTTGTGAATTTTTTGAATGAATGATCAAAAGGATAAACAATGCAGATTTATTTTCACAGCCACCTTTGCTCATATTTACCAAGGGTGCCAATATTAGTGGAGGGCACTGTATATATCTTACTGACCTCAAACCTTTGAATGGTATTGTGTGTAGGGGTAATAGGTAAATTGTAAACGAGGTCAATTTAGCTCAAAGGGAATCATTTATGATTTTATAGGGAATTTGAACAGAATCACTGTTTTACAGCTGATCGCTGAATCAACGTGTGATTCATTGAACGAGCCGTATAACATCAACTCTGCACTGGATATTAAAATTCAAAATATAGTGAAAACACTGTTAATAAGCACAGTAACAAGATCGGCAGTTTAAGACATTAACTTGTAAGCACAAAACACAAGATACTTCTCTTTTCAATATAAATAAGACTTTATTTATATAAACCTAAGACATGTAAACTAATCTAACACATGAACACACATTCACAAATTAATACACATTGCAGAAAGAGAGAAAGTGAGGAAAGGATGAGTTTAAAGAATGAAAATGTGAAATCCCAAGTTTACAGTAATAGGTGCAATTGCATAGACCTGAACCATCAATCACTTATTTAACCCTCGCATTGAATTTCTCAATGAGGCTAAAATTTATATTAAATACACCAGCTCAGCTAGAATCTGGAGTTTACTTGCTTGTTGCCTTTGTGTTAAGGGATTCCCTTTTGTTGTCGTCTTTGCAGAAAGGAGTTTTCCCAAGTTGCTGATTGGTTGGAGGTTCAGTAGTCGTTGAAGTGATATCTTGGGAAGCCAATGGTTGGGGTTGGCTGAAGATGCGGAGTTGTGGCTGGTAGAAGTTTTGAGGCGGTCACAGGCTCGAGTTGAACTCGGAGACATGGCGTGGCAGCAAAACTTAAACTGAGAACACGAAACTCACAACGGAAAAGAAAAGAAACTAAAATAAAAGAAAGAAAGGATGTAACGAGACGAGAGTTTGATGGTGTCCTGAGTTTTTAAACTCTGCTTTCAGACACCTCCTAATGTTGGTCTTGACCAATTAGAAATGATCTTAGCTAAGGGTGTTGCTCTGTTCCTCCACCCAATCAATAAATCAACATGTTATCTGGCCAGTCACATGTCCAAACTTTACAGGCTCTAGCAAAGTATACTTTTGAACATGATTTCTATAACAAGACAAAAGAATTTCTATACATTTGACAAAGAATTGATTGGAAGAAACACTTAAAGCATGATTTTTCAAACTCATACATACCAAACACGTATATGAATTCTTCAGCTATTCAATAATGATTAAAAAGACATACATAATATGTGATTAAAATATGATAGTCTAACGTGTGGGTTCCAAACATAATATGGGGTTCTGCATAGAAATGATTCATAAGTCCTTTTAAGATGATTTTTGGTGCATATGAAAATAAAGTCTCTGTGTGTAGTTCTGCGTAGAACAAAAAGGTCAAAAGGGGTTTGGAAGGAATTTCAGTCTGGTTCTTTGTCTTTTATCTGGGAGAAAAGTCAGTCTAAGGAAGCTCGTGATTTCCAGCGTGGAACCCATGTGATGTCCATCTCTTTGACCATCAATCTTGATTACTTGCCCCAAATTTGACGATCTCCTTCCTGCATTGGAATTGTCAATAAGTGTTCTTTTGTTTGAATGTTGCAAGCTGTTCTGTATAAGAGGCTTGTTGGTAAGGCTTTCTTCAGAGGGCTGGAGCTAGGAATCTGATTTATGACGTCCTGCTGTAGCCTTGGGGCCCCTCTGGAATTTCGGCTCCTCATGTTTCGATGTTCTGATCGAATCTTAAATTTGTCTTACTCTTTCTGTTCCAACATCTAGTAAGAATATTCCTCATACAGCTTTGGATGGAATGCATCATTATCCGTCTTGACATGAGTGACAGATTGTTGCTGATTAACTCCTGGGAAGTTTCTGCTTAAGTCATAATTAAAATAATATGCATTCAAGTCATTTTGGTTGTGAATAAGATGTATTGGGACGTATTTCTATTTGTCTTTTCACCTGCCGACTAAGACAGCAATAAAATGAAGAACAAATTAAGCACATTAGCTGTTATAATAGCATTTTTTACTTTAGGTTGCTATCACAGAGATTTTTATTTTCACATAAGCCTGCTGTGTCATATTTTCTGCCGAGCTTTATTGCTATTCTTCATGAATAGTAGTCAGAATGCAGCTAAATTGTGCAGTCAACATTCACAATTACAACTCAATTATGACTAATACCAATTAACTTCTGCCATGATTTTTCTTTAATTGACAAGCCCCCAGTTCAGAAAGTCTGTGCTCAATAAAACTGCCTTGCTTTCCACTGGTAATTTTGACATTGTTGTGCATTCGTCTCCTAAATACCTTCATTCTGACATGACTTGAATGCAGCATTAGTTTGAGAAGGGGAAAGTAATCTTGTATGTGTTTCTTACTACTTACCATAAATCTTTCATTCATAGATCATCATCTCCCTCCCGTCTGGTGGTGAATAACTATAAATCATATCCACAACTGCTTGGCTGCACTGACTGCGTTTTACCTGCGTTTTACCTTCATTTAATGTACATCTCCATCCCACTGCCATATCTCGGCTCCTGATAGTTTAGCACCATTCACAGCACTCTTTTGCTGCAGATGTGGCTCTTTCCTTCCATCACTTGGCTGTATTGAAAGCGGTGCTGACAGACACCTGTGCAACGTGCGGGTGTAAATGTAGTTATGGAGTTATTTTAGTGATGTGTATACAAGAAGATGATGTTTTGAAAAGTTCTCAGTCAAAATGTCCTTAATTTAAACTCTAAATGTATTAATATTATTTAATTATTAATAATTGTGATGAATTATAAATATGAATATATTTTTAAATAAAAGAGAAAATCATAATAATTATACAGCTGAAATATTATCAGTCTCAGGACCAAAACATTATTTTTTTTCTGCTTTTCAAATGTCTTTTATGTATCAATTTTAGTCAGTTTTAGTTATTTTTTTTATTTTTGTCGTATTGACTTTAATTGTTAAGGGAATCCATCATAAAAATATTAATATTATTCAGTTAATGTATTAATATTATTCAGTTATTAATAATAGTGATAGTTCTTTTATTAAATTATCATGAATAATACTTTATTACCTAAAATATAATTAAATAAATTATAATTAAATACAGTATTTAAAATAATGTCAATCTCAATAATTCACAGAACAAAAACACTGTGGCCTGCACAAACCAGGTTTTTTTTTTTTTTTTTTTTTTGATTTTCAAATGTCTAATAGCATTTTACTCTTGTAATATTGACTTTTTAATGTTAAAATTTGGAAATCCATCATAAAAATATTAATGAAAACTTTTCGTTAAATTGAACACTGAAATGTATCAATATTATTTAATTAGAAATTGTGACAATTATCAATATATAAATAAAATAAAACCAGTCTCAACTGTCAATCATTTCCAATGGCTTTTATGTATAAATTTTAGTTTTTGGTTTGTGTGTGTGTAATATTGACTTTCAATGTTAAGGTAATCCATCATAAAAATATTAATATTAATAATTTCCTTAAATTGAGCAAAAAAATATTAATATTGTTTATACATTTAATAATAATGATAGTTATTTGTATTAAATTATTTTTATTCATATTTTTTAACTAAAAAATGATAATCATATAGCTAAAATAATAGCAATTTCAGCTGTCAATTGTTTTTTATTTATTTATTTATTTTTTGCTTTCAAATGCCTTTTATGTATTGATTTTAGTGATTTACTCTTGTAATATTAACTTTCAGTTCTTTAAATTGATCATTGGAGCTTAATATGATTTAATAATTATTTCTACTTATTTGTATTAAATTGCATCATCTTTTTAAAACTAAAAAATTAAAACTACAAAATAATAATTAAACATTAAATATTAAATAATTAAAATAGTACAAATTTCAGCAGTCAATTATTCACCGCATAAAAAACGTTGTGGTCCTTGTTGCAGTAAGACTCAATTCATATTTAATGTTGTCTTAGTGCAGTTTTTCAGGATGTGGGTTTATATTGCATCAGTTCATCTAAAAATCTGTCAGTGTTTGATTTGATCGCAGCATTTGACATCAGTCAAATGTCAGTTTGAATACAGTAAGTGGATGTACTGATGAAATATAGAAAGAGCTACGAAAGACAGCTTTTATGGTACTTCTATGACTCCTACTTCTTAATATTTGAGTCCATATATTTTCATTTTATGGATCATGGTCATTTTCATGTAGAACCGGCTGCAAAAACAGCCTTTTCAATTCAGGTTCAGAGAGCGTGTGTAAAATTTCCAGTTTTTGGTGGACTTCAGGAGCAAATAATAAACTGCTGCAGTATAGAATATGATTCCTTTAATGCACTTGCAGTTGTATTTTAATGTTTATACTGACAAGTAATTCTCATTTGCGCATATAGTCTGCATAAATCATATGTTTAATATTCTTCAGCTTGCTCTTTCTTACTAGAAAACGAAACATTATAATTCACGCTTGAGTTTGAGGACTCTTTATAATGATGTCAATCTGCACAGACAATGATTTTATGATTAGTTTTTCACTTAAGTGCTTCTACACTTCAGGCAAATTTAAAATGGAAGTCTTCATCTCAAAGTAATTCAAAAGAGGGTGTGCATGTAAACGCATATGCGCTTTTCAAAATGTGATTGGTGTGTGTGTGTGTGTGTGTGTGTGTGCGTGTGTGTGCGTACAGACAAATGTATTGTTATACACACCCACAACCAGCAGAGAACAGGGTGTGTTTAGGTGTATTTCCATGCAGCCACAGGCTGAGGCATAACGACTGTGTCTCTCTCTCTTTTTTCAGCGATGCACGTCTTTCCTCTCTCTTTTCATGCTTCGCTGAGCTTAATTCAAGCCAAACTGCACCCAAAAGCTCAGCCACATCCTTTCGAGGGTGTTCCAGTGTGATGGGCAATTGATTGAAGAGCAAACCGAGTGGTGTATATACATGCATCATTTTCTGAAAACATCCCACTGCACTGCTGGAAAGATGAACACCAAGAACAAAATACAGCTCTGATTAGATTATTCTGACAAAATTTTGAAAACACTATATATAAATATACATATCTGTCACTCTCTCTGTTTCTCTCTCTCTCTCTTTCTCTCTATAATTCAGAGATTTAGATTAAAAAAATAAAAAAAATAATTTAATAAAAAAATATAATCATAGGACAAACGGTTTGTAAAACAGATGGATATATACTTTCTTATCATTTCCTCATATTAAAATGATTATGTACAATGTTTAGATTACCATAATTCTAATTTTGATTGATTTTTTTATATTTTAATATTGAAAACAGTTTAAATAATATCAATCTCATCAGTCAATAAACCACAGCATAAAAATCATTGTTGCTGGCACTAACCATGTTTATCTTTGTTGCATATTGTTGACCTATATTTAACGCTGTCTGTGCTGTTTTCTTGTACCTTTTGTTCATAGTTTTTCAGGATGTTGCATCAGTCTATCTAAAATATGGCATTGTTTGAATGAATCACAGCATTTGACAAATACCAATAAATCGACTACTGTGACTACTGTAATTTACTACTGTAAATTGCATTGCACAGTTTATTTAAATACTGTCCTCCCATAAATTGTGCATCTGAAATGGAAACTCCTGCAAATGCTCATGCAATAAGATAACGGTGTCCACGCCTTTTCATCGCTAAATTTTCACTGTCCTGACAATATTTTTTAACACCAAAAGAGGGTTTGTGCTGATGTTTTCATTTACTATGTAACCAGAAAAATACAAAATTTAAGGGTGTTTTTTAACTGCATGCACTGTTATCTGGCCCCAAGCCGAAGTCATTTTGAATATGTCGATGTACAAATGATATGTACTGTAGTAGGATCTATGGCAGGGAACTTTTGATACTTCTATGGTTCTTATGTCTTGTAATTTGTGTCTGTACTCACATTTTTTCATTGTATAAATCATGGCCATTTTTATACAGAATTCTTAAAGGTATGGTTGCAAAAACAATCCAAAAAAAGTTGGCTGAGGAAGAGTAAAACACTAAAATCTTTACATAAAAGACATTTAAAAATCAGCAAGTTGTGAGTAAATTATGAAGACAATACATGGTTTTCAAGACATATTTTTTTTGCAATGTCAAACTGTATTCATGCATACAGAAATGATTGTACAGTGAACAACAGCAGTTTCTCTCCAGCTGGCTGCATCATAGATCATTGGTTGAGGTCAGGGCCCAAAGGACTTCATATGCAAACATAAACAGAACATCGATTAGACAAACACCAGCAAGTCTCATCACATCCACTGAACACAAGTAAGATGGCTAATTATACACAAGCTCCAGTGTGCGCTGTTTTAATTTACTATGTAAATAGAAATTTAAAGGTGTTTTTTTAACTGCATGCACCTTTTGGTTTCTAGGCTTTTTTATTATTTATTTATTTATTTTTATTAAAACAACAGATTACAAATTTTTGTTATATGAAAGTAGCCAAATACATCACACTTTATTTTAAGGTCCAATTCTTGCTATTAACAAACCACTAACTATGACTTTTGCCTCAATAAACTATTAATTTGCTGCTTATTAATAGTTAGTAAGGTAGGTGTTAAATTTAGGTATTGGGTAGGATTAGGGATGTAGAATATGGTCATACAGAATACATGCTTTATAAGTACTAATAAACAGCCAATTATGGTAATAATAGGCATGCTAATAAGCAACTAGTTAATAGTGATAATTGGTCCCTATACTAAAGTGTTACCTCCTAATACTTTTGGGAACTTTTACCATGTCATAATTATTGATTTCTGCTTTTCAAATAGAGTTTATGTATAACTTTTAGTGATTTACTCTTGTAGAATTGACTTTCAATAGTAAAATAGTATACATAAAAGTGATAGCTGCTGAAAATTCAGATTTGACAACACAGGAAAAAAAAAAAAAAAAAAAAAAAATATATATATATATATATATATATATATATATATATATATATATATACTTTCATGGTTAAGTTCAGTGTCTCTGAAAACCACATTTGAATTTCATGGCAGTTAATTAAATTGGGAAGAATATTTTTAAAATTTAGTTTATTCTGGTTTACAGTGTTGTTCTTGATGCTGCTGATGAGCTCCATTCAAACCAAACTCAATTAAACCAAATCATTCTTGTCACAGAACTGGAAAGATGCAATTCCAGACATCCAGCTGCAGAGCATTTCTTTCCCTCATAATTCTCACTTAGAGCTCCTGCTCCCTGTAGGTGACAAATACGTCAAAAACCAGATGGATCTTGACCTGAAGATACCATTATGTGTTTTCCCATGCTAGTTCCTGTAGTACATCTCATCCTTATTACTCACCATCAAGAAAACCAGCACACATTCCTGCCTGAACAGACATTCTTCAGATGTGAGTGTCCGGATGTGGCACAATAGAAGTCCATCACACTCAGTCATTGGCAGAGTGATGTGATATTAGATGGCATTGAGTCCTGGTGATTGAATGGTCTGGCTATATCCTAAAAACCCTTGGCTACTAAACCTGAGTCTGTCTTACCAGCGCTGTGCTATAGAATGTAAGGATAGATGCCATATATAAGCTGCTTTAAAGGAATAGTTCACCCAAAAATTTAAATTTGCTAAAAATGTATTCACCCTCAGGCCATCCAAGATGTAGCTGAATTTGTTTCTTAATCAGATTTGGAGAAATGTAGCATTACATCACTTGCTCACCAATGGATCCTCTGCAGTGAATGAGTGCCATCAGAATGAGAGTCCAAACAGGTGATAAAAACATCACAAGAATCCACACCACTCCAGTCCATCAATTAACTTCTTGTGAAATTAAAGCTGCGTGTTTGTAAGAAACAAATCTATCATTAAGGCTTTTATGAGTTCATAATCCATAATAATGCTTCCTCTAATGAAAAAGTCCATCCCCTGTTGTCCTCTCACATCAAAATCCTCTGACTTATTTATTTAGAAATGTTTTGAACTGTTTTCACTTGTAAACAGTGCTTTATTTGTGCATATTTTTCTCCTGGTTCAGATGAGACAATTTTTTCACTGGAAAAAGCAGTATTATGGATTATAAACACAGATTTTTGCTTGACAAGACATTAATTGATGGACTGGAGTGATGTGGATTACTTGTGGTTTATTGGGATGTTTTTATCAGCTGTTTTATACTTTCATTCTGATGGCACCCATTCACTGCAGAAGGATCCACTGGTGAGCAAGTGATGGGATGTTAAATTTCTCTATTTTATAGTTACTTTTGTCAGGACAACACAGAAGAACAAATCTGAAGATTAGCTATAGCTGGTTGTCTTCTTTTCACATATTATGACAGGAATGACATGTTTAGAGTTTGAAAAGATGAGAGCTGATGTATTGTATGCTGTTATGCTCAAACAATCATCATTTGTGGTGTCTTTGAAGGCTTAACAACTTTCTAATAAGCCTGTATCATCGACCCCCCAAAAAATAAACAAAAATGCTGTGTTATGGGAAAATGATGTGTGTTTCCAATTGCTGTAATTTTCTGTCCTCCATTCATAATACTTCACATGACATCATATTTGTGTGATGCAATAGAATTGGTCTTACAGATGTTTGTCTGGAGCACATTGACCTTTTCCTTACTGTGTAGATTGAAAGAAAGACTATTCATTCTCTGAACACATGAGGAAAATAGACTAGAATCAATGCAAGTTGCTTTGTTTTGTAGAGTTTTGTCCTTTGGAAAAAAGAAAGAAAGAAAAGAAAATCAAAGCTTCATTGTATTGGTATTTTCATGGAAGCCATCGGTTCTTCCCAAGAAAACCATTTTTGAAC
Source organism: Spinibarbus caldwelli (assembly GCA_039654775.1). Classification (NCBI taxonomy): domain Eukaryota; kingdom Metazoa; phylum Chordata; class Actinopteri; order Cypriniformes; family Cyprinidae; genus Spinibarbus; species Spinibarbus caldwelli. Next base: position 5,756,938 of record CM077223.1, on the reverse strand, counting down.
ACTTGGCCCTTGATTTTATGTTAGAATACATCAAAGAAAAGTAATTTTAAGAGTGAGGCAGACTTAGCTCTTTACGGTATTACAACTGCACATTTACACTTTTTACAATGTAGCTATTATATACACAACTGGAGTCCAAATGCTTTTGTTGTTGTTGTTGTTGTTGTTTTTTAAAAAAGAGTACAAAAAGTATCAGTATGAATTACATTAACAGCTTAACAAAAAATGCATTATTAAAAAAAAATAATCACATGATCATTGACTATAGACTTTTGAATCCTACTGTATGTCATTATTAAATAAAGAAGTATGTAAATAAACAAATACTATATTATACTATATGTTCTCTCAAATTTTTATACTGAATATATCATTTCTGATGATAAATACTAAATAAAGAATGCAAAATAGAAGCATTTGCACTGGCGGTCTCAGACTTTTGAACTGTAAGTAGTTTTCATTTTTAAATAGAGATTTACTAAATAAAAACTACAGTATAAAGAATTTTATTTTTATTTCAGTGTACCACTTGCTTTACTTTTTCTGGATAAGAAAAAATAAGAAAAAATCAGTTTCCAAATTTGATGTGTCATAAGCGCTTGCACTAAAACATCCAAAAACAGACTGAAGCGGGTGGATGGATGAAAGCTGAGATGCAGTGAGATGGAGAGAGAGTGAGGGTGTATGAGTGCATGACACAGCCATCCTGTCTTGTCCTTTTTTCTCCCACTTTGATGTGAAGGAGGCCTTTTTTTTTTTTTTTTTTTTTCCTCGCGCGATTAATATTCTGGAACAAGTGTAACTTTCTGCTGCCGATGCCCAGGGGTGCAGATACACAGGTTATATTTACAAACACACAGATTGCTCCGTGTTCGACGCGTTCTTGATCTTTCTCTACCCCTGTTGTATCTAAACGGCAGCGTAGCGCTGCCATCCTATTAATGCAGCCCGGCTCTCCATCTGAGCCTTGTGAGCCAGCTGCCGTACATAACGGCCATTCTGCCTTTCCTTGCCGGAGGGGTGAGATCCCTGGGGCAGATGGTTAATATATTTTTAAAAGCGCACAGCTTATCTACATCATTACGCAGCGAGAGCGCAGCAAACATAAAGCACGTATCATCTCGACGGTGGGCTGATAGATGCAGAGGCAGGGATGGAAATGGCCTGCAGGTGAGAGGAGAGTGGAGAGCAGACACTTACTGCATTCCAAATGTGGGAATATGAGCATTAATGAGCTGTAGGAGGAGAGAGAGAGATTGATCTCTAGTATCAGAATCCCATTAGAGCTGCAAAGCCTTGAGTTCACTCTCAGTTATTGGTCGTTGGCTCAGTGACAGATTTATGGCTTGATGGACTGTGCACAGATTTATGATGAGGATAAAACTTGGATTCATAGCCAGTTGTTGCTAATGAGAACTCTGCAAAGCATCATATTCGCCCTGATTATTTGCTGCAAGTTTTAGAAACACTTTACAGAGCAGTAAAAGTTATTATTTAGACTTTAAATTGGCCTTTATTTGCTGTCAACAACCGATTACGTTAAAAGTTTGACTGGTAATCACATCTTTAGGAGGTAAAGTTTTGTGATCATTCATAATTAGTGGTAACAGTAGTTGACCTAAAAGAGAAAAAATAAATAAATAAATAAACATAAAAAAATACATGAATGGCTGCTATGTGGCGATGCTGAGATGCAGCACAATGGGGCTACTTTTACACTGTTGGTGTGTGTGTGTTTTATTTTAAACTGATCTCCCCTCTCTGGAACGGGATTTCGATGCAGGGAACCCCAACGGAATGGAAAACTTTGAAAAAAAAAAAAAAAAAAAAAAAAAAAAAAATTGGGCTAGTTTTAATTAGCAATTGGGCTGGTTTTGTTTTGTGGACCTGGCAACCCTTGGGTTCATTTTTTTTTTTTCAGTTTTTTTCTCTTATGTTCACCAGCTGTATTTATTTTATTATAAATACAGTAAAAACAGTAATACTGTGTAATATTATTACACATATTATTACATATCATATATTATAACAATTTAAAATAATTAAAATAACCAAAATAATAAATAATATAATAAATAATACAATTTAATATATATTAAAATGCAATTTATTCTGGTAATTCAAAGCTGAATTTACAGCATCATTACTCCAGTCTTCAGTGTCACATGATCTTTCAGAAATCATTCTAATGTGCTGATTTGCTCCTCAAGAAACATTTCTTCTTATTATCAATGTTAACCGTTGCTTCATATTTTTGTGGAAACCATAATTCATTTTCTTCAGGATTCTTTAATGCATAGCAAGTTCAAAAGAACACCATTTATTTGAAATAGAAATCTTTTGTAACATTAAAATGTGTTTACTGTCACTTTCAATAAACTCAATGCAGTTTTGCTGGAAAAAAAAAAAAAAATCTTTCAAGAAAAAAAGAAACTTAACTCCAAACATTTGAACAGTAGCATATATATATATATATATATATATATATATATATATATATATATATAATTTCATTATACACTGAAAAACTGTTTTGATTTTGCTGTTATTTTTTTCATGAAAAGTGGTTACACTAAATGAGTGCTTCCCAAACTTGTCCTGCACATTTTGAATGTCTCCTTTATCAGACAAACCCAACTCATGTCTTGCAGTCTCTACTAACGAGCTGATGAGTTGAATCAGGTGTGTTAGATACGTGAGACATACAAAATGTGCAGGGCTAGGGGTCCTCCAGGACAGGTTTGGGAAGCACTGCACTAAATTAATTGATCTTAATTTTAGATATGTGTAACTTAGTCAGTGTTTTTAGTTATATCACTCAGTTAATACTGAATAGATTCCAGTATAAAAGTATGTGTTTTTGAGTAAATGGAAGACTTTTTAGTGTTTACTTATGTTGTGCATTTAACTAACAGATCTTTCCTTTTATTAAAAATGTATAAAATAACACATATTTTCCACATTTACTTTCCTGAACCACTCCTATGCAAAGCATGCTTGTAACAAAAATCCAATAAGTAAACTTCAATTTAGTGGACTGAACACAACCTGTGGCAAAATGTTCAGCAACTGTGATGCTTTAGCTCAAGTAAACTGAACATTATCATAGTAGAGGTTTTCCCACATTAATCCCATTTTAAAGTTAACTTTTTTTTTAGGATGACATTTATAATGCAGATGACTGGCTCAAAACATTCTGGTCGCATTAACAAAGGTCCTGCACCTGCCAAGCAACTGCCAGCGAGATGAATGTAAATGCTAATGCTTTCTCCAGGTATTATAGACCTCCTCGTTCGGCCCCCATGAGGCCACCTACACCATGTAGAATAAAACAGCTTTTTCTAGGCCATTGATATGACTAGAGTCATGTCTCATGCAAGCTGACATCATTTTAAACACATTTTACTATTAAAAGTACTATTCATTGCTTTTGTGAAACATCTTTTAATGAGATAAACATTACTGAGAGCTCCTTTAATTATATAGTGGGTGTTAAACAATAAAAATGCCAGAGCTGTTTTTCATAAGAACAGATAGTTTCTGTTTTAATGACTAAGCTGTGAAGAGCAACAAAACTGGCACATGGATTCCGGTTTGCTAAGCGTAAATATCTCAAAGGTAGTGTTATCTTAGATGAGCAGCTGAAGTTGTCTTCATAAGGGAATTTCCTTTTGATTATCGCCATTTCTGTTCATGTTCCATCCTGAAAAGAGGCCATTCTGCTTCCGCACCAAATCGCTCTCGTTGGTACGACCTTCTGTCTTTATCTCGTTGCTCCCTTCCTTCCATCTCTTACTTTCTTCCTCTCTCTGTGGAGGTCCCATAACAGCCGAGCAACACTTCAAAAAGAGCTTAACGCCAGCCAACAGCACACTCATTCTCTCTGGAACAGGAGGACCACATTAAGATGAAAAAAGCGGAAGTTTGGAAGTGTTTGGGAGGAGATGTGTGGATGCCAGTGGATTGTGCAGGCTCTCAGCCCAGTCCAGCACCGTTTGGCAGCTCCATGCGTCTTCAGTAGGCCGCGCTTTCATGTGTTTTATCTCCCCGCGTCCCTCCTGAGCGCATGGCCGTCTCGGCTGGTGGCGAGGCCAGGATGTAGAAAGCAGAGATGCTTGCAAACAAGCTTGGCTGTTTTCAGAAAGTTTGTAAAGAAAGCCTCAAGAACACAACCTTGCCCCTGGACTTGCCTTGTTCTACTGTCTATTGATCTCAAAAAATAAAAAGTCTGTTTCTTTCTCCCTATAACACACCAAAGGTACTTCTCTCCTCTGTAAACATTATACATCTGAGTGGTTTGGCGGCATAATCTAAATCTTGTTGAGCAGGTTACTGCTGTTGGACCTCTGTCTGTTCAAACACACACGTGTTTAAAATGGGTTTTCGTAAATGATGCCTTTTTTGTTGTTTTAACAGCGTTTTTTGAAGTGATGATACAAGTTATTCTGGTTCTTTTTTAAGGATTTTGTTCAAAACAAACTTTATTGTATCAAAATGTTTTAGTGTTTAATTTTTGTTCTTAGGGATACCTGGAAATGAGTGGAAATGCAATTAGCAGTGCAAAACTATAAAATCTGACCTAGTAAATGGGGATAGTATTGTGCATGGGGATATTACACAGTGCTAGTTTCCTGAATTGAAGAAGCAATATCCCATCTCTGCATTTGTTGTTTTGCAGTCCAATGTGTATTTATGTTCCAGTTCTGTTTGATGTTTAAATCGTTTCTGAGTAAAATGCATATAGAACAGCATATACCTTACACTATAATATATTATAATATTTTTATTATATTATTTTGTAGATTTTATTTTAATTCTATCTGTCTATCTATCTATCTATCTATCTATCTATCTATCTATCTATCTATCTATCTATCTATCTATCTATCTATCTATCTGTCTGTTTGTCTGTCTGTCCGTCCGTCTGTCCATCCGTCTGTCCATCTGTCCATCCATTTAAAAAACAATAACTACAATAAATTAGTAACAGGAATAGTTTGGATATGTTACATTTATTAACATTGTATAATTATAAACATTTTATTATTATTATTATTATTATTATTATTATTACTACTACTACTACTACTACTACTACTAATAATACATAATATATATATATATATATATATATATATATTTATATGTAAATGTATATAAATAAATAAATAGATAAATAAATAAATAAATAAATAAACAAACAAACAAATAAATATAATAATAAATAAATAAATAAATATATATATATATATATATATATATATATATATATATATATATATATATATATATATATATATATATATATATATATATATATTTATAAATATAATTATTGATTATTATCTTCTTTTTGGATCATTAGATCATTAGTTGTCACATTTTTGGTAAATTCTTCAAGTAAAAAAAGAAGGGCAAAAATAAATAAATAAATAAAATAAAGGCTGATTGTGACATGACCGAAAGTGATGATGCCTGTATTTTCAGCAGATTTATGCACCCATTATAAACATCACATTGTCTCCTCTTATAAACACAAGACAAACGAGACACTGCTTCTTCTGAAATTTATCCTCTGGTGTCACTGTTGGACAGTCACTTAAAAAAAAAAAAACAAACAAACATAAAAAAACAAAAAACAAACAAAAAAACAAACAAACAAAAACTAACTGTTACCCTCCAAATGCTCCTTTCTTTCTCTCAATTAACTGATGATGTCTACCAGGGCAGGACACATGTAAACAAGATGGCAGCTTTGCCATTTAGTCTATTCTCATTTATCCAGTCTATTATAAGAGCGGCCGGCAAATGCAGGAGAGATTTTTTTTTTTTATTATTATTATTTTCCCTCTACAGAGACATCGGTGATATTATTGACTTTGAACATTCCCTGGATCCCCGCATGCAGCCTGTAGGCAGAAACAGCCCAGAGAATCACACTATCATCCGCACACAGCACTTCAAACAAGCTTCTTACATTTCTGAAGAAAATATGAGTGCTGCTCGCCTGTACTGCGAGTGGGTGCTAAGATATTCCGAGTGTTTTTTAGCTCGTTGCTATGTGGTTGCTAGGGCATATGGTATTCTGGGGAGTTACTTTCTGGCACAATTCCAAATATTTAGGCCTAAATTTAAAATGTATTTATTTGAAATGCATAGGTTCTAAATCCAGTTTTAACATAAACAAACTAATACACTTAATGCAATGCATATTTGTCAATCATACATGAATTAAACAGATATAAGAAACAGGTACGGTTTCTGTAATAGTAATAATAAACTGAATGTGTTTTAAATACACAATAACCAGATTTAAATATTTATTGTCAATAAATGCTATTTCTATATCTCATAAATTTTATCACAGCTAGACATATTTGAACCATGTTCATGCTTTTTAAAAGAATAAATGTATTTTTGTTCACAATGAACAGTTTTATGCTGATTCTAAGCAATTTTAATAAATACAATTTGAAAATTTGATTTAAATAAACTTAAGAGATGCAAATAGTTAATAATATACTGCATTACTTTAAGTTTATTAGTTTGTTTATTATTAAAACAATACAATTTTAAATGCAACTGAAAAATGTAAATCTAAAATTTAGGCCTAAATGTATTAAAAACAGCCCACCAAGACACAATATTTTTGCTATGGTTTGATTTTTTTTTTTTTTTGAATTTTTTTAATAATTATTATATTTTTTCACTATTTTTGTCTTCCACATGAAAATTTTCTGATAACAAAAATTGAGCAATACAAGATATGAGCTGTTCATAATTAGGATAAGTGGTTTGGAACTGCAGATCGGTGCTTTAAAAGTTTTCATTATATTATTAATAATAAATATAAATAATATTCTAATAAGAAAATAATAATACACAAATAAAGAAAATTATCATTATATATTTTTTAAATTATTAATAAAATTAAAAAAAAAGATGTAACCCAAGCACAGCCTAAGAATAGAATAGAATAGAATAGAATAGAATAGAATAGAATAGAATAAAATAGAATAGAATAGAATAGTCTAATGGTGAAGAAACTGGTGAGCTCTCAAGTCATAGTTATTCAAGAACAAGAAAAATTCAGAGGTCACAATCTTTATTACTTGGAAGCATCTAGGAAAGCATTAGCATTGTGGTTGCCTCGGAGGGATTGACCTTGTCACTCTAACTGGCTTCAGAGGAAAACCATCCACTAAACACACTCTTTAACTACTTACATATTTTTTATTTATTTATTTTTATTTTTTAGAGTTTTTAACTTCCAGCTGCAAACTTGAGGTGATGAATAAAATATGTGAACAGGTACTTCACGCTGTTTTTCTAATTTGTCTCAGTGTCCACAGAAATGTTCTGAAGCCAGAATACAATGTCTGCCACTGCAGGAGCACACCAGCAGACAGGAGCCACAGGCTCTCCACATTGCCCTCTAGAGACCGACATATAAACTAAGAGCAATGATGCGCTGTAAAGCCTTCCAGACAGTCCCTCAGGAGGGCCATTCGATTCTGTATGCTATACATGAATGAAACATGTCCTGTGAACAATAGACCCTTCGTTATGTGTTCTAATAAAGTCCAGTGGAATCTATTGAGTGACCTTTTGGATGCTGCCTCGTGCTGTGGAGGTTTTGTGCAGATGTCTGAATAGAGTTTACTAAGAGGTTCCGTTTGCTTTTTGTATTTAGTGGGCACTGCCAATACAGGGATCAATATGGACCGGAGTGAAAGGGAACCCATGCAGGGACTCGTCCGGCTCTCCCTGAAGGCATTGTGTGCTTACTTGGACAAAATTCATTATAGGCTTATGCAACAATGGTTTAATAGGGTGAATTTCCTGGAAGCCAGATGTGTCCGGGTTATATTTCTCCCTAAAATCAAAAGAAAAATAAATGATTGTTTCTAAAATAATAATTAATAATAATAATAATAATAATAATAATAATAATAATAATAATAAAGTTTTCTTTAGTCATTTTGATATTATTTTAATGAAAAATTATTATTTATTAAATGAAAAATAAGTTAATAATTATACATTAAAATATGATTGAAAATTAAAAGTATTTAGACATTCTAATAACTAATAACATTTGTTTTACAGCCTTACTGTATGTGTAAGGAATAAATGAAAGGAAATATTATTATCAGTGTTGCTTAATGAAAAAGTCTATTTTGAACCATTATGAACCATTACTTCTTGTAACAATACTAGTCCATGCATTTAAATTAAATGGGGGCTGATAATTAAAGCTTCAAAAAGGATGCAAAAGAAACATAAAAGTGTCCATACGACTATAACTCCATAAGTTAATGAGAGATGTCCAAATTATGAATACATCATTCTTTTGAGTTGATTTTTTTTTTTTTTTTTTCAATGAATCAGTTAAATCAGAGTGATTCATTTATAGATCAGACTGATCTGGTTCTCAAGTTCAGTTCACTGACTGCACTTGAACTGAAACAGAATATTAGCAGTGAATATTCAGTTAAATATCGGTTTGATCTATAAAGCTATTTATAACTTTAATGCATAATTCATATGAATTGCGTTCATGATATTTTTTCAGCCTTTTTGAAGTTTGTACGTCCCAGTCACCATTCATTGTAGTCCAAAATCCAAATTATTAATACATCATTTTTTGAGTTCTGAGATTGTTCACTGAATTGGCTGATTTACTCATGGATTGGATTGATCTGGTTCAACTCACCGACTGAGTTGTACTGGAGCAGAAGATCAGCAGTGAATAATTACTTACAGTTTTCAATCTGCAAAGCTTTTGTATGACTTCAGAAGACTTTAATGATGCTTTTACAATCGTTTTGAAGCTTGAATGCTTCAGTCACCATTTGTTGTAGCAGTGATCAGCAATGAACAGATTGATTCAAAGTGATTCATTCATGGATCAGACTGATCTGGTTCAGCTGACTCCAGTTGCACTGGAACAGAAGATTAACAATGTATAATGACTTAAATTTTGGTTTGATCTAAAAAGCTATTTTATGATTTCAGAAGACTTATAATAAAACTGTAATGATGCTTTTACAATCATTTTGAAGCTGGAAAGCCTCATTCACCATTTTTGGTACAGCATGGAGTAAAAAAAGGCAACCAAAACTAGAATATGTATCAAAATTCCTCATTTTGTGTTCCACAGAAGAAAGTAAGTCAAACAGGTTTAGAATGACATGAGGCTAAATATTGACAGTATTTTCAGTTTTAGATGAACTATTCCTTTAATTAAAAGAAAGGACTGTATAACAGTAATGTTTATGATATGTTTTGGTGAGATTCGTCTTCTAAGGAACTCCTTTGTGAAGCCAGTCGGGTGTTTCAGTGTTTGTTTATTCATGAGAAAGGAAAGACAGCATGCGTTGGAGCGTTCAGGTTATTAGGTTTTCAAACCTGGGGTTTATGTTGTCAAGATAACATAATACATAATTTACACCAGGCTTATTGACCTTAATCACACTAAGAATGAGCAATGCATTATGGGTACTTCTTAACCTCTGATATTAAGCTCACAGCTGATGCTTCCCGCCAATGGGCCGGATCTAAAAATGAAAATCTCTTGGAGGAGTGTTTCTCTGTCAAAGCAGGTGATGCACCCAGGAGAGCATCAGGAGCAGTGAAGAGCGACGGAAAGAAGGCCCTTTCTCTTCTTGTCACTCAGCGTTAGACGTGGGTGACACTGTGAAAAATTTACGCTCTCCCATTGAGATGTGTGAGTGTGTGTGTGTGTGTGTGCAAAACACGGGACACCTGTCACTATGTGGAAGGGCTAGAAAATGCCTCAAAATCTGGGCATTGGAGGTTGAGAGTCCACCGGTCGTAATAGGCCATCAGGTCTTGATACAGTATGTGCACCTGGGTCCTGTCGCAAGAGCTCCGGTCCAAAGCTGGAGGAGACAGTGGTGTCATTACACCACCCAAATCCATCACAGCACCAGATAACTCATAATAAGACTCATATGTCTCAGAAAGGATGCATATGTTTTTTACTAAGAGCGTTTTTGACGAAGGATGCATGTGGAAAATCCCTGGTAGGGAATCGAACAGCTGCTTGCGAATATGTCAGAAATCTGGGCAGAAAAGCGAAGATAACCCACCCACACTGAAACAGATTAGTGTGTGGTGGATGACTTCCACCGTGCCAAGCACCTTTTGATTAATATGTTTGCATTGCAAAGCACTATGCATTTCCACCAGGATGCTCTTGCACATGCAAAATAATAAGCATCTTTTTTTCCGAGATGTTGGCGTGCTGTCTCGCGCTAGAGTTCGGGATGCTTTCAGTCTCTTGTTTGGACAAATCTGACAAAGCCTTTGAGTTGAAGAAGAGCAGTAACTCACTGCTTATCAAACCAAATGTGAATTTTTAAAGATGAGTTTCCATTAAAGAAATGCCAAAGGGGATGGAATCTGTCCCGGCCCTGCGAAAACATTAGTCATATCTCTTCTTGTTTAAGGGGGGTCTGGGAATCACGTCTATCATGGTTGCCCGTGGAGAAATACATGCACTGAAATGAATGAGAATGAATGAGAGGAGTTTTATGTGCTTGATAGTGGTGTTGCGCATGGAACGCTGTGTAAGGGGGCGTTCATATGGAGGATGTGTTCGTTTAGTGCTATTTTTCACTCAAGATGTGTTCCTGTCTTCCTTCTGTGCATGTTTTTAACTGTGTGTTTATATCAAGGCCAGAAAATTTGAAAATGCCACACAATTGTTCATATACCTATAAGGGGCAAAAACAATGATTCATTCAGGAATGAATCATTAGTCACTGAGTCATGAGTTTAACCGATTCTTAACCGATTCTTTCCATGAACGACACTGTATCTGAATATGCCTACTTCGATACTATATAGAATTGCAAAAAACAATATGTATGTCCGAATTCGATGCACACTATCCGATGAAACCACAGGAGAGGACTGCAGTGAAGTGATGCAACTGACATTGATAGGTCACATGACAGTGACAACATGGCTTATAAAGCACGTCCGAATTTCATTCTTAGTACATAGAACCAACATGTTAACAGTCATGAAGTAAGTTTCAAACCAAATATAGTACATGCTAGATTGTGTGCAATTTCAGACACAGCTCAAAACTTTTGTGGGGGACTGATTCATTGACTAAAGGGATTCAATACTAATTCGTTCAAGATCGGTACTGCTGCTACAAATGGTTGATTTTACTTCGAGCGATTTCTTCCATTGGTGGACCATAGACAAAACAGCTGACAGTACTGTAGCTACAAAATTTAACTTGCAAGTTGCTCAGTATTAACTCTTTGTTTATTGAACGGCTGTACACTGGGGAAAAATAAAAAATAAAAAAATGGTGGTGAAACTATTTTTACTCAGAAATTTCTAGTAGGCCTAAATTTCACAAATAATTACACATATTACAAGAAACAGTAAGAAACATTGATGTAAACATGAAATTTTGAAGTAGAAAAACTGGAATAATAATATTTGAAATAATAATATATAAGACTTGTAAAGACATACTCCAATAATCTTTATTTACAAATTCTAAAGATAATTTTGTAAATATAAAATATTAGGCTACACTTGCATTCGTGCGTTCAGAATATTTTGTATAATTATTCTAATAACTCTACTTGATGTTGATGTTGATTTTATATGAATTTATAAGTAACATGTTTGAGTAAATGTTCCATATTTTATTTAAATGAATTAAATATAAGTTTTTGACATAGAGTGTATTATAGGGTTAAAAATAAACATCCCCACGCAAATAATATTCATGTTCAAAAAAAGTTTGTCTGACACTATACGCGTCAGACGGATGCATCGCGTCTCGCGCCATAAGCGTCGCGTTTTAAGACATCCTGCAAGGTTAAAAACAGGCAGATCAACTTTTCAAAACGCGTCAAGAGTGTTCCAATCCGTTACCCTCCGTCTAGCTGCTGAACGCAAGAACGCTCCCTGTGTAAACGCCTTCCAACACCTGCGGCGGGAAATACCTTGTGGAGAGCAGCAGCTTACACTCAGACTAAATATAGATCCATCGCGAGGGAACCCGGACACCGCGCCTCCCCACGCACAGCTCGCTTATCTGCATGTTGTGATTAGCTGGAAAGTTTGATTATATCGGTTACATCTTTTCCTGTTTTTTTAAATATTAGATTTATTTATTTATTTTTGCCACAGGGTAAAAAAAACCTGGATTTCTTTAGAAAAAAAGACCTTAACAACTACACACGCGTAAAGCGCATTTTTAACTCATTGTTCTTGGCGGTGCGCACACGCTGTCCAACAAGTGCGTGCTCGAGGCTCAACTGCTGTGTCTTAAGAAGCGATTGAGGAGAAAACAGTCATATGGAGATCACTGTCTAACGACCTGGAGATCGAATCGATCCACGCAACCTCGCCAAACACGCACATACTTTGTCGCATTGATAAAAATGCGCGTTTGTTTGATGCGAGTCGTGTGAGCTGGTGGATTATGTGGATCTGCTAGTTTTACCGCCGATGGAGCCGCCGTAATTCGTTGTCTTTGTCATTTTTACAACAAATTAAAGACCGGGCGGTTTGCTTATATTGTGAAGATTCAAACCCAAAAGCCTTACATCTAGGACCACCAGTGACCTGTGAAGACTTGTAAACCCCTACACCTGGTTTCTTGGAGAGGGCTGCGCAATTGCGCACGCTGCGAGACTACTATCGGACCTTTCCATGGAATCCACTCCACGCGTGATCTCCAGTGAAGGTTTCGGTCCGATCTGATGTGGGGTAAAAAGTTGCCGTCTGGACAGTAAATCTTATATATGAGGATCAATACACACGTGCTGGTCAACATAAATTGCAAAAATGCCTATGCATCCGGTGACTTCCACTTTGATGTACCGGGGGATCTGCACCATTCCCGATATCCTGTCGTACCGGGCACCGGTCAACCTGCCTGAGGATGAGGTGGAAGGTGAGTGAGAGGGTTCTGATGGTGTTTGAAGCCCATATTCTGTTGTGTTTTATATAAAACTGACTAAATTCTTACTAATTCTTGCATTGCCTCAGACCAGTTTCCTGAACGGAAAGTCGGTGTTTTGCGCACCTGTTCGGTGTTTTTCCCCCCCTCTGTATCTGAATGACCCAATTTCCACTTAAAATATGTTGTAAGTGAACAGTGAAGAAAAACACTATTTTTTCTTTCTGTTAGAACAGTTTGGAAGGATTCAGCCTCACGCAAAGCGCAGTTCACTTAAAACGCGTGAAAATCGCGTTACCTGTGCCTGTGTTTCTCTATGAGGTGAATAAATCTGATGGTGTGATTTATGGAAAGTAGGTCTATCACAAACCAGCAGAAAGACCTGTGAGTGGTATGCTGCGGTTCTGACATCTCTTTGTCTTCAAACTTAGTTTTCAGCATGTGTGTGAGTAAATTAGAAGTGAATCCAAGTCATTGACAGGCCATTCTAATCTGCAAAGGAAATACGAGTTTTGTTTTTAGATTCTGAAACATATTACACTAAAGATGCATATTCAATTCAAAAGATTATTTCCATAATACAGTTTCTCAGTTGTCAGAAAGTTTACTCTGATGAGTATCAAACTGTAACTATAATAGTAAAAAAAAAACAGAAGTAGTCATGCTTAGCTTTTCTGATTAAAATGATGTTTTGTGTGATTTAAGGAGAGTAGGTCTCTCATAAGCCAGCAAAAAGACCTGTGTGTGATACACAGCACTAATGTGGACCTCTCATTTGCATTGATAACTGTGTCAGTGACAAACACAGAGTTTATACCATGTCATAAAACCAACACTTTTCATTTTTAGAATCTGAATCATATTGCACGATACCATATGCAAATGAATAGGCTGGTTGATTTATACATATACTACCTGTTACCTCAGTGTTTCCCAGTCCTGGTCATGGAATATCCCTAACACATTTTAGATCCCTGCACATTTTGGATGTCTCTCTTAATTAACACACTTGGTTTATATGATCATCTCATTAATAGTGGCACCAGGACCTGAACTGGTGCGTTAGATAGAGAGGCATCCAAAATGTGCGGTGCTGCGGACCTCCAGGATCAGGATTGAAAACCACTGGTTTACCTTGATAAATATCCAATTAAATAAAATCATTAAAATGTCATTTGAACTTGACATGTTATGGTCTACGTGTTCAATACCAGCAAAATAAATGGCTTTTTATTTTAAAAATAAAAGAAAATGCTTTTTTTCCACTACCACGCAATGCTTTAAGTCGGCTACATGTTCCTGGTTTACCTTGATAAGTATCCAATTAAATAAAATCAGTAAAATGTAATTTGAACTAGCCACAGCATGTTAAATACAGGAAAATAAATGTCTTTTTATTTAACAAAATAAAAGAAAATGCTGTTTTTTTTCTACCACCATGCAATGCTTGAGGTAGTTTAATTTTGAAATGCAAACTATAATCAGTTAATCAGTGTAATCCGATTACATCAAAATCCCATTCTTTTTCATTTAACGTCTATGCATGCTGACAAAATTTGAAATCAATGTATTATTTAATTGCAAAAATAAAAGTGTTTGTAATTGTGAATGTCAAAATGTGTCTTCAAACGCATTCATTCAGATTAGTTTTCCATTAAACCTTGTATATTGATGTCTGAATGGTGTGATTGTCAGCTCAGTTCAAAGTGTCTTTCCAAATCAATCTTTTGTGATTAAGCTTTAATTAAGTATCTCAGCACCTCATTGCAATTCCATTCATTACGGGATGTTTTCTATCTGTGCATCTGGTTAAATAAAATATAGCCCAAAATCTCAAAGCTGATTCACATGCTGTTAACCCTTGACTAAGAAGCTAAATGGCAAAAAATTGACAAATGATTGACATATAGATGTTTCCTGTAGTACATGATTGTGTGCGTTCTGTACATACACAAATATCCCTGTGTGAATGTTACAGTCAATCTATTTGCAAATGTGCCTGCATGTTCACAAAGGAAAACTGTGCCGCATGTTGTCACCCCAAATCATATACTGTAGTTTGTGTAGCATTTCCACAGAGATGGAAAACAGAGTGTAAATATGAGGAGACAAATCAATGGGTTTCATCCCCATAACAGTTTTGCTTTTATAAAGATTTGTTCAGCAAATATAAATGTAGTTCATGGACTAAGTTGTTGTGCTCACACTTATGAAGTGGGCCATGTTCATTCTTGTCCTTAGGATATATTGTTTATTTGTGAATCTTGAGTTTGTGCCAGATTTTTATATTTTGCTTTGAACTCGTATGACACGCTGGGGGCAGAAACCGAGATGTAATTTGTGAGCTAGATCCGTGCATCTTTATTTTAGTTAGCAATATTTCATCATAAACCCGTCCTTATTCAAAATGAAGAATGAGGATAAGAGCCTCAGCTAAAGCTCGAAGAATTCATTATTATTCTCAGTTGAAGATTGCTTTAAGTCTGGTTCTTCTAAAAGACATTATCTCCTGACTGTATGCTCACACACACTGGACATCTTAACCCGCTGATAACGTCCTTTAAAGGATTAGTTCACAAAAAAATGAAAATTCTGACATCATTTATGCCTTCCAAACCCGTATGACTTTTTTTTTTTCAGTGGAAAAATAAAGGAGATGAATGGAGAATGAAGCTTTCAAGCTTTCCAACTCATCCAAATGACTTGTTGTGTGCTAAATTCCAATTCTTCTGAGGCCATTCAAAATCTTTGTGTGAAGAACAAAATGCAATATGAGTCATTATTCACTGATAATCCTCCATTCCAGTGGGCTGTTAACCACTGTGACCGAATCAAGTCAGTGAGTTGAACACAAGAAGCGAATGAGTCGGATTAGGGAATGAATATTTTAGACTGGTTTAGTGAACTGGTTCAAATGATTAATTGAAAAGATCTGTTTAAAATAATGTTCACAAATCAGACATTGAATCTCACTCACTAATTCTGTGAGTTATTTATTTATTTTTTTATTTCAGATTTGGAGAAATTGCCATTACGTCACTTGCTCACCAGTGGATCCTCTGTAGTCAATGGGTGCCGTCAGAATGAGAGTCCAAACAGCTGATAAAAACATCACAATAATCCACAAGTAATCAACATGACTCCAGTCCATCAATTAATGTCTTGTGAAGTGAAAAGCTGCATGTGTATAAGAAACAAATCCATAATTAAGGTGTTTTTAACTTCAAACGCAAACTTGCTTCTAGCTGAAATTCAATTTATAACGTAATATTGCTTTCTCCAGTGAAAAAGTTGCTTCGTCTAAATCATTTTGTTATTAAAAAGACTGGCCAGAATACTCACATTTGGTGTTCAGAGTTTGTTTTTATTTAAAAGGTAAGTACTTATTTTACTCATCATGATTCACAAGAAGTAGAAAGCCGCTTTTTCGTTGGAGTTTATTCACTATGAACCAGTGACCTATATGATTCACATGAACTGAATAAACATCCATTACTGGTAAGGCTTTCACTGAATGCACATTCACTACAAACCAGCAGGCGCACAGCTTTGTGAGAGTGAAATTCCGTTAATGTGCAGGGTCCTCCGTGCGCTGGGAATTACCCAGCTGTTAACTGCATCCGACGTCACGCGCCACATGGTCTTTCTATGGCACTGCATGACAATCAGACATCAAGCTTGTTTGGAATTTCATTAAAAGAGGTTGGCACCGGTGACGGAAGCAAATAAAACTGTGATTACATTTGGTGCTGTGGATGGATTTCAGAAAGCAATCTCAAAGCCCATTGTCACAGGGACGGTAAGGGTGTCATTTGCTGCCTCTGAGAGCGCGCCAGCCCCACTTGATCAAGCACATGCTGACAGCATGGTGGACTGCTGTACTGATGTTTTACACACCAAGTCACATTCAGCCTCAGGGTCCAAAAAACAGTTAAAGCTGCTGTTTCTCAGTCAAAAATTGATGAAACTAAGGAGGGCGTATCATAGAAAACAGGATTTTCTGTGCTCTTCTTATACTCTAACATGAAGTTAATTCTTAAGTCTGCTAAGAGCATTTATGGAAAACCTGTTTTTTCAGAAATCATCACAGTATCTATGACATCATGACTACTTAGTATTCAGCAGCTTCACACACCGTTGTGACAGACAATGTCGGTATGCAGTGGGGTTAACTAGAACAGAAGAGAGATCACAATTTGGAAGTTGGAGATTGAAGTTGAAAGATTATTAGTGAATAACGACTTGGAGTTAAAAACAACTTTTTTTAAACTTGAAAAAAGAAAAAAAAACTTTTCTATTTATTCTTTCTAGAAATTAATGCTTTAAGAAACATTAAACTGATCAAAAGTAAATGCAATGTGAGAGTAAATTCTTTTATAATGTTACAAAATGTTTCTATTTTAAATTTATAATGTAACAAAATATATTTCAAATAAAAGCTGTTCTAAATGCTATTAAGAATTCTGAAGAAATGTATCACTGATTCCACAAAAATGTTCTGCAGCACAACTGTTTTTAACATGAATAATAATAATAAGAAATATTTCCTAAGCACAAATCAGGATATTAGAATGATTTCTGAAGAATCATGTGACACTGAAGACTGGAGTAATGATGCTGAAAATTCAGCTTTGCGTCACAGGAATAAATTACATTTTAAAATATACTCAAATTTATTTAGTTATTTTTAGTTAGATTGTAATATTATACAATATTACTTTTTGTTTATTGTATTTTTGATCAATAAATGCAGCCTTGGAGAGCATAAAATACTTTTTTCAAAAATGTTTAAAAATCTCACCAACCCCAAACTTTTCAATGGTATTGTACTAATAAATATTTAAACTGACAAATTAAAAATATTATTTATTACACTTTTATTTACACTTTGTATTATATCTTGGATTTATTTACTTATTGCAAAGTTATATTTCTTTTATTTATCTGTATAGTTTATATTTTTCTATTTCCAGTGTTTTACTTTTTTTTGTGTTGCTTATGTATCAAGACATTGGAAATGGTGTCAGCTTTGAAGTTTCTACACTTTGCATGCTGAATTCGGATGATGTATCTTAGAGGGAATGTATTGTGCTGATGTGACATCTACTGATGGATGCAGATCTGTCTGATAGCAGTGTAACCAACTGAATAATCTGACAGATGGTTTCAGTACTGGAGAAAATTCAACCAATTTTCCAGTGATCTACTACCATAACAGTATAGGAAATTGGTTTCTGCTCATAAAAATTGCTCATAATGGTAACTAACATCCCTCTCACTAATAAGAACTACTTATCGTTTGATTAATACTAGTAATGATTAATTTGCATACTAGGAAAACCATGTAAGCATTACAAATGTGGTTATGTGTAGAAATAAAGCTATTAAAACACAATATCTTTAAAATGGTTTCTAGAATGATTTAAACCCTTTTGTGTGTTCAGAAACTCAGTCAAAATATAAAATGTTCAATAACCCTAACCTAATTAAATTGAGGAAAACCTTTCCATGTAATTAAATTAAGCGTTTTCTTAGAACAGATTTGTTCTAGTCTTGTTGTGTGATTTTAAGTTAATTTAGTTATGCTCCTAGATGCAATCAAAATGTCAAGGACATCTGAATACGTCTTAATTGTTTTTTGGCTTTTTACCAAACATCGGTTATTGATTTTTCTTTCTGACATAAAGAAATAAGGTTATTTTAATTTAGTAGAGTGCTAAATTAAATGATCTTGAACGAATGATGTCAGGCTTACATTAAAAATGAACTCTCATCATTTTCCAATGTGTCTGGGTCTGTCTGGATTTACATAATCCGGTATGGCATTCAGTCCCAACACAAATGGAAGTAAACTTCCATTTTATAAATGGATTGTAATAAAAGTTGAGACAACATTTTTGAAAATTAAAATGCATTAACTTTTTAAAGATTTTAAAGTTGTGCTATTAAACTTTAACTCCATATACACACAACATATTCTCATTTATCACATGGCCTGTTTGAAATAACATTTACGTGACCTATTTATGGGTCTGCATATGTTAGTTTCATAGTGCTCGTGAAAGGAATATTATTATTAATAATATATCATTGCTCTATTGCAAATTTGGTAACTAATGAAGACAATAGGGTATGCCAGACATTTAAATACAATGACTAGGTCACCCAAAATGAAAGTTTGCTGAAAATGTAAAATGTGTTTGTAAGAAGACATTAATTGATGGACTGGAGTGGTGTGGATTACTTGTGGATTATTGTGATGTTTTTATCAGTTGTTTGGACTCTCATTCTGACGGCATCCATTCACTGCAGAGGATCCATTTGTGAGCAAGTGATGTAATGCTACATTTCTCCAAATCCAGAAGAAACAAACTTGTCTACGTCCTGAATGGCCTGGGGGAAATTTTAAGCAAATTTTGATTTTTGGATGAACTATTGCTTTTGGCTCTATTCTGCCTGCCGAGTATCATTTTTTATGTATTGTTTTTTTTTTTTTTTTTTATATATACTTTGTACCATTTGTCTCTCTTAAACTTTGAAAGCAAGTGTAAAGATCCTTTTAAGTTGCAGATAATGGACTTACAAGTGGTAATTTTATGAATGCTTGTATACATATTACTTAGGTAACTCAGTAATATGTAATTGGAAACGTGCCCTGGATATTAAGTAATACTCATGTGCTACTAACATCCTATTTAATGATTCTGGAAGCCCAGCATTTTGTAATTGCATTAGACCACATTGATAAATGTTCTGACTGCAATAAAACACATTCATTCTGTTATACTTCTCTCTCTATATAAATGTAATGGCCACCGTAGGAATAAAATCACAGTTTGGGTAAATTCAGTACACAGTGCAGAAGGTACAAATCCGTTTCCTGTCAGAGTACAAGTAAAGAAAGATCAAATGGCTGTTTGGCAGGTAGACTGAAATAGACACACAAACAGAAGAGTGATTCACTTGAACGTATTTAACTGACAGATGAACAGGAGAGCAAACAAACCCTCCACCAGCCAAGGTCTGCTTCTGGTTTCTTTTCCCTCCATCACGTTTCTCTTTCCACACGCTGCCTGTTTTGCAGGATGGTAAATGAGAGAAAGCAGACGGACAATGGCATATCTTCTGTTTGGATCTTTCATTTGATGCGAATGCAGAATAACTTAATTTTTCATCTCCCTTTTGTGATCTGATTTGTTTGCAGAGCAAGAAACATTTTTCCATTTTTGAGAAATACAATAGCTTGAGGACACACACAAAAAAGAAAAAACAGGAAATATTTTGAGTGTTAGAAATGAAAAAAATGCCCTTGTTTTTCCCATAAAGGTGCATTAGGGATTCAGAGAGTTAAAATCCATTTAAATCCTCTGGCTAAGTTTACAGAATGCTTGCTTGATTTGTTGTGAAACTACATATATAAAATATATCCTTTTTTAAAAAGTGCATGTACTATATTTAGAGGGAGAGGGAGAGTGTGATGCTTCATTGATATATAATAACACTCAATATGGCAGCTGTAGTTCCGCCTTACAATTAAAAGAGCCAATCACCACTTATTGTACCATTGTTATCAGATTTTATTGCATAAAATGTCACTGTAACATAATTGCGTGTCACAGATATGGCCTCTGAGTGAACTAACTGGTTTTACTGTGACTTTGATGTAGAAAGAAAACCTCTTTTTATACCTTAATGCATTTCTTCACATTTTGTTAAAATTTTTAAAGGTATATTATTGTGACATTTTTTTCCCAGAGATACAAATTAAATATATGTAATTTGATTATGATTTCATCAGAAGTGTATTGGTAAAATCATAAATTATATGCACTTTTAGGCAAATATGTAAGGAATAATGCACAGTCAATTGGTCATTATCAGAAAATAAACCCTAGCAGGGTGATCAAACATTAGCCTAAAAGGGTTCATTTTGCAATAATGTTTGCCTAATTGTACTTTACTCAGCTTACTACGTAACCAGAAATATTTACTTTATTTTCAGTTGAATTCATTTTATTATGCACGAATCTGACTTTAGAATGTCACAATTGACCAATCAGAATAAAGCATTCCTGAGAGCCATGCAATTGTCATTGTTTATGCTTTTATTTGACTGTTTAAATGACCTAGATGAGACATTTCTGTGTGTGTCTGTTTATGTCTTTAAAATACTGATATTCCATAATTTGGAACAATAATATAATAGCATAATAAAAGTAACCAAACAAGTGTCTAACAATTATATACTTGCTAAAAAAAAATCTGTGTATATAAAGCAGCTGTGGTGCATTTAAAGCTGTTCATGCGTTTCTCTGTGAGGGCAGCTTGTTTTGTGGTGCATGGACAGGAGGGGCAATTCACACACACTCTGATTTTCAATTACCAACATATCCACTGGTGAGGGTTCTGCTTCAGCACCTTTCCAAAATGGTGCTACAAATCCCTATTTTTTGAGGATGCCATTTTGTTTTGTGGTGAAAGAAAATAAATTGCGTTTTTAGACTACAGTATACAAGATCTTGTGACTAGACTCTCTGCACATGTGTGAATCTGTGTGTGATGCAGTTTTTTAACAGAATGTACTTTCAATCAAACACAAAACCTGACACTGACCTATACCATTAATCCTCTATCATACTCAACCTCAAAACAAGACGCTTGACATTTAAGTGAAGGCACTGTACTTTCAACAAATGGCCCTCTGGGATGGGCACCAAGTTGTGCCATGGACACTTGGACTGTAATTTAAAGGTAAAGCGGCTCGAGAGACAATAGGCTGGTGTTGATAGATAGGGGGCTTTGTTTATTTGTGTTATGTTTCAACTCTTTTGGGAGGGGTGAATTATGGATCAGCATACAGCCTACATGTCCAGGCATATGAGCCGTCTGTAGTCAAGATCAAACTTGCTTTTTTAATTTTAGATTGAAGCTGTTTATGTGCTCACAACAGTGAAATTGCTAATGAGCTGTTTAAAAAAAAGCAATAATAGAATTGTACCATTGCAGCCTTGCTTTTTATGACATTCAGTACTATTACCAAAATGGCAGTGGACTGGTTAGCTGGTTTATTTGAAATGATAAAATTAATTTTATAATGTTAGTATTAGATTCGTGTTCCAGACTCTCTGTAGGTTACATTGCTACGCTAGTAGATGGCGACAAGAAATGGATTCAGATTCAAGTATTGGCATGGTAAATGGCTTCACATTTCCAAAACATTGGTAACAAAATTACAGACATAAAAATTACACCTAAAAAAAATATGAAAATTAATGGGTCTAAGAGTTAAATCATTTACAAGGATTCATTCAGGAATGAATCAAATGACTGTCTTAATGAATGAGTCACTGAATCATTGACTTAACTGGTTCATTTAAAAACACGCACTCATTTGTGAACAAAACAAGTTGTCTTTCTTTATTAGTGAGTCATTGAATCCTTTACCACGATTCATTCCTGAACGAAACAAGTGATGTCATATGAGAGAGGCATTGAATCATTGAATCACTAAACAATTCTTTCTAAACCACTGATTCATTCAGGAACATCAATACTGTCTTTTGTCTGGTGATGCAACAGTTCCTTCTGCTTTGAACTATTTTCATTGGCGGAACAAAAATAGAATGGCAGTGTTGTGTCTAAAATGTAACTTTCTCAGCATCTACTAATTGTTTATCGTTGTAAATTGAAATGCACGTGATGCGACGCAAGTGCCATTTCAAATGCACCTGATGTGTTGTTAACCTTTATCATTTTTGCATGTGTCATTTCTGTATGTAGAAACACTTTGCATAAAGTATCAACTATGTGAAATGTGACTTGCTTAAAGTATTTTCATTTAAATAATTACCTTTAAATGAATGTTTCTGTGTTCAATACAAGTTAGCCTTTATTTCTATGTAATATAAATTTGCCTAAAGGGATTAAGCGACATGAATGTACAATTAAGCGACATGAATGTACAATGAAATGATGTTCTTGAATCAAAACAATAGATCTCTATGGAGCTATGCATACCGGGTGCGATCAATCGTGGCGCAACTAAGCGAGAGTTTTTTTTTCGACCAGTGTGTTGCCTCACGATGAAACGAGCCGTCCAATTAGATTTGAGCTTTAAATCACGTTCCCAGAGGTGCTGCAGTCACACAAATGGGCAATATTGGTGGTGCTATAGCACGGAAAGCTGTTTTGAAAACCAGTGTAAACACCAAAGAAAAGTATTATATAACACCATTCAGCCAATCACCATTCAGAAAAATGCAACCTTTTATTCTTTAAACACAGCATACTACTTTGTTTCTTTTTCTAACAAGGCAAATAGAACAATAACACACTCACCGTCAATCTATGGAACTCCCCGTTCTTTTTTCTCAAGAATAGGGTGTACCCAATAACGCCGTCTTTTTCTTTTCCTTTCCTCATTTAATAAAACAAGAAACTCATCCTCGCTGCTGCTGCTGGCAGAAAAATCTATTTTCATTCTTTTTATCTACTTTTTACAGGTGTGGTTACAGAAATGTCAGTCATTGCTATTTCAAGTGTGAATCTCACATAAATATGAGAATGTCAGTCCTGAAAATTTGCAGCATGCATGTGTATGAAAAACAAAAGTTTTTTTATTACAAATTCTGAATACATTATATATAACCCAGAAACTGCACAAAGAGTGCTCTCTTTATAATAACTAAAAAGCCATCACTCACTTCAGTTCATTGCAATCTCACAAAGTTTCATTATAATCAACGAATCTCTCTATTCTCTATGGCAGTGGTGCCCAACCACGTTCCTGGAGGCCCCCCAACACTGCACGTTTTGCAACTCTCCTTTGTCTGACACACCCATTTCAGGTCTTGGAGTCTCTACTAATGAGCTGATGATCTGAATCAGGTGTGTTTGATTAAGGAGACATGGAAAACATGCAGTGTTGGGGGGCCTCCAGGAACGTGGTTAAGAACCACTGCTCTATGGTATAATCTCTTATTTATGCTGCGTCTACACTTTGTTTGTTATAGTGAATAGTGGGTTGCACCACCTAGTATGCAGGTGTAAAATGCATTCTCGGTCAGCGCCAACTATCGTGCAGGTGTGAATTAACTGAAACGATCAATCGTTTCTCGTTCGGTATGAAAGCACCATTCGTTGGTGATTTGCTTAATTTTATCGCGTCGCGCTCAGTTGTGAAATGGCCTTAATTCTTCAGCTTGTAAAACAAAAATTAAGTGTATTACAATGGACGTAAATGCATTACTGTAAACATTTCAAATCTATTTATTTTTTTTCCCCCTGTGGTATGGAGCTTTGTTTGTATTGAACCCAGAGCATATCTTTGATTCACTATTTTGATTAAAATCCTACAAAAGCTTTTGAGAAACACCAACAATCTGAATAACACGTGAAGTGTTTATCTTTATGTTTGTGAGTATTTCAACAGAATGTTACTATGTCAGCCGAAATCCTGACTGGCAGCGTGATCGGCGCTTTCGGGGCTTATCCAGAGGAGCAGTTTGTCTGCATGAGCTTTGTGATTCACATTGGCTCTTGTAATGTAGGGCTCAACTCAGAGGGTAGGCGTTATGGGGGCGTAAGTTCATATAGGTCAAATAAGACTCTCTCAAATCACAGTAGGAGTGGAGACAAAGTTGTGATATAAATTTTGGCTTATGATTTACAGAGCCAGCTCTAAAAATGTAAGCAGGCTGAGGGCTCAGAGTACACTGAATCAGAAGATGCGAAGATGTCAAAGAGGGGAAAGTAGCACATGAGATGTCTATGGACTCATGAAGCTTTTATCTTTCTCTCCCTCTCTTCTCTTTCAAATCTCATGATAGATTTTTAGGAGCAGTTTTTCAGACAGCAGATCAGCGTTCCTTTGTGAATGTTTGACAATGACTGCAGACATCTGCCTTCCGCCTTGAGTCAAACTTCTGTCATCCTGCAATTATCAGGACGAGAACCAACAAAAGAGAATCTCATTTTATTGAAGCCAAATTTCACATTTTTCTATGAAACCATGTGGCTCACGTCATTTGGTCTAGGCAATGGACACTTAAAAAAAAAAAAAAAAAAAAGAAAAAGAAATTGAATAGATATTGCTTTATTTAATATTTATCCCAATCATTTATTCTGCTTTCCTAACTAATTGTGACACCCATTCAAAAATGTCAGATGAGTGGAGAGGAGAGTTTGTGTTGTCACATATATTTTGGTCTGCTCCACACAGCTATTGTTTGGCCTCAGAGAATTGGGAATATAGTGTATGAGGCTTGTGGACTTTCATTTTATTATTTTATTTTGATAATTTTTGGTGCTTGACTGACGTCACTATGAACTGTCATAGCTACTCATTCTTTATTTTTTCTTTATTCACCATTTCTTCACCATTTCACTATGATTTTTGTCTTATGGTTTATGTTCTGCATTCTGAAGTGATCTTTAGTTTGGGAAACCTGTTGGGGAAGTGCATACAGGTTTTTGCAAGTCTGTTTGGTGCTGCTAGTGGCTGAAGAACATGTGAGTGTTGATTGATTGGCAAGCAAAAGTGTTGGGGAGTTACTTTTATACGGTGGCCAAGAGAGCTCAACGCGCTGCACATAGAAAAAACACCTGCAAATTAAGAAAACCACTTCATCAATTTGACAACACGTGCTGCAAATACTCACAACACAATCAAATAAAGAAACGCATCACAAATAGAAAAAAAAACCACCTGCAAATTAAGAAAACAACTTCATCAATTTGACAACACACACACGGTGCAAATGTTCACAACACAACCAAATAAAGAAACACACTGCAAATACTCACAACACAACCAAACAAAGAAACGCGCTGCAAATAAAATTCTTTATTTGTTTGCATTGTGAGCATTTGCAGCACCTGCTGTCAAACTGATGATGTTTTCTTGATTTGCTGGTGCTTTTTATGTTTGCATGTGTTTTCTGAAGTAGCAGCGCGTTGAGCTCTCTCGGCCACCGTACTTTTAAAAGTAATGCATTACAATATTGCTTTACTACCTAAAAAAGTAACTAATTGCATTACTTAGTTACTTTTTATGGAAAGTAGTGTATTATGTTACTTTTGCATTACTTTTTCTAGTCTGGGCTGAGCTTACTTGTTTTTTATTTAATACAAAAAAAAAAGTTATATTTTTGGCAAATGTAAAATCATTTTCAACCCAAAAGTGAAATGAATAAGCCTTAGGACACAAAGTACGCAACTGGTGACAAAGTAACTGGCATTACTTATTTGAAAAAGTAACTCATGTATTTTCTTGTAAATTAAAAAGTAATGCATTACTTTACTAGTTACTTGAAAAAAGTATTCTGATTACGTAACTCACGTTACTTGTAATGTGTTACCCCCAGTGGTAGAGGCTATGGTGTTGTGAATGGTTGCCAGGGTATTGTTATACTGTTGGTGGACCACAACAAGTTTCAATGATGTTTTCATCTCTAGATATGACTAGGGTCCCACCTTCGATTAAAGTTTATGAGTTTTCTTCCTTTTTCCTCATAAAACACCACTAAAAACTTTTGCAGCATTTTTGCTTTCATTTTTGTGACTTTTGCCTCTTTTTTATTCAAAATATATAATGGAGAGTGACAGGAAAATTTTGATTGACTATGATGTTCATAAGCATGTTAACTTCTGCACTCTGGCTTTGACTGTAGATCATTTTATGTAGAAATTGTGCCATGCAAATTGCGTTTGGTGCAGATTTTGTGCCATGTTATGCTGTTACTTCATTTGCATAATTCCTTTAGTGAATCGGACAATAAAACAATGTAGACAGTTCTTGCAAATAAACAGAGCCATCAGCAGACACAATTCATCCTCAGTGAATTCACCCCTTAATCTTTTTATCTTTATTTTACAGTGGAATCTGGAAAATGGCTTTGATTAGATAGTCTTTTATCTTCACTGACCTTATGTTTTCAAAAACATGACGAAGCATAAGAGTGAAACATGATAAGAATAAGGATGAATTTCACTGCTTAACTCTCACTTTTAGATGCCTTTATTCAGGTGACCGGGAGGCAAATGCAACCGCTTTCCCACAACCCCAAACTGTGTGTGATTTAGCCTCCTCTGGAGGTTTACAGGATCAGAATGCAAAACGAGAGTAACCCCCCTCCAACACAGCGGCCCGACATTGTATTTAATGCTTATGCGAATACTCCAGAGTCTTGTTAAAATATGGTTACTGTAATATTCAGATCTGCTGGGCCCTCTCACCACACAAGATGGATTAAGCCTGCCACAGATGTTTAAATATAGTCCGGAGGACATGCACACACAGGCGGAGACGCACATAGACACGCTAGTATAAAGACGCTCTCATTGTCAACCCACAAAGTTCAAGATTGTCTTGAAATTGATTTTTAAGAGTTTTACATAAAGAGCTCATTTGAGGGAAGCCTGTTGTGGAAGGGGGACAGATGCCGTTGATAGATCTCCACCGGGGAAATGAGAGATTATGGAATATAGCTGACTGGAATTGCCAAGTGTGGGAGTGGAGTCATTAAAAGTGTTGTTGGAATGAATGAATGCATTTATATGCTTTACTTATAAAGTAAATGCAGGCTGTGTTTTAAAAATGGACTAAACCTGTATGAGTGGATTTGTAATCTATCTATCTATCTATCTATCTATCTATCTATCTATCTATCTATCTATCTATCTATCTATCTATCTATCTATCTATCTGTCTGTCTGTCTGTCTGTCTGTCAACAAGCTGCAGAAACAACCCACAATACAACAAAATTAGCACAACTCAATGGAAATAAGTTGCAATACAATGTAAACAAGCCACAACACAAGAAAATTAGCACAACACAACGAAAACAAGCCGCAACACAACAAAATTAGCACAGCACAATGGAAACAAGTCACAACACAACGAAAACAAGTTGCAATACAACAAAATTAGCACAACACAACAGAAACAAGCCACAACACAACAAAATTAGCACAACACAATGGAAATAAGTCGCAACACAACGAAAACAAGCCGCATCACAGTGAAAACAAGCTTCAACACAATAAAATTAGCACAACACAACAGAAACAAGCCACAACATAACAAAATTAGCACAGCACAATGGAAACAAGCCACAACACGACAACAAGCCGCATCACAACGAAAACTAGCCACAACACAACAAAATTAGCACAGCACCATGGAAACAAGTCGCAACACAACGAAAACAAGCTGCATCACAGCGAAAACAAGACGCAACACAACAAAATTAGCACAGCACAATGGAAACAAGTCGCAACACAACGAAAAAAAGCCACATCACAGCGAAAACAAGACGCAACACAACAAAATTAGCACAACACAATGGAAGCAAGCTGCAACACAACAAAATTAGCACAGCACAACAGAAACAAGCCACAACACAACAAAAACAAGCCGCATCACAGCGAAAACAAGACGCAACACAACAAAATTAGCACAGAACAATGGAAACAAGTCGCAACCCAACGAAAAAAAGCCACATCACAGCGAAAACAAGACGCAACACAACAAAATTAGCACAGCACAATGGAAACAAGTCACAACACAACAAAAACAAGCTGCATCACAGCGAAATTAGCACAACACAACAGAAACAAGCCACAACACAACAAAATTAGCACAACACAATGGAAACAAGTCGCAACACAACGAAAACAAGCTGTATCACAGCGAAAACAAGCTTCAACACAACAAAATTAGCACAACACAACAGAAACAAGCCGCATCACAGCGAAAACAAGCCGCAACACAACAAAATTAGTACAGCACAATGGAAACAAGTCACAACACGACGAAAACAAGTTGCAATACAACAAAATTAGCACAACACAACAGAAACAAGCCACAACACAACAAAATTAGCACAACACAATGGAAACAAGTCGCAACACAACGAAAACAAGCCGCATCACAGTGAAAACAAGCTTCAACACAACAAAATTAGCACAACACAACAGAAACAAGCCACAACACAACAAAATTAGCACAGCACAATGGAAACAAGCTACAACACGACAACAAGCCGCATCACAACGAAAACTAGCCACAACACAACAAAATTAGCACAGCACAATGGAAACAAGTGGCAACACAACAAAATTAGCACAGCACGACAGAAATAAGCCACAACATAACAAAATTAGCACAACACAATGGAAACAAGCTGCAACACAACAAAATTAGCACAACCCAACCGAAACAAGCCACAACACAACAAAATTAGCACAACACAACAGAAACAAGCCACAACACAACGAAAACAAGCCGCATCACAGCGAAAACAAGACGCAACACAACAAAATTATCACAGCACAATGGAAACAAGTCGCAACACAACGAAAACAAGCTGCATCACAGCGAAAACAAGCTGCAACACAACAAAATTAGCACAACACAATGGAAACAAGCTGCAACACAACAAAATTAGCACAACACAATGGAAACAAGCTGCAACACAACAAAATTAGCACAGCACAACAGAAACAAGCCACAACACAACAAAATTAGCACAACACAATGGAAACAAGTCGCAACACAAACGAAAACAAGCCGTATCACAGCGAAAACAAGCTTCAACACAACAAAATTAGCACAACACAACAGAAACAAGCTACAACACAACGACAACAAGCCACATCACAACGAAAACAAGCCGCAACATAACAAAATTAGCACAGCACAATGGAAACAAGTCGCAACACAACGAAAACCAGCCACATCACAGCGAAAACAAGCCGCAACACAACAAAATTAGCACAGCACAACAGAAACAAGCTGCAACACAACAAAATTAGCACAGCACAACAGAAACAAGCCACAACATAACAAAATTAGCACAACACAATGGAAACAAGTCGCAACACAACGAAAACCAGCTGCATCACAGCGAAAACAAGCTTCAACACAACAAAATTAGCACAACACAACAGAAAGAAGCCGCATCACAGCGAAAACAAGCCGCAACACAACAAAATTAGCACAGCACAATGGAAACAAGTCACAACACGACGAAAACAAGTTGCAATACAACAAAATTAGCACAACACAACAGAAACAAGCCACAACACAACAAAATTAGCACAACACAATGGAAACAAGTCGCAACACAACGAAAACAAGCCGCATCACAGTGAAAACAAGCTTCAACACAACAAAATTAGCACAACACAACAGAAACAAGCCACAACACAACAAAATTAGCACAGCACAATGGAAACAAGCTACAACACGACAACAAGCCGCATCACAACGAAAACTAGCCACAACACAACAAAATTAGCACAGCACAATGGAAACAAGTCGCAACACAACGAAAACAAGCTGCATCACAGCGAAAACAAGACGCAACACAACAAAATTAGCACAGCACAATGGAAACAAGCTGCATCACAACAAAATTAGCACAGCACGACAGAAATAAGCCACAACATAACAAAATTAGCACAACACAATGGAAACAAGCTGCAACACAACAAAATTAGCACAAGCCAACCGAAACAAGCCACAACACAACAAAATTAGCACAACACAACAGAAACAAGCCACAACACAATGAAAACAAGCCGCATCACAGCGAAAACAAGACGCAACACAACAAAATTATCATAGCACAATGGAAACAAGTCGCAACACAACGAAAACAAGCTGCAACACAACAAAATTAGCACAACACAATGGAAACAAGCTGCAACACAACAAAATTAGCACAGCACAACAGAAACAAGCCACAACACAACAAAATTAGCACAACACAATGGAAACAAGCTGCAACACAACAAAATTAGCACAGCACAACAGAAACAAGCCACAACACAACAAAATTAGCACAACACAATGGAAACAAGTCGCAACACAAATGAAAACAAGCCGTATCACAGCGAAAACAAGCTTCAACACAACAAAATTAGCACAGCACAACCGAAACAAGCCACAACACAACAAAATTAGCACAACACAACAGAAACAAGCTACAACACAACGACAACAAGCCACATCACAACGAAAACAAGCCGCAATACAACAAAATTAGCACAACACAATGGAAACAAGCTGCAACACAACAAAATTAGCAGAACCCAACCGAAACAAGCCACAACACAACAAAATTAGCACGACACAATGGAAACAAGTCGCAACACAACAAAAACAAGCCGCATTACAGAGAAAACAAGCTGCAACACAACAAAATTAGCACAACACAACAGAAACAAGCCACAACATAACAAAATTAGCACAGCACAATGGAAACAAGTCGCAATACAAAGAAAACAAGCAAAATTAACATCACAGCGAAAACAAGATGCAACACAACAAAATTAACACAGCACAATGGAAACAAGCTGCAACACAACAAAATTAGCACAACCCAACCGAAACAAGCAACAACACAACAACAACAACAAGCTGCATCACAACGAAAACAAGCCGCAACACAGCAAAATTAGCATAACACAACAGAAACAAGCCACAACATAACAAAATTAGCACAACACAATGGAAACAAGTCGCAACACAACGAAAACCAGCCGCATCACAGCGAAAACAAGCCGCAACACAACAAAATTAGCACAGCACAACAGAAACAAGCTGCAACACAACAAAATTAGCACAGCACAACAGAAACAAGCCACAACATAACAAAATTAGCACAACACAAAGGAAACAAGTCGCAACACAACGAAAACAAGCCGCATCACAGCGAAAACAAGCTGCAACACAACAAAATTAGCACAGGACAATGGAAACAAGCTGCAACACAACAAAATTAGCACAACCCAACCAAAACAAGCCACAACACAACAAAATTAGCACAACACAATGGAAACAAGTCACAACACAACGAAAACAAGCCGCATCACAACGAAAACAAGCTGCAACACAACAAAATTAGCACAGCACAATGGAAACAAGCTGCAACACAACGAAAACAAGCCGCATCACAGCGAAAACAAGCTGCAACACAACAAAATTAGCACAACCCAACCGAAACAAGCCACAACACAACAAAATTAGCACAGCACAATGGAAACAAGCTGCAACACAACAAAATTAGCACAACCCAACCGAAACAAGCCACAACACAACAAAATTAGCACAACACAATGGAAACAAGTCACAACACAACGAAAACAAGCCGCATCACAGCGAATACAAGCTGCAACACAACAAAATTAGCACAGCACAATGGAAACAAACTGCAACACAACAAAATTAGCACAACCCAACCGAAACAAGCCACAACACAACAAAATTAGCACAACACAATGGAAACAAGTTGCAACACAACGAAAACCAGCCGCATCACAGCGAAAACAAGCTGCAACACAACAAAATTAGCACAACACAACAGAAACAAGCCACAACACAACAAAATTAGCACAACACAACAGAAACAAGCCACAACATAACAAAATTAGCACAACACAATGGAAACAAGCCGCAACACAATGAAAACAAGACACATCACAGCGAAAACAAGCCACAACACAACAAAATTAGCACAGCACAATGGAAACAAGCTGCAACACAACAAAATTAGCACAACCCAATTGAAACAAGCCACAACAAAACAAAATTAGCACAACACAATGGAAATAAGTCGCAATACAACGAAAATAAGCCGTATCACAACGAAAACAAGCCACAACACAACAAAATTAGCACAACACAACAGAAACAAGCCACAACACAACAAAATTAGCACAACACAACAGAAAAAAGCTGCAACACAACAAAATTAGCACAACACAATGGAAACAAGCTGCAACACAACAAAATTAGCACAACCCAAACGAAACAAGCCACAACACAACAAAATTAGCACAACACAATGGAAACAAGTCACAACACAACGAAAACAAGCCACATCACAGTGAAAACAAGCTGCAACACAACAAAATTAGCATAACACAACACAACACAACAGAAACAAGCCACAACACAACAAAATTAGCGCAGCACAAAGGAAACAAGCTGCAACACAACAACAAGCCGCATCACAACGAAAACAAGCCACATCACAGTGAAAACAAGCTGCAACACAACAAAATTAGCATAACACAACACAACACAACAGAAACAAGCCACAACACAACAAAATTAGCACAGCACAATGGAAACAAGCTGCAACACAACAAAATTTGCGCAACACAACAGAAACAAGTCACAACATAACAAAATTAGCACAGCACAATGGAAACAAGTTGCAACACGACAAATTTAGCACAACACAATGGAAACAAGTCGCAACACAACGAAAACAAGCCGCATCACAGCGAAAACAAGCCACAACAAAAAAAAAATTAGCACAGCACAACAGAAACAAGCTGCAACACAACAAAATTAGCACAACACAATGGAAACAAGCCACAACACAACAAAATTAGCACAACACAACCGAAACAAGCCACAACACAACAAAATTAGCACAACACAACAGAAACAAGCCACAACATAACAAAATTAGCACAACACAATGGAAACAAGCCGCAACACAATGAAAACAAGACACATCACAGCGAAAACAAGCCACAACACAACAAAATTAGCACAGCACAATGGAAACAAGCTGCAACACAACAAAATTAGCACAACCCAATCGAAACAAGCCACAACAAAACAAAATTAGCACAACACAATGGAAATAAGTCGCAATACAACGAAACTAAGCCGTATCACAACGAAAACAAGACCCAACACAACAAAATTAGCACAGCACAATGGAAACAAGCTGCAACACAACAAAATTTGCACAACACAACAGAAACAAGTCACAACATAACAAAATTAACACAGCACAATGGAAACAAGTTGCAACACGACAAATTTAGCACAACACAATGGAAACAAATCGCAACACAACGAAAACAAGCCGCATCACAGCGAAAACAAGCCACAACAAAACAAAATTAGCACAGCACAACAGAAACAAGCTGCAACACAACAAAATTAGCACAACACAATGAAAACAAGCCGCATCACAGCGAAAACAAGCCACAACACAACAAAATTAGCACAGCACAATGGAAACAAGTCGCAACACAACGAAAACAAGCTGTATCACAGGGAAAACAAGCCACAACAAAACAAAATTAGCACAGAACAATGGAAACAAGCTGCAACACAACAAAATTAGCACAGCACAATGAAAACAAGCCACATCACAACGAAAACAAGCCGCAACACAACAAAATTAGCACAGCACAATGGAAACAAGCCACAACAAAACAAAATTAGCACAGCACAATGGAAACAAGCTGCAACACAACAAAATTAGCACAATACAACGAAAACAAGCTGCATCTCAGCGAAAACAAGCCGCAACACAACAAAATTAGCACAACACAATGAAAACAAGTCACAACACAACAAAATTAGCAGAAGACACAAGTCGCAACACAATGGAAAAAAGCCACAACACAAATTAGTCCTATGCGTTGTGTTGTGGCGATTTCATCGTGTTGTGCACTACTGGGCCACTGTAGTCTGTCTGTCTGTCTCTGTCTGTCTATTCATAAGAGATTACTAACTTTAAATGAAAAACTAATGAGTAAGCCATTGCATACATAATGGATTATATTCAAGTCTTCCTTGCATAATTTGTTTGCAAGTGTGTTTGAGAGAAAGAGAGCGGTTTGTGTTGAAGGCTTGACAGTTCTTTAACCCCACACATGCACTTTCATGTCTTTCTTTTTCAATAGCATCTCTATATGAGAACTGTGAGAACACATTACAGCTTTGAAGTGCAACTGCACCTTCATACATCAAACAGGGCTTCAGCGTGTATTAGAAGCACCCTGCCTTCAGATGATAGAGATCCTGCGAGCCCTTTCAAGCTCCCGGGATTTTTAAAGGGAAGGTGCACAGGGATTAAACACAGAGGTTCAATATCAGTAAAATTCCCAGGACAACAAAGGGACAGCAAAGGGTATTTGAAGACGATGACAGAATGTGATCTGATTACTTTGTGATTGGTTGGTACCGTGATGTAATAATTTCATTATACAATCATTGACTCAGAACATAATGAACGTCATTTTTAAACCTGAAATTTTATGCAGAATGTTCACACTACAAAGTCAAACTCTAAAAATACCTAAAATGATAAAGGTATACGAATTTGGTCCATATGACGCCCACATTTATTGAAACTATGGAAATGAGAAGTGTAAACATTCTGCTCATCTTCATAAATTATATGGATTGGAATGACATAAAAGTGACTAAAAGTTGACAGGACTATTTCTGTAAATAATTTTGGAGCAAAATAGCATTGATGTAAATGGCAGACCATTAATGAACAGATATTTAAGCAGCAGACTTTATATGGAAGAATATTTGGTCTCTAGAATGAAATCTGTAAAATTAAACACCATAGTTACACAGAATCTGTTTCTGGCTGTCACCATGCATTGGCAAACCCCTGAGCATATGGTCATCAGATATGATTGCCACGTGAGAGGGAGTTGAAATGGGATTCAACTCTTCTCTCTACATCCGTTATCTCACTGTAGGACAGAAAGAGAAGTATGGATATGTTATCTCTCTCTTTCTGAGCACCGATTTGGGATGGCTGTCATGACTATATTAGTTTAATCCCTCTATAAGAGGCTCACAAAGAGAAAGTTAACACTGGAAAGTGATTAATTAGCTCTCTTTGAAGAAAACTTTATTCATCTCTCTTCTGTAGTTGCTCTTTGTCCGGGATTATGTATATCCATCTCATCCTCCCCAGTGAAAAAGAGTGTTTTGACTAGTTCTGTGTAGGGACTGGATGACAGTTATATAATATCAGGCAAACACTGACTGTTTTATTTATTTAATATTTTGCAATAAAGTCAGTACACATATTCCGAAGTAAACAACATCAGAGAATGACATATTTAGAGTAGAGCTAGCAAAGCCTTTTTTGGAGATCCCTTAGGATGTCTTCAATGAGTTTATGTGGTCTGAGATGAGAAGAAAGTGGTTGAAGTAATAGAGAAATATAAATAATGTTAGTGTTAATCAGTGTTGTTATTGTTAACTAAAGCTATTAAAAATCAATTTTGGTAACTGCAGTAAAGCCCCATTTAAAAAAAGTATAAATATAAGATGAAAAAAAAAAATAGATTGCTTTTGCAACAAACTTAAATACATAATTGTTAGTTGAAATGCTAAAATTAATAAAAGTGAAATAAAAATGAACAAAATCTATATAGAAATATATATAATAATAAAAATGACAAAAGCACATAACATTACTAAAACTTAAACTGAAATTAAAATGAAAATTAAAAAAAAAAGCTAATTCAAAATATTAATAAATACTTTAATAGTGTATAAATAATACTAAAATAACACTGGTGTTAATGTTTGATTTACAGTTATTTTAAAGCATTTTAAAGCTTATTCAAATGAAAATAAAGCTTGTTTACTGTGTAAATAAATGTTCCGGGTTCAGTACAACTGATTTTTTTCTATTTTTATTTTTTATAAAGCAAAAATTGTAGTTACCAGCATTTAGCAGCACATGGAAACAAAGTATTGCTACATAATGTGAAGCAGTTAATTTTTTAATAAATTATTTTCTTTTAGTCTGGATTGTGACACAAATATTTTCAATAGAGCTTACTTGTACTCAACCCAAAATTCCTATTCCTTTAGCTCTATAAATGTAGAGTTTTCTCTAGGAGCCAAACTAAAAAAATCCCCAAAACATTTACAAACAAATACATATGGTAGGTCAGAATTTAATTGGCAAGGAACTGAGGTTTCCTAACAAATCTAATCATTGCCAGCAGCACAGCATCTGGCAACGCGTTGTGCTCTGGCATGGACTTCCCCAATCGAAGTATTTCTCACTCCAAGGAAACCTGTGGCAATCCCTTAATCGGATTGCTATCTGTTCCTCACAAGAGATTTGAGTTCACTCGAGTTCTTGTATTGTTGTTGCCTCATGCTACTAAATTTGAAGAAAACATCTGTTATTTCAAAGACAAAAAAAAAGTGTAATTCTATTTATGAACATTGCATGTGCAATGGGCTGAAAGTTGTAATTATGTAAATTATACCACAGGTGTGGGTCAAGGCAAGTTGGTTCATGGTTGATTTTGAACAAAATCCATTTACTTACCAAAACATAACTACTCTTTTTCCTTTTCCAAAAAGGATGCAAAGCAGCACAAAAACATAAAAGTAGTCCATGACTTAAGTCTTTTGAAGTAATATCATAGCTTAAAGTAATTTTTGGCTGATAATCTTTCTCAGTAATAAGTTTCAAAATGATTTGAAATCTCTTGTGTTGTGTTTCCAGTTAAAAAGAAAGTCAAAAGAATTTGGAACAACATGAGGGTGAGTAAATGATAACAGAATTTAATTTCCACCAAAA
Source organism: Spinibarbus caldwelli (assembly GCA_039654775.1). NCBI lineage: Eukaryota > Metazoa > Chordata > Actinopteri > Cypriniformes > Cyprinidae > Spinibarbus > Spinibarbus caldwelli. The sequence goes on along the minus strand of CM077223.1, from coordinate 5,719,584 downwards.
TGAAAATTTGCTGTATGTTTACTCACCATCAAGCTATCCGAGTTGTAGATGAGTTTGTTTCTTCATCTGAACAAAATTGGAGCAATGTACCATTCCATCACTTGCTCACCAGTGGATCCTCTGCAGTGAATGGGTGCCGTCAGAATGAGTGTCCAAACAGCTGATAAAAACATCACAATAATCCACAAGTACCACATGCCTTAAATCAATGAAGATCTTGTAAAGTGAAAAGCTACATGTTTGTAATAAACAAGTCCATCATTGAGACATTTTTAACTTAAAACTATTGCTTCTGACTAAAATAATTGGAGTCTGTAATCCAAGATATTGCTTTCTCCAGTGAAAAAGTAATCTCCTCTGAATCAGGAGAGAAATCTGCAAAGATCAAGCACTGTTTACAAATGAAAATAGTCCAAAACATTTTAAAACAAATACTGTATGTGTGAGGGCAACAGGGGATGGACTTTTTCACTGGAGGAAGCATTGTTATGGATTATGGACTTATATTTTGGCCAGAAGTGATGCCTTATTGATGTATTTGTTTCTTACAAATATGCAGCTTTTCATTTCACAAGACATTAATTGATGGACTGGAGTGGTGTGGATTACTTGTGGATTATTGTGATGTTTTTATCAGATGTTTGAACTCTCGTTCTGACGGCACCCGTTCACTGCGGAGGATCCATTGGTGAGCAAGTGATGTAATGCTACATTTCTCCAAATCTGTTCTGATGAAAAAACGAACTCATCTACATTTTGCATGGCATGATGGTGAGTACATTTTCAGCAATTTCAAATTTTTGGGTGAACTATCCCTTTAAAAATATTCTGAAAAGCTGTATTTTTTAAATCGCATTGTTGAAAACACATGCCACACTGGATCATTTTTAGGTGCATGCTTGACTTTCATAGATATCATTATTATTTTTTATAGAAAGTTCTATTTTTATGAGCGGGTACAACTTTTTGATATACTGTGACAAGCGCGCACTATCATGCTGGAAGGGCTGTGGTCTAATCACAACCCTTACAATAGTGGGTCGGAACAGTTGTGCAGTTGCCTAGCAACAGGCAGAGGTGGGTTTCCCAAAAGCTTTGATGCACAATGAACATTGTTGAGTCCACTATAGAGCCTCGGTAGTTTCCCAAATTTCCCCACATTTCAAACATCATGGTGTTTTTATAAACTGAGTTTGTGACAGAGGCCTGATTCTCTATTCCAAACAACTCCTACACAGCGTCATGTATTCATTACACAATGACATTCCAAGGATACTCATCTCATTTCACAAATTAAATTGAAGGCTAAAGGTTGAAAGTGAATCAGTCCGTGAAAACGAATGCTGATACATTTCTCTAAAAATTTGGTAGGCCATATTAATGTCAGTTTTCTGTTTGTCATGTATATTTGTAATCACATGTGGGTTGAGTCACTGTATAATGGAGGTCCCTTAAAAAGTCTCAAATCATCACCTTTGCATAGCAGTAATTACCTGGCTGTCAATCAGAACATATATAATGAGACAAGAGGCCTGTTGTCTATTTCTGTACTTCAGAAGTAGCTATTAGAGATTATTATTTATTAGATTGAAGACTTTTTGTGTTCTTCATAATTATAATTTTTTTGTGGTGTGCTCAAATATTTGAGCCACATTATTCAAGCATGTAATTTCTATTAATTGTATTTTACAGTGTTTTAATACACTAACTGTACAATATTTATTAACTTTTATTACCATTGAAATTAATTCTTTACTATTTTGTTATTATTTTTTTATTAGTCACATTTCGGTTATTCACTGGTATGGCTGTCAGTCTATTAAAACATTCACAATAATTATGAACTTGCTAAAATTTACCACTTAGTGTACATTTCCTTTTAAAATTCATTACATTAATGCATTTAGTTGTTGTAAAAGTACTTTTTACTTTAAATACTGGAGCTGAATGACATTCAGAAATGTCAGTGGTTTGATGTGGTGGAGATTCTGTATACTAATATATTATATAGTTTATTTTGGATTTTAATGATATTATAGTTTACACTGTAGATTACACAGGAAAACACTTTCAGTTGTTCTTTGTAGAATAGGTTGTGTCAGATTTTGCTGTGCCTCATTGCATTTATGTAGATTTAATCAGTAGATATCCTCAATAACTGTAACAAAGTACAGTAACTGGTTCAGTTAATTTGAAATTTCAAAAAGTTACTTCTAACATCATAAATCAAAGCAAAAAAAAGAGTTTGGTCTGAATGAACAATTCTTATCTACTGGTTCTTTTTAGTTAATCAATCGCAGTATAGTTGGCTCAAAGATGAGACATCCCATTTTAGTGTTAAAGTGTCTAATTTAATGTTTCAAATACCTTATGTGAAAATAAAATGTCAAAATATGGGTAAAATAATGTTCAGTGTAACAGATATATTTATGTAAAAATTAAATATACTTATTCTGACCTGTATTTACTAAAATATATAAAAGAATAAATGATTGTAATAAATTTTATTATATTTTAAATAGAAGTATTACTGAAAAAATGGGTAAAACCTAATGGTTTGTGTAAGGTCTGTTTTGGGTTCTGTGTCGTGTTCTTGTTTTCATGTCTTTTATTTTGAAGTTTAGTTATGGTTCCTGTTTGTGTCATGCTTCCCTTGCCCTCTTGTCTCCTTGCTATTGGTTCCCTTGTTCAATGTGTCATGTTCTGATTGGTTGTCCTAAGTCATGTGTCTTGTCCCCATTGGTTTGGTTCTTGTCATGTGGTTCTTATTGTTTGTTATAAGTAGCCATGTCGTTGTCATTGATCCTTGTCGTGTATTGAAGTTGTAATCTGCTGTTGGTGAGTTAAGTCTGTTCATGTCAAGTCTGTCTTGGTTTGGATTATGTTTGGATTACACTTTGTAAATAAACTGCACTTGGGTTCTCACTACGCTCGGCTCCAGTGGACTCATTACAGAATACACGACCACTACAATGAACCCAGCAGCTGCTCTCCTTAGTTTGCGCCAGGGGAATCGTCCCCTAGAGGATTATTTGGCGGATTTTTGTAACTTTTGCCATGTTGTGGGATTTAATGATGTTGCCCTAAAAGGCATCTTTCGTAATTGACTAAAGGACTGCTTACACGATGTAATGCCTAACAGCAATGGCTCTGCAACCCTTGAGGAGTATATTGACTTTGCGTTGTTGTTGAGTGGTTCATCATACACTGTGGGTTTTGTGGATGAGTAGCCCCACAATTTTACAGTACCCACCACACCAGAGTGTTTCCATGCCCCAACAGTCATGTCAGGAGTTGCTCACGTCATGCCTGCTACTCCAGGACCTGCTCACATCATGCCAGTTAAGTTAAAGTTTACTCATGTCATGTCTACCCAGTCAAAGCCTGATCATATGTCTGCCAAGCCAGAGTCTGCTAACGTCATGTCTGCTACCCCAGGGCCTGCTCACAAGATGGCCACCAATCAAGAGCCAGCCACGCCTGAGCCTCGCCATGCCAAGGCCGTCCTATCAGGATCTCGTCGCGTCATGGCTACTGTTCCAGAGTCTCGTCACGTCTCAGCTGATCGTCCAGAGTCTCGTCACGTCTCAGCTGATCGTCCAGAGTCTCGTCACGTCTCAGCTGATCGTCCAGAGTCTCGTCACGTCTCAGCTGATCGTCCAGAGTCTCGTCACGTCTCAGCTGATCGTCCAGAGTCTCGTCACGTCTCAGCTGATCGTCCAGAGTCTCGTCACCTCCTGTCTGTTGAACCCAGATCTTCAGGTTCAGTTCTCCAGTATCACAGACTGGCATCCAGCATGGAGGACCTACCACTGGTGTCAGCTCGTGCAGCTGGTATCCCCAAACCAACACTCTCAACCCTTCTTGTTTGTGAACTGATTCCTCCCCTTGCAGCGCTTCCCATAACGGGAATCGCTCTATGGTGTGTCTGGGCCGCATACACCACTGCCGAGTCTCCAGAGGTGGCGGCTTATGCTGCAGAACCTCCCGAAGCAGTGGCATTCGCTGCTGTGTTCCCTGAGGCAATGGTGTCTGCTGCAGTTTCTCCAGAGGTGGTGGCGTATTCTGCAGAACCTCCCGAGGCGGCGGCACTCGCTTCAGCTCCTTGCACGATGGTGGCACCCAGCAATGTACTTTTCAGCCCCACATTCCGCCTCCGCTCCACCACCCTTCTGGACTTTTGGGGTTCTGTGTAATTTAGGCTTCTGGAGCCGCCTTTTTTCAGGGGGGAATATGTAAGGTCTGTTTTGGGTTCTGTGTCATGTTCTTGTTTTCATGTCTTTTATTTTGAAGTTTAGTTATGGTTCCTGTTTGTGTCATGCTTCCCTTGCCCTCTTGTCTCCTTGCTATTGGTTCCCTTGTTCAATGTGTCATGTTCTGATTGATTGTCCTAAGTCATGTGACTTGTCCCCATTGGTTGGTTCTTGGCATGTGATTCTCATTGTTTGTTATAAGTAGCCATGTCGTTGCCATTGATCCTTGTCGTGTATTGAAGTTGTAATCTGCTGTTGGTGAGTTAAGTCTGTTCATGTCAAGTCTGTCTTTGTTTGGATTACACTTTGTAAATAAACTGCACTTGGGTTCTCCCTGCTCTCGCCTCCAGTGGACTCATTACAGTTTGAAGGATAGTCGCAAAGATTGGTAAATATTTAAAGTGACAATTCGTTTTGGGGGGCTAAACTGTGATCCTTAAATAATTTTAATGTCATCTTATGATTCTAATTCTAAATATACCTGACAAGATTTTTTTTTGGTATATGAACTATTGTTACATTGAATTACATTTTAGTGGATTGTTTTCTGTAAATCATGGTAAAAATCTATGATAGTATATTTTTTATTTTTTTTTTTTTTTGATCAGAAGGATAAAAAAAACAAACACAAAATTAAACCGGACACATTCTAATGTATGAACAAAATGTAAGCTGTATTAAACTCTTGTGTTGATGCTTAAAACCACTTTTTTTTTTTTTTTTTTGTCAGTAATTACTAAATGAACATTTTTGGTTTTAGTATTTCATATATAGGCCTATTATTGGATTACATGTATGCCACATCTAAAAGCCATTAAAAGTCTGTTCAAACACATTATTTATTTTAAATGTATTTATTATCGAAATTATCTCCCAATAATTTTGATAATTACATTTTGCTTAAGTACTAAAATAACCATTATTTGAGCCAGAATGGTTAAATTCTTATACAGGTGCATCTCAATGAATTAGAATGTCGTGGAAAAGTTCATTTATTTCACTAACTCAACTCAAATTGTGAAACTTGTGTATTAAATAAATTCAATGCACACTCTCAACAAATTAGAATAGTTTATAAAACCAATAAAAAAAAAAAAAAAAAAAAAACATTTTTGGTGAATTGTTGGCCTTCTGGAAAGTATGTTCATTTACTGTAAATGTACTCAATACTTGATAGGGGCTCCTTTTGCTTTAATTACTGCCTCAATTGGGCGTGGCATGGAGGTGATCAGTCTGTGGCACTGCTGAGGTGGTATGGAAGCCCAGGTTTCTTTGACAGTGGCCTTCAGCTCATCTGCATTGTTGGGTCTGGTGTCTCATCTTCCTCTTGACAATACCCCGTAGATTCTCTATGAGGTTCAGGTCTGGTGAGTTTGCTGGCCAGTCAAGCACACCAACACCATGGTCATTTAACCAACTTTTGGTGTTTTGGCAGTGTGGGCAGGTGCCATGTCCTGCTGGAAAATGAAATCAGCATCTCCATAAAGCTTGTCAGCAGAAGGAAGCATGAAGTGCTCTAAAATGTCCTGGTAGATGGCTGCGTTGACTGTGGACATCAGAAACACAATGGACCAACACCAGCAGATGAAATGGCAGCCCAATTAATCACTGACTGTGGAAACTTCACACTGGGGTTCAAGCAGCTTGGATTCTGTGCCTCTCCAGTCTTCCTCCAGTCTCTGGGACCTTGATTTCCAAATGAAATGCAAAATTTACTTTTATCTGAAAAGAGGACTTTGGACCACTGAGCAACAGTCCAGTTTTTTTTCTCCTTAGCCCAGGTAAGATGCTTCTGACATTGTTTCTGTTTCAGAAGTGGCTTAGTAGCCCTTTTCCTGAAGACGTCTGAGCATGGTGACTCTTGATAACTGACTCCAGCTTCAGTCCACTCCTTGTGAAGCTCTCCCAAGTGTTTGAATCAGCTTTGTTTGACAGTATTCTCAAGCTTGTGGTCATCCCTGTAGCTCGTGCACCTTTCCCTACCCCATTTCTTCCTTCCAGTCAACTTTTCACTTAATATGCTTTGATACAGCACTCTGTGAACAGCCAACCATTCAGTAATGACCTTCTGTGACTTACCCTCTTTGTGGAGGGTGTCAATGATTGTCTTCTGTCAGATCAGCAGTCTTTCCCATGATTGTATAGGCTATTGTGTAACCATTTTGAAGGTTCAGGAAACCTTTGCAGGTGTTTTGAGTTGATTAGCTGATTGGCATGTCACCATATTCTAATTTGTTGAGATAGTGAATTGGTGGGTTTTGTTAAATGTAAGCCAAAATCATCACAATTAAAAGAACCAAAGACTTAAACTACTTCAGTCTGTGTGCATTGAATTTATTTAATACACAAGTTTCACAATTTGAGTTGAGTTAGTGAAATAAATGAACTTTTCCACGACATTCTAATTCATTGAGATGCACCTGTAGTTGTTAATGTGTTTTGTACACTTATGATCTACTTGTTGAGCTTCTTGAATAATGAGCATGTTAATAATCATTAAAAGCTAATGACTCTGAATGTTCTGTTTGAGTTTTCTCTCATCTGGTTGATAGGGCATCCTAGAACCATCTTATTTTTCTTTAAAACATTTCTTTTTTTCTGGCCTCCAAATGTGTTGCTTGCAGCTAAATTGTTTTGCTTTGAAATGAGCAAATTAGAGCCCACACTTCACTTCTATTTGAAATCTGCTTTACTTCCACTGTAATGCAGAGTAAAGTTGCTTTCACTATCTGTTGCTGTTGGTTATTTGGACCGCAGTACCGTCATTTCTTGTATTTTTCTCATATTTCCTCCCTAATTTCCTTCACTCAGGGGAGCGATAGATTTAATGTGCTGTTTTAGTTTGGACCCCATGTTCAAATAGCCATTTATCAAACCTATTGCACAGTGAGCAAAGCACAGTAGCGAATACTCCTGTTCACACTCCGTATTGAATATATTATCTGGATTTATAATAATATCTTGCAGCCAGAGTGGCTCATATTTCATAATTATGAATATGGCATCATGGCGTGACAAGTGGAAAATTGCAAATGACTTAATGATGATGTATAATGCATATACAGTGAAACAAGTAGGCTCAACAAACCGTATGTATTGCAGCATTTTGATGTCTTTTAACAAGCCTGTTCGGATGCAACGGAAATCATCCTGTTCCTTTGTTTTAAATCAATTAAGTCAAGAAGGACTGCTCTTTGCTAAAGTTGAAAGTGAATTATTGTGCGAAAAATCAATATACTGCAGTCATCCCTTTTTTTTGAGTCACTTGAGTGTGATGATTTTAATATCTGTCTCTTATAACAATGTTGCAGAGTAATAGTTTTAATATTGGGTGTATAAAGCGGTGTCTAACAGATCGGTGTGTTGCTCTCTTCCTCAGAAATCCGGGAGGCATTTAAGGTGTTTGATCGAGATGGGAATGGCTTCATCTCAAAGCAGGAGCTCGGCATGGCCATGCGTTCTCTAGGGTACATGCCCAATGAGGTCGAGCTGGAGGTCATCATTCAAAGACTCGACATGGATGGTGAGGAGACACAAACACAAAACTGTGAATGGAGTGCCATGCTGAAAAAACAAGAATAGATAGTCGCTCTCAGCATGGGACGCTTATGTACCAAAAAAATAAAAAAAGTGAAATTTACGGTAGAAAACATCAGCTGTGGTCGCCGGAACGTTACTGTAACAAATACCGTAGCAACATTTTAAGTTTTATGGAATGAACTTAAAAAATTTTATATTTCATTAACTGATATAATGTTAATATACCATCCTAAAGTCAAAATCTGCAAAGGGGTAATTACATGTAACAAAATGTATATCTTTTTATTAGAAAATTAAATAACATTATATCAAAATTTCATAATTGCCTTAATCTTTTCAACTGAGATGGTAATGATCTACATTTTATAAAATTCACTTGTCAATTTCACTAAGTTAAGAACAAATGTGGTTTTGATGCACAAAGTTGTTTTTGTTGTCTCTAATAGCAAAAATATTTTATTTAAACCCAAGAAAATGCAGATGATGTTGTAAATAATAGTGAAAAAATCATTTTTTAAATCTGTTGTTTCATTATCACCTCTTAGCAGATTTTGACTCATATAGAAGGTGAACCGTTTCATATAAATACTAGTGCTATCAATTTGATTAAAAAATTAACTAATTAATCACATATTTTTCCTGAAATTGATCGCGATTAATCATGATTAATCCCACCTGACATTAAAGTTTTTAAATATACTTTTATATTGCAATAATTTCACATTCAATCTTCAGCAAGTAGGAAATATACAGAAATTTAATAAAGTTATCAAACACTAAATTCTAAATTAAATATAGGTGAATCCTTAAAGCTAGAAAATTTATTGATTTCCTCTTTTTTCTTTTGTTCTTTGATTAACAGACATCACACCAGCTGGTTATTAGGTTATTTGGCTGCTGTTGTGACGCGAATCTGACACATGCTCATAGTTTCATTCACTCTTTAATATAAAATGATACAGGCTACAGCACACACCGCCGTATTTGTGTGTGCAATTGAAGAGCAAGTGCTATGAGCACAGTATAACGGCTAACAGGTCAGGAAAATTCGTTTTTACTTAGCCATGACCTGACAACATCTCATCTGAGCGCAGTTCACTGTTGTTCTACTGAAGCTCCTCTTCACCTGTACCGTTTCAACTCTCATTTGACTCGCGCCTGTCGCTGAGGTGAAGTGGAGTGCGCATCTGAAAAGTCTCCTGTTTGATGTGCTCGTAAAGACATTCTGTATTTAAATAAACAATTTTTGTCAAGGAAAAAAAGAGACATAAGCAGCAGTTGTGTGTGGGGTCAACCCTAGCTCCGCCTCTGCGTTAAATATTTTTAATGCTGTTAAACTGGAAAAATTAATCGCCTGCATTAACGCGCTAATTTTGACAGCACAAATAAATACAAATACAAAACACCATCATGGTAGTAATTAAAAAAAAAAAAAATCAAATGTGAAGTTTCGCACAGATAATTCTGGGAATAACAATTTCTGATTTTCACTGTAAATTGTAAGAGGACTTGTTCTTTTTAACTTTCAAAAACTGTAAATTTGACAGTATTTTACATATAATTACATTTTTAAAATGTGTATAGTAAGAAAACTCAACTCAGGTTTTTACCATAGCATGGTTACAGTCTTTTACAGTTAAAATTATGATACTTTTTTTACAGTGCACAAGGCTACTTAAAGAGATGTCGATATTCAACGAATACGTGGTAAATTATTTTCTGTCGTTTCAAACTTGTATGATTTTCATTCTTCTGTGGAGTAGAAAAGAAGAAATGTCTCAATTGATTTATGTCAAAATATTGTCTTTTGTGTTCTGCATAGATAGAAAGTCATAAAAATTTGTAACAACATAAGGGTGAGCAAATGTTTTCAATTTTCAGTTTTGGGGTGAGGTATCCCTTTAAAGGGGTCATATGACATTGCTAAAGAGAACATTATTTTGTGTATTTGGTGTAATACAATGTGTTTATGCGGTTTAAGGTTCCTAAAACACATTATTTTCCACATACTGTGCATTATTGTTGCTCCTCTAAGCCCCGCCTTTCTGAAACGCGTCGATTTTTACAAAGCTCATCGTTCTGAGAAGTGAGGCATGCTCTGATTTCCCAGCTATCCAGTGCGTTGTGATTGGCCGAATACCTCAAGCGTGAGACGGAATTATTACGCCCCTTACCGTATTGTGATGCCGTGTCCCGGCGCGACGACACAAAAACAATAAAACCCATTACAAACAAGGCATTTGTTGCATCCAGTGGGGACATAATTACTGATTCTAATGACTTATACTGTCTTTTTACACGTCGTGTTGCATCGCGCCGTGTAAACATTACCATGTCTGCATTTGTGATCGGAGAAACGACAAACAACAAGCACTACTCTACACTGCTCAAAATTCGCGTTTGAATAGTCAGTGGCAAATTCTTTAAATATGAAATCATACTTACAGGCTGTGAGTCAGAAGCGCCAGACTGTCCTTGCAAAGTTGGAATTGCCCCACTTTATAGAAACAGTCTTTGTGCACAGCTGGCAGGCTACTCCCAGGTTCAGGAAATAGTCCTGATTTATAACATATATAACAGTGTTGTAAATACAACTTAACCACTGATTTCTAGTTGTGTCCTCTTTTGGAAGCCCAAACAAAGTAATTTTACTTTCACAATGAAACACAGCGTCTCCAGGACATGGCGCTGGCGGCAGCAACAATACTACAGCGAGAATAAAAGTCTCGCCCTCTTTCTTTGCGTATACATTTGGGCGTTATTTTGCAAATCTCCCCACATTGTGACGTAGACACGTGGGGGCGTGTTTAAACAAGCTATTTTAGGGGGGTGTCTTAACTTTTATAAAGAATATCTCTTTGGTTTTGAGACTTTAGTCTTTGCAACTTCAGGGGTCTTATCTATGCACAAACAGCTTGTAACACGCCAAAGAGAAAGGAAAACTTGAAATCACATCATATGACCCCTTTAAGAAAGCCCACCAGACACCCATCAGATGCATTTCTCGGTGCTGTAGGGATGCCAAACGCAATTGACAGATATTCAACAAATAAAGATGCTAAATAACTGTAACCTTTTATTGCTCCAAACTATAATATTCCTCACAATGCATGGAGACATAAGGATTATGCACGGGCTAATAATGAGAACAGCATTCACAGTAGGCGTTTTGAAGTTTGACAGTAATTGTCTTGAAATTAATTGAAGGCGAAAGTGGTGCTTTGATGGCTGTAGCAGCGGTGCTTTAAAGAACGTCTCAGGGAGGGTCTTTCAGCTCGACAAAACCCACACCATGAAGTTGCAGTCAATCTGACACTTAAAATATTGAAGCTAACAAAAAGAGTAAGAGAGAGAGAAATTTAGATAAACTAATCAAACTAATCCAACAAAGGACTAGTTAGCCAACCATTCTATGACTAGCATGGAAACTGGCATGGAAAGAATTTGCTTCATTTTAATTAATGAGTTTGAACGTGAATTGGCCAGGAAGTCAAACTGGAGTGACAGGCAAAGGATTTTGTTGAATCACAGTTCACAAATATTACACAATGACTGTTGAATATTTGTGAATTCATAAAATACTTTAACAGAGCAGTTTCATTAGTCTAACTAAATAATAATTAATATAAATTAATTATCATTAATTAATATTATATTTATTAATTATAAATTATATTATTGTTATTAAATCATTATTAGGCATTTATTTTGCTTAATTACAACTATTTACTCTCAGATATATGATTTTTTTTTTTTTTTTTTAGACATACATCTCCATAAATCTCCAAACTCATTACTGGTAACAGCAGTAGCATTTTAGGTTACATTTTATTTTAAGGTGTTCTTGTTACAGTGTAATTATACATTTAAGTACTGAGTAATATTAATTAACAACTTGTACTTACTATAGTGTTTGGTTTAGGATTAGGGTTTGGCTTAGGCTTATTGCATGTAATTATGCATAGTTTTGTGCTAATACTATAGTAAGTACATGTAACATGTAACAAGGACACCTTAAAATAAAGTGTTACCGCATTTTAATATTGACAGAATTATAAAATGAAACTTAATTTGTTAAAAAAGAAGTTAAATATGATTAATATTTAATAAACAAAAACAAATTTCTGTTGATTACTGATATCATCTAATATTTCTAGAAGTACTCTATTTCAGAGATTCCCAAACTTTTTTCTTAGTCAAACCCTTTTGACCTAAAATATAGTATTTACTCATTTTTTACCCCCTGAAATTTTCAATTAGTATTTCAGTAATATTCTCTTATGTTAGTTAAGTCACATGAAATGCAGATAAACAAGTAAAACATTTAACATTTTAGTAGGTGTTTTATTTTGATTTTTTGTTTTTAAATTATTTGTTAATTGTAATTTTTAATTTTTTTTTTTTTGGATTTAATTAATTATTAGCTTTTCACAAACTGTATTTGACAGTTTTTGATGACATTTTTATGGGTAATTCATATTTAAAAATTAAATGTATTATTAAACTTAACAACAATATGTTGTTTTCATCCCATTTTGATTCTTTATTACATTTAAATTACAATTCCACATCACGCTGATACCTCAATGCAAATTCAATTCAGATGCAGGCATTCCTTATTCGGCTGTTAATAGCACACAACCCTGACAGAAAATATGAGATTTCTGTCCATTTCTCTACCCGTTTCATATTCCAGAGCCAACACGCTGGAACTTGATGTGGTGCTAGAATGCATCTAATACTTCACGGTCTGTTTTTTAGGTGATGGCCAGGTGGATTTTGAGGAATTCGTTACTCTCCTGGGGCCCAAACTCTCGGCTGCCGGGATGCCTGACAAGTTCAACGGAACCAATTTTGACTCTGTGTTCTGGAAGGTGATTATTAGCCACTTCTCTCTTATTCCAAGTGACAATAGGCACAAGTGACACTTTCAATGCTCGCTATGAAATCCAACAAACAGACATGAATAGCCTTATGGGAATTGATTCATATAAAGGGCTTCCTATCCTTTAAACATGAGCCAAATTTACATATCTGAATACATTTAAATGCAGATATATTCTATGTGACATGATGACTTTAAGCAAGATTTATTAATAAATTTCATAAGTCTCTTCCGCTGCATGTCTCCGAATGAGACGAGCAGAATATCATTTGTAAGGGACATATGGTGATTCTCCCAAAGGGTTTGTTTCTCTAATCGCAGCTCGCTGCTGGTGCATTTTTTAGCAGCACATTTGACCCCAAATAGCTACGGGGGTCTCCCTCTTAAACATCTCTATGTGTAATTATGAGTTCATAACTATGAATATATGTGCACTGAAATCTAAATCAATCCTATTTCATTTTTTTTTTACAAAGCATTCCTGGTTAGAAAGTGCATGTTGTTTCAAAGAAAAGAAACTTGTCTTTGTAATCAAAATGTATGCAAAGCGAAACAACTTTCTGGAAAGATGACTTCCCATCTGTCCTTCAGTCCACTTTTAATAATCGAATTAATTCCTAAAAGACAAAATCATGTTATACTCTGAAATAGGACCCATTACAGAAATGAAATGGGTTGCATATGTTGTTTCATTTGACTTGAATAAAGTTTTATCAAGTTGCATGAATGCATGAACAGATAAAAATGTATACCTCTAATGCTTTGGATACAAGCATCTACTGAATGCATTAATGTAATGCATTTAGATTTGATTTAGATCACATAGAGGATTTCAGAATGAAAAAATACAGTTTGGTCTCTGTTTTTAGTGTGATATGCAGAAGCTGACGGTGGAAGAGCTGAAGAGACTCTTATATGACACCTTCTGTGACCACCTGACTATGAAGGACATTGAGAATATCATCATGACAGAAGAGAATCACATCGAAAATCCTGAGGACTGCCAGGTTGACATTGACAGTAAGAATGTTTTTTTCTTTCTTAATGCACAAGTCTGGCTGAAATACAAGTTGAATTATTAGTTTCCTGTAAAATTGTTTTTTAAAATAAATTATTATTTTTATTCAGCAAGGATGCAATAAATTAACCAAAAGTGACAGTAAAGTCATTTATAATGTTACTAAAACTTTCTATTTCAAATAAATGCTGTTCTTTTGAACTTTCTATTGCACTTTCTTTTGAATCCTGAATCTTTAAAAAATTAGTTTACACAAAATGTTAAGCAGAATATCTGTTTTCAACTGATAATAACAATAAATTATTCTTGAGCAGCAAATTGGCATAGAATGATTTCTGAAGGATCATGTAACACTGAAAATTGGAGTAATGATGCTGAAAATTCAGCTTTGCATCACAGAAGTAAATTACATTTTAAAATATATTACAATATAAAACAGTTATTTTAAATTGTAATAATATTAGACAGTGTTGCAGTTTTATCTGTTTTGATCAAATAAATGTAGCTTTGATCAGCATAAGAAAATTCTTTCAAAAATATTTTAAAAATCTTACAAACTCAAATTTTTGAACGACTTCTGAACGACAGATTTTCTTACAGTAGGTGAAATGCACAAAACACTTGACTAACATATGGTTAAAAATATTTTTATCATTACTTTTCAGTACATTTTCATTCACATTCACCTCAGTTTTATCTACAAGCTTTCATGGGCTTTCATGGACTGGGTCACAATACATTCTGAGATTGTCTTATCTGTGAAGGATATTTGTGATGCCTCTAATTTAGTCCAAAACAATGTATCTTAAAAGCATAACACATTTGGAATTTACTTAAAAAGATCACCTAAGCATGCATCTCACCAGTTTTTGGCAAGGAGATGTGATTTCTTGCTGTCCTACATATTTATAAACCTTTTTTTGCAAAGCATCCAGTTGTGTGTATACTTATCACTTTTTGGCCACAATGTCCCACATTTTTCATTTCATTTCAATGAATCACCTCCAAACCTTGTCTTACATATCATATTTCTACTGATCTTCTCATATTTTTCTCTATGCTTCTTTAGCGGAGAGTCCGACCCAGCAGGTGAAGCAAACATGTGTACGGAAGAGTCTGATCTGCGCCTTCGCGATCGCTTTCATCATCAGTGTCATGCTTATCGCAGCCAATCAAGTGCTTCGCAGTGGCATGAAGTAACCGAATGGATCGTACATTCAATTCAACATGTAACAGTGACAAAAACTGCTAAAAATAAATAAATAAATAAAAAATTCACACACACACTGGAGCAGCTGAAATGTTCATTTTATTTACGTGAAATCCAAATGTTGTGACTGAAATATTTTTGAGACGAGCTACAGCTTCCACTGGAGAGAATTTTTCATATTTGACAGCAAACCTAATGCACACAGAGATATAAACGCACATACTGTGTCTTACCCAAAAAGGTCTGATAAAAATTTACATAAAAAGAGAGAAAGAAGTTTATGCTATAAAGGACTTTACAAATTTCCCCTTCAACTACTCTCTCTCCCTCTTCAGTATGTTTTGGGTGAGTTTAGCCGCATGGACATCTCTAACCGAGGATCCTACTCTTCAATGCATGACGATGCATGGATTTACAATAGCCTGGATGTACCAGTAGAGCTCAGCTGTGCATCCATTCATCTATATATTAGACCCCAAAACAAATTTTCTGAAGAAAGACCCGTCTTACACGTATGAAGAGTTGGATATGCAGTGGAGGCCGTTTCTGACATCTTTTACATCCAGTATACTGATCCCTTTGCATGAGAATAAGGGCTGTTTAGGGCATGCTCATGTCATGCAATGTTAGTCTTGTGTTTGTCGAGTAACTATTGTTGGTTTTTACCTGTTGCACATGCCTGAGATGATTGTAGTAGTACTCCATATGGCCAAATGGGGCGTGAAACAACCCAAAAGTGATACTATACCACTAGTGACATACCTGTACAGTATTAAAGGAACATATCACCCAAAAATGAAAACTTGATCACCTTCAGGCCATCCTAGATGAGTTAATTTAGCATTACATCACTTGCTCACTAATGGATTCTCTGCAGTGAATGGGTGCCATCAGAATGAGAGTGCAAACAGCTGATAAAAACATCACAATAATCCACAAGTAATCCACACCACTCCAGTTCATCAGTTAACATCTCGTGAAGCGAAAACCTGCTTGTTTGTTATAAATAAATCCATCAAGAAGTCCATAATCCAAAATATTATCTTCTCCAGTTAAAAAAAAGTAATCTCATCTGAATCAGGAGAGAAATATGCACAGACCAAGCACCGTTTATACGTAAAAACAGTCCAAAACATTTCAAAACAAGTGATGGACTTTTTACTTGGACAAAGTACTATTATGGATTATTTTGGCCTGAAATGACAGTTTTAAAGTTAAAATATGTTATTTATGGGTTTGTTTCTTACAAAAATCAAGTGTTTCACTTCATAAGACATTAACTGATGGACTGGAGTCATGTGGGTTTTTTGTGGACTATTGTGATGTTTTTATCAGCTGTTTGGACTCTCATTCTGATGGCACCCATTCACTGCAGAGGATCCACTGGTGAGCAAGTAAATTTTCAGCAAATTTGGTTTTTGGGTGAACTATTTCTTTAAGTGTTTTACAGTATGTGAATCAAAATGATTTTCTTTTCACCTGAAATACACTATGCATTTTCAGGCTAACTGTTTTGAACGATCAACAACACTCGTCGGTGCAAATGTAACTGTTACATTTTGCGAACATTTGCACTGTAGATAGAACGTAGAGTTGATAATTAGGAGCTTTTGAATTGAAATGACATGACTGGCATGAAATAATACCAAATGATTGTTACGACACATTATAAAAGGACTATTTGTTTTCTGACATGATGTTTTCGAACCAAATCGATGTCCATTTAAGCTGATCACCAAACCTAAATGGATGATCATGATGTTTTTATTCGTTTGCAATGTAAGGAATAAGTGTATCAATATAACCTGAGAGCAAACACTGTGGTATATCAGTGTTTCAGTGCTGTTTCAAAATATATTGTTCATATGTCCATATGAATGTGCCATTTGTGACATCATTCAGTGTTTTCCTGGGAAATATAGTAGTTTGTGTGCAGGTTGACATGATGATAGCAAAATGGAGTATCTAAGGTGTGAATAATGTTTCAAATATGAATGTCAGGGTTTGAATATGTATCAGCTGTAAGTGTGTCATTCTTTTGAAGGGCATTTTCCAGGGTATAACATTAGTTTTCAACTCTGCCCAGGGCCTGAATTGATTTAGCTGTTAGTTACAGCACCATGAAACTCTTATATTTGGATGTCCAGGTATAAATGAAATATGCAATGGATGGAAACACCCGTCTCAGCACACACACGATCACTACGATCGAGTGACAGTCAAAGAGGAGTCACAGGACAACAATGTACAGGTTTCCCCCATTATACAGGCATGGTTCCTTATTCATAAATAGAAACGGGGAAAGCTAATAATGTTCCTGAGCCGCGAGCAAAATATTATCGCTTGAAAACGAATTATCTTTGACCAGAGAATAGCTATTATTCAAAACTCATCCAGAATAGAAATACCTGATAAGGAAAGTCTCATTATATCATTACCGGATTGGCTGGTAACCCCGTCTGCCCCAGAGTTTTATTTGTGCTTGGTAAATCAGATCCAACAGAATTAATTATTCACAAGCTGCTATATAAAAAAAAATAAAAAAAATAAATACAAGAAAAGTAGAGCAGTGTTGAATGATTAGTTTTAGGTGTATCACACTGTAAACTTTCCTTAAGGATATATTTCTCCTTGCTCTAACCTTTAAAAACACTTTTGTTGGCATAACCTATTATAATAAATTTATCTTTAACAATAAGTTAAATACAAAATAAAAATGATTTAATAATAAATTAAGTTACTTTTCTGGCATAAAAGCAGTTAGTTTAAATTTTTGACCATGAATGAATTCAGTTAATGTAATGTTTTTATTTATTTATTATTCAATTACATTAAATGTTTACAATAAATTAAGTTGCCCTATTCATGTTACCAGTTACTTTAAGGTTTAAAATGAGTTTAATTATTAAACTACATTTTAACCATGAATAAAATCAGTTAATTTAAGGTGTTAAATTATTTAATACATTATTAAATGCAGTTGGATTTTTGACCATTATTAAAACCAGTTAATGTGAGGTTTAAAATTCTTTAATTATTATTAAATTCAGTTTTTTTTTTATCCTGAATAAAACCAGTTCATTTAATGTTTAAAATAATTTAATTTATTTTTAAATTAATCTACATTTTTTGACATGAATAAAAAATGAAGGTGTTACCACATGAAGCAAATTTTCAGGTTACCTGACAAAGCCATTTTTAATGTGCAGCAAAGACTTATTTACTTATCTCTTAGCTTATACGCTGACAAATGGCCCAAGACAAATGAAATGCAAACCGATGCCTTCTTGATGTTGCTTTGTTCAATGCCAACAGGACATATATTTTGACTAAAAGCTTCATCATAAAAGACACCCATTGCGCTTGTTACTGGGGGACACCTGTATATGAATTATAGGTTCCATTTTTAATCGGAACTTAAATGAAACATTCAAAATATATGGTTCATTGTAATGTACATTAAATATTAAAGCATATATTATATATAAACATTTCATGTCTATTTGGCATCATGAAAAAAGGGTATCTGAAAAAAATAATTTTTTATGAAGTTTGTCATTTGCGTCATCTTTCCTGAGGAGGAAATATTGAGTATATATTTAAGCAATACATGAAAGCGAATAGGAAATGTGGGTTGACAAATGCTAAGTACATATAACTGTGGATTTTAATGAGAATGTTGGTTAGCACAAAAGAGGATGGATCTCTTTACTCGTTAATCAGACCAGTAGTTTATTATCTGTAGAGCACTTTAGTATCCAAGATTTTTAGTAATTTCGCATTGAAGTCATTTTTATTATAGCCAGATTTTTTTGTATTACATAAATTATCAAGATTGTAAGATATGTTTGTAAGATTGAACCGATACATGTAGAGCTTCATTATTTTTGTTAAAGAGATGGCAATATATGACATAGGCTTTATTCTAGATGTGAGCCACATTTCTGTGTTTTTCTAAAGGGACGCACAAAAATTCAGCTCACGTTCATTTATGTAAACAAGTATTTGGCCATGCTTCGGCCTGTTTCCATACTGGAGACGTTGATCGTGTTGAATGTTGTCCTGTGACATTTCTTACTTTGCCTTATGCTGTTTTTTTTTAAAGATCATAAAAAATATTGTTTACAGTGATGACATTTCTATGATATTCCTATCAGGTCTGAATATACTTCTGTTTGGGATGAACTATTTTTGAATATGGATAATCAATGTGCCATACATATGTTTATGTGCGACTTACACTCTCTGAGGAGGGTCAATGTAACCTTATTCATTCATTTCAACTTGTGGAAGTGTGTTTACCGAGTGCACAAAATGTATGTATCCACCTGTGACACTGTACTGTATTCCAAATGAATAAAGATAATACCAAACTACACTGGAAAAAGATGCTTAAAAAGTTATTGTCACGGTTGCTTTCTGTGGCGAAACGCGGAACAAGGAGACATAGGCAAAACTCAAAGTGAACAGTCTTTAATCCAAAATCCAAAACAGGGATACACAAGGGAGGGAGAGACTCACAGTAAACACAACATCAACAATCAATACCGGACGCTGGACAATGGAAAACACAGGGCTTAAGTAACTCAAATTAAATGAGATAAATAAGAAACACAGGTGGATATTTATGAACTAATAATGAAACAACGAGGACAGGAACAGTAACATAACCAAATATGGGCATAAAGACACGAGGGAAAACTCGTGAGGCCCTGAGGCCCTCCGTGGGCTAGACTCAGGAACAGGAGCCCTCCGTGGGCCAAACTCAGGAACAGGAGCCCTCTCAGGGCTAGACTCAGGAACAGGAGCCCTCCGTGGGCTAAACTCAGGAACAGGAGCCCTCTCAGGGCTGAACTCAGGAACAGGAGCCCTCCGTGGGCTAAACTCAGGAACAGGAGCCCTCTCAGGGCTGAACTCAGGAACAGGAGCCCTCCGTCGGCTAAACTCAGGAACAGGAGCCCTCTCAGGGCTGAACTCAGGAACGGGAGCCCTCTCAGGGCTAAACTCAGGAACGGAAGCCCTCCGTGGGCTAAACTCAGGAACAGGAGCCCTCCGTGGGCTAAACTCAGGAACAGGAGCCCTCCATGGGCTAAACTCAGGAACAGGAGCCCTCTCAGGGCTAAACTCAGGAACAGGAGCCCTCTGTGGGCTAAACTCAGGAACGGGAGCCCTCCGTGTGCTAAACTCAGGAACAGGAGCCCTCCTTGGGCTAAACTCAGGAACAGGAGCCCTCCTTGGGCTAAACTCAGGAACAGGAGCCCTCTCAGGGCTAAACTCAGGAACAGGAGCCCTCTGTGGGCTAAACTCAGGAACGGGAGCCCTCCGCGTGCTAAACTCAGGAACAGGAGCCCTCCTTGGGCTAAACTCAGGAACAGGAGCCCTCCTTGGGCTAAACTCAGGAACAGGAGCCCTCTCGGGGCTATCCACAGGAACTGGAGCCCTCTCTGGGCTGGACTCGGAATCTGAGGCCCTCTCTGGGCCTGATGTGAGCACAACAGCCCTCCTTGGGCTGGACGTGGAGTCAGGGGCCCTCTCAGGGTTAGACTCAGAAACCGCTTCCATAGAAGCACCCGGAGAAGCAGACAAGCCTCCATGGACAAGACAAGACCGACTAGACCGACTGGAACTGTTCCTATGGACACAACAAGACTTTCAAACTTGGCTGCAGGGGACATGACTTGACTCTGGTCAGGGGCTAGAGGCATCTCTCGACTCTGGTCAGGGGCTAGAGCTTCGGAACGGCTGACTTGAGTGAGCGGCGGGCCACGAACTTGACTTTGGAGCAGCCGGCGGGCTTGAGCGAGCGGCGGCCCACGAACTTGACTTTGGAGCAGCCGGCGGGCTTGAGTGAGCTGCAGCTGGCGGGTTTGACTTCGGAGCGGCCGGCGAACTTGACTGATGAACTGATGTTGCCCCTTGGTAATATTATTAGAAAATACGGGGTTAGTTGTTATACAGCAACTTGTCTTTTGAAAATCATATTTTCCATGTTACAAAAACAGCATTCTTCCATCTTAGAAACATTGCCAAGCTACAAAACGTTACCTGTTTCTGATGCAGAAAAGCTAATTCATGCATTCATGACCTCTAGATTGGACTATTGTAATGTACTGCTAGCTGGTTGTCCTGCATCTTCAATAAACAAGCTACAGGTAGTCCAAAATGCAGCGGCTAGAGTCCTTACCAGGTCAAGAAAATATGATCATATTACCCCAATTTTACAGTCTCTGCACTGGCTACCTATCAAGTTCCATATCAGTTACAAAATATTATTACTTACCTATAAGGCCCTTAATGGTTTAGCTCCTTCGTACCTAATTAGTCTTCTACCACGCAACAATCCATCCCGTTCCCTAAGGTCGCAAAACTCTGGACTTTTGGTAGTCCCTAGGATAGCAAAGTCCACTAAAGGAGGTAGAGCTTTTTCACATTTGGCTCCCAAACTCTGGAATAGCCTTCCTGATAACGATCGGGGTTCAGACACACTCTCTCTGTTTAAATCTATAGATTAAAGACATCTCTCTAGCCAAGCATTTTTCTAATGCATCTCATAATCTTGTACTGCAGTTATATCTGATCAAACGTGCAATAATCTTTAGCTTAGGTTGAACAAATCATTTTGCTTGGATGGAACAGCAGCTACGCTAATTATGTCAGTTATTTCACACAGACTCTCCTACAAACAGATTAATATGGTGTCTGCGCTAGCAACTAGCAAATTGGTATTAAAAAACAAAACTAGATCGGTCAACATCGGAGCAACTTGCTCAAATACAGTGTACACTGTGTTAATGTGCAGTTTTTACATATTTAAAAGACAGAGTCTGAAATTATGTATCTCTTATTTATTTTTTTTCTTTTAGCCTTTTTAAACCAGTGAGTGAAAGGAGAATTGGTTTTATTTATTATTCATTTTATCAGGGTTTCTGCAGTTTTTATGAAGGCAAATTTAAGAGTAGAAAAAGTGAATAAAATGTAAGGAATAAATTGAAGGGAACACCTTACAGTACTCATTGAGTTTTATTAGCAACACTTTCAAAGCTTGAAAATATAACTTCCAACTGATTCCAATTACTTTTTAATTCATTTTAAAAATAATTAAAAATAAATAATAATAATAATAATAATAATAATAATAATAATAATAATAATAATAAAACAGCTCAAGCAAGGGATTGAATACCTCTGCTCCCAACTACTAGCAAATAGAAATAACTATATCTTCTGATAACTCTGCAAAAAGAGATGTTCCTCCTCAGTATTTTTGTCTTGTTTTCCAGTGCAAATGTCTAAAGATTCTTAAATTAAAATATATTTACCTGAGAGGCAAAATGGCATAAGATGAGAAGTCTTATTTTATGAGAAATTAATTAAAATGAAGTGAATTTAAGATTAAAAAGAACAAATACAAATACAAATTTGTGAAAGGACAAATTAACACTTTTTAAGACACGCAAAAACCCTCTTTTATATAAAGTTTGCAGTTTTGCAACCATGTTACCATTTACAACAGTTTAAAACCTTGATTTGTGTCATTTTCCTATAGCAATACACATTAAATGTAAATACACAACAAGATTTATAAAATCTTTAAAATTTAAAACAAAATGGTAAAAGATTAAGTAACAAGGTTGCAAATTTTATAGGGGCTACTAGTTTATAATGCAAAATATTATGGGCCCTATCATACACCCGGCGCAAGGTGCGGCACAAGTGTTTTTGCTAGTTTCAGCCCGACGCAGTTCTCATTTTCCCGTCCTGCGCTTAGATCGTTAAAATAGGGCCCTAAGGCACACAGACTGAACGCGTCTCCAGAGAGCAAACGGATCTGTTCATGCGCGAGCAAATAGGTAGGCTAATTCTGATACACTCAATCATCTCAATGACTATCCATTATGACATGTATGACATTTTTATATTTATGTAGCCTACATAATAATATTCTTTTACACTATAATCCTTTAATTTTTAATATTTGGAATGTTTGTGTGCTGCTGCGGGTCCCTGTGTGTAATAAGCAAAGTGAATGCGCGTTGTGGACCCGCCTAGAGGTGCATTTTCTACTAACGCGCTCTTTAAATAACAATAAATAAATAAATAAATAAATAATTAAAATATATATATATATTGCGCCATAGACTTTAGACTTTTGACCAGGTTTGAGTTGGTCTATGGCGCAGTCTATTTTCAGTTCCTCAAAATAGCAACGCGCCAACAATGCACTTGAACACACCTCTTTTTTAGACCAGCACGCCCATGGGCGCACAAATTGGCACAAATGCATTTGCTATTTAAACAACCCGCCTTGCGCCGCATTGCGCCGGGTGTATGATAGGGCCCTTAAAATTCCGCCGTTTAAATAGTGAATCCGCCATGGCGCGAGCGCAACTCGCTCTTAAAGGGAATGGGAGATGAGACTCTGATTGGTTTATTGCACGTTATGCCCAAAAACACACACATTACTCATTAAGAGAAGAATAGGGACAACCCTTTTAGACCACACGCCGGGAGCGCCGACTGTTTTTCCCGTCGTTATACTAGCAAGCATGGATTCAGAAACGCCCTAAGTGCACCTGCCCCATGCGCATTAGACCATGTGCTTAGATCGTTAAAATAGGGCCCAAAGTTTTTAATCGTTAAAATTTGTTAATAATTGCAATTATTTTATTTATTTATTCATTATTTTATTTATTTATTTTTGAAAATGAAAAACATATGGCATCTAATAGTTTTTAACACTAACAACAACAACAAAAACATATGGGATTTGTGCCCCATGCTTTAAAAAAAAAGGTCAATGGGCTCCGGTTTGCACTTTATTCACGGGAGAGTGCCTAATGCAGTCATAATTTCATTAGGAACTCATTCTAATTATATTTGTCAGTTCATTAACAGAATTACATTTGTTTGTTGTAATCCTTTGACATAATCACAATCACATGTTGCCACATCTTACTGCAGTGACAATAACTAATCCTGATCTCAAAGCAAATCTGACACATTCAATTTTTGTTTCTTGCGAAAATCCCTTTATCTCTGTAAAGAACCTGCCTGTTTACTGATCACAGGTTCTAGATATACGATGCTATCAGTTTCCTAATTCTAGTACACTGTCAAGCAAGAGTTGCAGACTCTATATCCTTTCCCTTTATGCTCTTCGATTTATGCTCTCCCTTTTCCGAGCGCACAGAGATTGATCAATTTTAGCCACAGGTGGGTAGTTTTGATATTCGGAGAGTGAATACCCAGTGAAAGTATGGAATAAAACATCAGAATGGATAGCCAGTAACGTGTAACAATTAAAAGTGTTTGTCTGGCTAAACTATCACAGTCATAATGGATTGCTATTTAATTATGTATGTATGTATTCTGTGAAGAACATTTGAATTGCAACTGGAAAAAAAAAGCAGTACTGTAGACAACTAATGAATCAGTTATGAATTTACACAGTATAGTGTAACGTAAGGGATAATGTGCATTATGTATTTACAAATAATTACATTACTGACAGTCATATACAGCAGTCATTATACTAAATATTTGATGAATCAAATTCACCAGAAAGATTCTACCAAATTCTTTTTTGATTCAAGAGAAAAGAGCAGCTCAAAGTGGTTTGAAACAACCCCCCATAAATCGTATAGTGTATAATGTTACAAAAGCTTTTTTTTCAGATAAATTCTGATCTTTGGATCTTTCTATTCATCAAAGAATCCTGAAAATCAGCACATTAGAGTGATTTCTGAAGGATCATGTGACACTGAAGACAGGAATAAATTACATTTAAAAGCATATTCAAATAGAAAACAGTTATTTTAAATAATCAAAATATTTCAAAATGTTACTGTTTTTCTGTACTTTTGATCAAATAATTGCAGGCTTGGTGAGCAGAAGAGACTTCTTTAAAAACCATTAAAAATCTTGCTATTCAAAAACTTTTGACTGGTAGTGTGTGTGTATACATACATTTTATAAAAAAAAAAAAAACACTTGCACCCGTTTTCTAACTGCTTGTTTGAAAGAAGAAAAGAAAGAAGTGCTACATGCTGCATTAGGCTAACTGAGACTTGTCATTGCACTTTTTTTTTGTTGATTTTGATTGCTTCTATTGTCCTCCTTTGGATAAAAGCGTCTGCCAAATGATTAAATATAAATTATTATTTTTCTCAATGCTGAAAACAGCTGTGCTGTATTTTCTTTTTCTTTCTTTTTTTTTTTTTGGGGATAGGCTTGAGACAGTGATACATTTTTGTCAGGAATCTTTTAAAAAAAAAAGAAATTTATTAATAATATTTATCTGACTTCCCATAGTCACTAAGAGCTTCAGTATGGATCTCCAGTGGAAAAATGTTGGTATGGATCGGTGCTGACCACAACAACTGGGACATTATCTTCAGTATGGTCAGAATTTTAATGTGTCTCTCATTTCAGCATCTGAAAAGAAAGCATGGGGTCAGAAATGTGAATTTTAAAAAAAAAAAATCAATAGCAAAGGAGCAACACTCACCGCTGTGCAAGATTGCCATTGACACAAATTGCTTATCATGCAGTCTTCACAATGCTATGATATTTCATGTACCGGTATGGGAAATATTGTATGAAATATTCTCTGCAAACCAAAATAGACCCTACTGCATCCAGCATAAACTGACAGTTGCACTATTCATATACAGGTGCATCTCAATGAATTAGAATGTCGTGGAAAAGTTCATTTATTTCACTAACTCAACTCAAATTGTGAAACTTGTGTATTAAATAAATTCAGTGCACACAGACTGAAGTAGTTTAAGTCTTTGGTTCTTTTAATTGTGATGATTTTGGCTCACATTTAACAAAACCCACCAATTCACTATCTCAACAAATTAGAATATGGTGACATGCCAATCAGCTAATCAACTCAAAACACCTGCAAAGGTTTCCTGAAACTTCAAAATGGTTACACAATTGCCTATACAATCATGGGGAAGACTGCTGATCTGACAGTTGTCCAGAAGACAATCATTGACACCCTCCACAAAGAGGGTAAGTCACAGAAGGTCATTACTGAATGGTTGGCTGTTCACAGAGTGCTGTATCAAAGCATATTAAGTGAAAAGTTGACTGGAAGGAAGAAATGGGGTAGGAAAAGGTGCACGAGCAACAGGGATGACCACAAGCTTGAGAATACTGTCAAACAAAGCTGATTCAAACACTTGGTTCACAAGGATTGGACTGAAGCTGGAGTCAGTGATCAAGAGTCACCATGCTCAGACGTCTTCAGGAAAAGGGCTACCAAGCCACTTCTGAAACAGAAACAATGTCAGAAGCATCTTACCTGGGCTAAGGAGAAAAAAACTGGACTGTTGCTCAGTGGTCCAAAGTCCTCTTTTCAGATAAAAGTACATTTTGCATTTCATTTGGAAATCAAGGTCCCAGAGTCTGGAGGAAGACTGGAGAGGCACAGAATCCAAGCTGCTTGAAGCCCAGTGTGAAGTTTCCACAGTCAGTGATGAATTGGGCTGCCATTTCATCTGCTGGTGTTGGTTCATTGTGTTTCTGATATCCACAGTCAACACAGCCATCTACCAGGACATTTTAGAGCACTTCATGCTTCCTTCTGCTGACAAGCTTTATAGAGATGCTGATTTCATTTTCCAGCAGGACTTGGCACCTGCCCACACTGCCAAAAACACCAAAAGTTGGTTAAATGACCATGGTGTTGGTGTGCTTGACTGGCCAGCAAACTCACCAGACCTGAACCCCATAGAGAATCTATGGGGTATTGTCAAGAGGAAGATGAGAGACACCAGACCCAACAATGCAGATGAGTTGAAGGTCACTGTCAAAGAAACCTGGGCTTCCATACCACCTCAGCAGTGCCACAGACTGATCACCTCCATGCCACGCCGAATTGAGGCAGTAATTAAAGCAAAAGGAGTCCCTATCAAGTATTGAGTACATATACAGTAAATGAACATACTTTCCAGAAGGCCAACAATTCACTAAAAATGTTTTTTTTTATTGGTCTTATGAAGTATTCTAATTTGTTGAGATAGTGAATTGGGTTTTTGTTAAATGTGAGCCAATATCATCACATTTAAAAGAACCAAAGACTTAAACTACTTCAGTCTGTGTGCATTGAATTTATTTAATTCACAAGTTTCACAATTTGAGTTGAGTTAGTGAAATAAATGAACTTTTCCACAACATTCTAATTCATTGAGATGCCCTGTATGTCTATCCAGGTGCTAAGGCACATCCTAGACAGGTGCATGTTCATTTATACTGTGAGTAAACCATCAGGATTTCAACCATGAGCTATTGAACCTATGATACTGTAAATAAATAACCCTGATGGGATTTGATATCATGGGTGCCTGCTATAATAACTGTAGGCTGTTAAGTGGCAGCGAAGATCCATCTATTTCTGGTGCTTTTTCCACACACAGTTAGATTCCAGATTGGAGACTGGGGCAAACTTGTGTACAAATGATAGCACTCCCTATTAATCCTCGACGGGGTCCCGTTTCTCTTCTCATTTCTCTCCTGCAGGCTATAGAAAACACGTATTTTCTACCCGGTCACATAAATCAATGTTCTTGAATGCTTTGGGGGCTAAATAGTAATCAAAAGCCCCCATGATGCTCATAATCTGTCTTCTCATATGCCCAAACGCTCCAATCTGAGCTGCAAAACAACACAGATTATAGACAAAGAAATATCTAAAAATGAACAAATGTCAGAATATGTAAGAGTGTATTGTGAATCTCATGGAAATGTCATTTTTCACCCTAAAATGTAAAGAAATTTTGTATTTTGCATAAAGAAAATGATAATGTAGCATGCTGTTCAAAATTTTGGGGTCAGTAAGATTTTTTTTTTTTTAATAATTATTTTATGGTCACCAAGGCTGCATTTATTTGATCAAAAATACAGTCAAAACAGTAATAATGTGAAATATTATTACAATTAAAAATAACTGTGTTGTGTTGTATTACAGTATATTTTAAAATGTAATTTATTCCTGTGATGCAAAGCCGAATTTCCAGTAGCCATTACTCCAGTCTTTAGTGTCACATGATCCTTCGTAAATCAAACAAATATGCTGATTTTTATTATTTATTAATTTTATTATGAATATTATATACAGTATATATTTATAAATATTTTGAATGTTACCGTATATAGTACATTCAAAAGCACCACAGAGTGAAACCTAGTAGAAGAATATGGGATATAACAGAGCAGGTGAAAGCTACCCATACAAAATCATAGTGTGTTTGACTAATTTGTGTCTGATTATATGTCTGATCGGAACATTCCCGTTTGATTGTATCTGTTTTCTCTCAGTGCCAGGTGTTTCTCCAACAAAACACCTGAGCTGCCACTTTATTTCTCCAGAATGTCAGAAACAAAAGCGTCCCGAGAAATCAAATCAGAGAGCAGGAGGAATCTGGGAGACAAAGTACTCTCTCATATGGGGTTTGTTTCCACAATTCAAAGATTTTTTTTGTAGCATACATGTTTGATCTTAGTATCAAATAGGAGTTAGAAGTCAGGAGAGTTTTAGTCCCTAAAAGTGTTTGCCAGAAAATGCCCTGAGTTGGAGAGTTTTAGGAAAGTTGGAATGTTATAAATGGAGGTCCAGGCTTTACACACACACACACACACATATATATATATGTGTGTGTGTGTGTGTGTGTGTGTGTGTCATATAAAAAATGCATGTTCCTTGATCTTTTGAGATACAATAGTTTTATGTGCTGTTTAAAAAGGCTTAACTTTTAGAATTCAAACTTACACACTGCTTACAGTAACTTAACTGATGTGATGCATCAGTTACTTTTTAGAACGAGTAACAGAAAATTGTAACATATTTGAACATTTTAAAAGTAACATTCCCCAACACTCTCAGACAGAAAATGACAGAATAATTGATGGTTTTGGAAACATTGAGACATTATACCAATATCCAGTTTATGTATTCTTCCCTCCTAGGCCAGGGATTGCAAGACAAATAAAAACAAAGCAATCAAAAAATAATAATTCGAAGTGAAATGCTAGATGACTTAGTGTGAAGAATAAAAATGAGCTTCGCACAAGTCTCGGCAGTGTTGATATCTTGTGTGGCACAAATCTGACAAAAGCTTATCGTTCATATAAAGAATTTATTCCATCAGTCAATAAGAGATGCAGCCACATATATAGGACAGAGAAGCAAGAAAGACAATAATTTATATATGACATATCTCTGTAAATCATCTGCGAAATACATTTAGGGGGAAGCTTTCGCCTACTAAGTAAGCTGCATGCATTGATAATGAGCTGGAAGTTACTTGAAAACACATTTTTTCTAAGAAGGAATTCTCAACAGCATCAATCACATCCGCTACAAGGTGAACTAGAGGCCAGGTCACAGCGACACATGCAGAAGCACTAATAGAAAATTGGAGGAACTAGATCATTTTCCATTCTTCCAGGGTTATAGTATGTTCAAGAGGGAGAACTCATCCTCCACTTCAAAAACAGTGGCAGTAAACAACAAACTCAAGGTCAGGTGTAGAGAAGTGGGAATACTTCAAAACCATTTGGTAGGACCCATGTGCAGAAGCTGGTGGGAATGAAAAACCAAGCAGCAAATCCAAGCTCTCGAGCAGAACGCTTGGCAAAGGAAGAAACACAGACAAAATGAGACCTGTAATGGATGGATAACAGAACGAGGCATAAACAGGAATGGGGAAAAGACAAAAGCTCAAAGGTAATAAGGAAAGGTGGAGCGACATCAAAGTGCATGATTACAAAGAGTTTCAACACAAACAAACACATATCAATGACAAATGGGAGACACAAGATCATATTTTAAATGAAGTACTATATGCCCTGCACCACCAGAGCACAAATTCTACTTCCTAAAACCTGTCAAGACAATGTCCAATCATATTTTACCTGCACTGGGTCACTGGAAATAAAAATGAAATTATAGCCTATTTTACATAAGCAACATGTTTTAGGACAGTTACAGTACATGTATTTGCATTGTGGCATTATTTTCATGACAATTAAGCACATCACTCTTAGATTCTCATAACCATAATGCAAATATTATCAAGAAAGCACTCTAAATTACTCTAAAAATACATTTATTACCGTATTTGCTGTAAAACCATTACGAAGACCTGGCCAATCAGAAACCTTTTTTTTTTTTTTTTTTTTTTGATGATGTCAGTAAAGGACTCTGGTGGGCGATGTTGAACATTGGTGATTTTCTGAATAATACGTCTTTGTGTATTCCTAATTTAATATTTAATTCTTGCTAGGAACTCCCCCGCAACTGCCTTAAATTGTGCAAATTTAAATAACTAAAAAAAGATTGTGTTTACGTAAGTAAATAAAATAAAATAAAGTTTTTGTTGTATTTTAATTTATCTGTACTTACCTATATATATATATATATATATATATATATATAATTTTTTTTTTTTTTTTTGATGCAATTTACTCCTGATTCTGTACATTTGGAGATCTCGTTAGTGCAGAAGTTTATCGATTTGTTTGTTTAGCGAGTTTCTCT
Organism: Spinibarbus caldwelli; assembly: GCA_039654775.1. Lineage (NCBI taxonomy): Eukaryota > Metazoa > Chordata > Actinopteri > Cypriniformes > Cyprinidae > Spinibarbus > Spinibarbus caldwelli. The sequence goes on along the minus strand of CM077223.1, from coordinate 5,689,128 downwards.
GGTGCGTTTGAGCTTCACCTCTCTGACATCATTGAATTGGAATCCACGTTCAGATTCATCAGCCAATCAAATTACAGTATTTGTGCGTGATGGGTGTGGTCTTTTAAGTACACTATCTAGACCTGTGCGTAAAGAAAACATGTTGAAATTGATTTTTTCACGCAAAATAAATAGGTAAGTTTTTTTTTTTTTTTTTTTTTTACATTTATTTATTGCTTACAGTAAGTTTATCGAAGTGTATACTTGGCAAGCTTGAGCATTCAGTGTCATGTTTTTGTTGATTTTTTCTTGTATAAGTTGGTGAGCGTCTTTGAAATGTAGCTAATTAGTTTCTCTGGCTACTGTACAGTCGCCAAAGTGTACTGTACAGTTAATGGAACTCTCACATTTTTGTCAGTGCCCGTGAACATAGTTATTTTGTGTGGGAAATGTGGTCTGAATATATTGCGGTCTGTTTGTTTTTGTATTTTACCATTCAAAAGCTGGGTGTCACTGGGTCAGTAATTTTTTTTTTTTAATTTTTAATTTTTTTTTAAATAGCCTAAAGAAATTAATACATTTGTTCAGCAAGGGTTCATTAAACTGATCAAAAGTCAAAAGTAACAGTGAAGACATTTAAAGTTACAAAAGTTACAAAATAATTAAAAGTTAAAGTTACAAATAATTCAAAGTGAAAGTTACAGTGTTGGGGAGTAACTAGTTACATGTAACGGGATTACAGAATTAATTACAAAATAAATGTAACTGTAATCTGTTACAGTTACTGAGAAATAATGTGTAATTAAATTACAGTTACTTAAGAAAATGTTAATGATTGCCAAAGGGGTTACATCTGAATAGTTTCTGTAATTTTCTGTTGAGTAATATTAATTTGTTGATTTGCCTGTTTTTGATGTGCTTGATGCCTCCTGCCATTTAAAGGCCATTTAGTAAAGTGATGCTATTCTGAGGTTCACCCTGGTTGGAATGTTTGAAATGATTAACAGTTAAAACATTTGTTAGAAATTTAGAAAAATAATCAAAAATGAATAAAATGTAATCAGTTACATTACTTTAATAAAGTAATTGAAATAGTTACACTAATAATAAATGTGTCTTGAGCAGCAAATCAGCATATTAGAATGATTTAAAGGAAAAAAATCTTACCAACCCCAATAAGGAGTATTTATTTATTGATTTATTTATCAATGGGTACAACATCATATATTACTTTTTGAATTTATACATCTGTAACTTTTTCAGGTATTAATTTATTGAATGTGAATGTACATAGTGACACATGCAGCTGAAAAACTTGTACAATACTTGTAATTTGTGAGGAGAACCATATTTAAATAAATTTGGAAGATTTTTGCAAATCAGTGCAGAAAATGGGGGGAAAAATGTCTGCAGATTCCATCTGGACCTGAAGGCCTTGGCATGTAGCCCAAGAAAAATCTAATCAAACAAACTTAGCATTGAAAGCATTGAATGAAAATGTACATTTATTACCATAATCGGTGCACAATTGACTAACAATGACAAAAGTGAGCCTTCTGGATACTGCTTACTGTTATGTAGTTTTCTGGCTGTGCATGAAGGATCCACTAACAAGAAGTGGCTAAAATAGCTCATAGCATCTTTAAAAAATGTGATAAAAGAGCTGGCTTAAACCATAAAGTGACTTCACCATTGAATCTTATCTTAATCAAAACTCTTAATACACTATGAATATAGAAAATTGTGGGATGAACTGTGATGGGGTTATTCAATGGCATATGTTCATCAAAGAACTAATAGGCCTCAGAGGGAATAATTAGAGAATATCCATACATGTAAATGCTGTTCATATGCATAAGAGCAAAGTTCAAAGGAAATAGTTCATTACAGATTACAAGAGAACCATGTCATTTTTCATCAGGATTCTTGACGTGGCACTGTAAAGACACTTCAACGTCTTGAGTATGCTTGTGTATTCCCCTTCATATGGAAGCTTATGTTGCCTTTAAATTGTGAGAGATAAACCTGAATGTAAAGCCCTTCATGGATAATTTCACCATCTTCTGGATACTCAGTGTCTGCAGTCCCCGATGCTTGACTTCAGGGTTGTTTTGCTATGGTACTCCTGTCGACAAGAACCTGAGCTGTTCTTGTCTGCAGATTTTGAGAGTCTGATGCTCAGGACTCAACAGGCTCACTGGTCTCTCCATATGGGTCTGTAAATGGTTATTTGTTCTAGTCTGCCGTTGAGCTAACATGTGTGAAGAAAGACCATCTGGGGGTTAACACCTGATCCTGTATGAGCTTTGCAGTAGGATACGGCTCTTTTATTCCGGTGTACTGCTGCGTGAGGAGCATGTAGACATGTGAGACTCACAGTTCCTCAGTCCTGCAATGGTGGAAAAACAAATCATATTTTATCTGTGTGTACTGCTTTTAGGATACTGATAAATCGTGTTCTGTTTTATTTCTTCCTGTTGTAATTCTCCACTGGTTTGGTCTGTCAAAGGTGATATTTTTCCCTTATGTTCATTGTAATGTCTTGCACAAAAAAGTGACTTTTTTGGGAGTTTACACTGTCAGTGATTTTCAGCAAAAAAATAACTCAAAAATAACTCGTTTTCAGTGATTTGTTGGTGATTTGAGCAACCTTATCAGAAGAGATACAACAGTCGTTGAGTAGATGGCCTTGATTTATGTGAATTAATAGCGAATGCCTCTTTATTATTAAAAAAAGCTGTTTTTGCTACTCTACCTTTAAAGTGTTATGTAAATTACCTTGTTTATGATTAGTTCCTTTCTTGAATTGTGTAGAGATGCACAAGATTTTGTTTTTGTATTGGTTATTTGCCTTTACTATTGCATTACTGTTTTCTTTTAATTTTACTAGTATCAGTATCATATTATATATGCAATATATAATTTAATAACCCTGTTAAATCTTCAGCAAATTTCTAAATGAGTATACATTTTTCGTATTGTACACAACCATTCAACAGTTTGGTTACAGTAAGACTTTTCTGTTAAATAAATTAATAATTTTATTTAACAAAGACATTAGATCAAATGTGACAGTAAAGAAATTTATGATGTTACAAAAGATTCCCAATTGCAATAAACACTGTTCTTTCTGGAAAAAAGTATGATGTTTACACAAAATATTAAGCTGATATTAGAATGATTTCTGAAGGATCATGTGACACTGAAGACTGGAGTAATGATGCTGAAAATTCAGCTTTGCATCATAGGAATAAATTACAATTTAAAATATAGTCAAATAGAAAACAGCTTTTTAAAATTATAATAATATTTAACAGTATTATCATTTTTACTGTATTTTTTTTATCAAATAAATGCAGCCTTTGGGAGCATAAAATAATTCTTTCTAGTAGAATTACAACAGTAAATTCTAAGTACAACAGTAACAGTAAAAACCCTGACTGACCCCGAATGTTTGAATGGTAGTGTGCATTATAATATTGTGATGCCTAAATTCATGTGTAGCAGTTACAAGGAGTGATTTTAGCTTTTAAGTGCCTTATTTTTAATTCTTAATTTAATTTATTTATTTTAAATATTGGTCATACCATGAAAATAATTACTATTTTTGGTGCTATAGAAATGAGCAACAACACCTCCACAAAGTGTTGAGTACTGAATAAGCATAGCCATAATTTCAAAGGGATTAATTATAGTTGATTAAACTTTTATTTTTTTTATTTTTTAAGAGCAAGGAAATCCTCTTTTTTATGATATATGCCTTTACATCAAGAAAAAATGAGAGAGTTCCCTTAATAGAATTAGTAACACAATGCTATAGTTGTCAGTGTTTTAATTAGCACTGAACTCTTTGTTCATTCACTGGAGGTATAAATGGTATCAGTTGAAAGGCTCGTACCTGCCATCTTCATAATTAGATTTCAGTAAATGTAGGAATTGAGCTATGAAATTATAACAATGCATTGTTAATATTTATAATATCATTATGTCATTGCAGTCTCACTACTAGCAATCTCAATTAGTTCCAATGATCATGCTGTATAAATATGCTGTCGCCCTGTGTTAAATGTTTTTACGGTATCAGTGATGGATTTGAGTTTGATCTTTACAATGGCGGTTCGATTAACTGAGGTCCTGACTCCTTCTCGAATTGTGTCCATTCTCCAATACTGACCTTTTCCCCCTTGCCAAACCCACTTCACTGGTTTTTAATTATAGGAATACGACAGGGGACATTGTGACATTGTCTGCGAAAAAGCAGCAATCAGTACCTCATCACAAGCATGCAGTAAAATGATGAAGAAATTATCATTTGCAGTCGGACAGTCTTCAACAAAGTTAACCTGATTTGAATGTAGATAACATTTGTGAAGGACATAAGGAGATAAGATTAATATTTGATAGTTCACTGTGATGTCTTCTTTAGCTTACTAGCGCTCTCTTTCTCTCGTTTGGGTTACCCAGTGTTAAAGGAATAGTGTTCCCCATGTTAAAGGAATAGTTCATCCAAAAATTTAAGTTCCAACATAAACTAAACTGCCACACATGTTTATGTTGGTCCATATCTATCATTTATTTGAATGAGGAGCAGACAGAAGTGTAAGTGATTTATTCACTAATAATTCTGCTCTCCAGTGAGCTGTTAACACCTTATCCATTGTGACTGCATCATTGCATTGGACTAGAGAACCAGATCAGTTTGGTTTGTGAACCAGATCATACTATTCATGGAAAAGAATCAGATCTTTAATTCTAATAGACTCGATGCAGTTCTCAAGCTGACAGCTCACTGGAGTGGAAGATTATCTGTAGAAAACAAATTTTGGCCTGTTTCTAACACAAAGCTGTCGTATGAGGACTTGAATTATAATGCACAAATGGTGCACTCAAAATATTTAGCCTTATTTAAGATTTATGTATTTTAATTGCATATAAAGTGACACTTTCATAAAATTGATGCATATTTGTCAGTCATAAATTAAATGAGTAAGAATGAGATTTATGCTAAAATAATAAATCAAAAAATAAACCAAATGTTTTAAATATAAAATAACCAGGTTTATGTATTTGTCAACACATTCAATTAAGTATTTGCAAACCAATCTCATATTTTAACCCTATATAGCCTACTGTATCATATATACAGACTTTATATAGAACTTTTTAAAGATATTTTTAGTCTATTGTTTGTAGGTGAACATTTACTAGACTGAAGCTAAATTCAACTCTTTTCAGAAATATAAATAAAAGTTGCACCAAATTGCATATTTTTGCTCAGTTTTGGCCTGAATAAAATTTAACTGAGGTATATTCTCCATATTCTCAGTGTATAGTTTGTCTAAAGTATCTATAAACTGTTCCATTTTGATAAATCAGATTTTTTTTAAACTATTACTTCCTGAAATGTCTCAAAACTAGCTGTATGTGAACCATGTTTAGACTTTTTAACTGGTTACATTTAACTGTTTTCACAATTAATATTAAGAATTTAAATAAATCCATTTTAAAAATCTTATTATTTTTGACAGACATGGTAACTCTGAACTGGAAATGTATGTATGAAAAGAGGAGCGTGTAATTTCCCTTTCACATTGCACGAAAAAAAAAAAAAAAGAAAAGAAAGAAAGAGCTTACAGGTTTGGAAGTGACTAAAATAATGGCAGAATTTTTATTTTGAATTTTGTGAACCGTTCCTTTAAGCAGTCTGCATGTTTTCATGTATGTGTGTGTGTGTGTGTACGTGGAGAATCTATCAAGTCCAACTGGCTGCAATATGTCCCTGGAGCATTGAACAATCACATTTCTCATATTCTAAATTACATTTTTACTCCCCAAGCCCCCAGAAGCCTCACCTGGACACAATGAAATAAGCCAGTACCGCCATCTGGATTCCACACAAGGTGATGATGATGATGATTTATGATGTTCTCTATCTATAGTAAACAGAAGCTCCAACAATGAGTGGCGCATCCATTTACTGAGGTTACTAAGGTGTTGAGCGATTTGTAGTGTGTTGCTGTGGGGTTCTGGGTGGTTTTCTTGACAGCCGTTTACCTGAAAGAGTAAACTTGAGAATAAAACCATACAAACTGCATTCAGACAAGTTTTCGTGAAATCGAACCTGCGTAGGTAGAAGCATTTGCGTACTTGTAGATTTTTTTGGGCCTTCCAGGTTGGGATATTAACAGGCACACCTATCCTCACTCTCATGATGGTGTTCACACTTTTTCAGGAGCTCATCTTTTCTCAGTTTCATGATAAATGGCTGTGCCTCACATCTGCATTGATAATAAGCCAACCGTATGGTGAGAAATCAGGCTCTGGCCTTCATTAATTATTCATACAGGACCTCTCCAATTTTTACCGTGACTCAATTAGTTTTTGAGAGCCTTCTGCTGGGCCGGGGAACAGGGTTCTGTAATTAAGTATGCTGAGCGTATCCATGATGTGACTTATTTGAGATATTGCAAAGGGGGGAAGAACACATCAGGATGATTACAGTTTCAAATATACTCGCTTGGGGGACACCGACTGTTATATTGCTACAGGGGACAGTAGTCATCTCTATGCAAGGTTAAATATGAAATGTGTACCAAACAGTGGCCTGACAGTTAAAGTCAACATGAAGTGACTCGGATTACTTTCTTAATACAAGTTCCTGGTGTTATTTTAAGGTTGTCTTTGTAATCTTTCATCATTTTGAAAATTCAAAAAACTGCTTTCTTCCAAGGCTTTTTCCCCATTTCTGTCACCTGATGGACTTGCTTAGTTGGGGCTTAAAAGACACTTAATTTTCAGTAATATTACTGATTTGACAGCCACAATCGGATGAGAATAAAACTATTTTATGCTGTAGAGATGTTTTATAACTAAATCAAATTTTGTTCATAACGTATTAAAAATGCATAAATGGATGACTTTAAAAGAATGAAATTACTTGCAACAGTACCCTAAATTACTAAAATTGGCTATTGGCTAACAATGACTTATGCACATAGTGGACATCATCCAAAAGTCAAGTTGCCTTTATTTATATAGCGCTTTATATAGTTCTGACTGTTTCAGAGCAGTTTCAAATTAATAAACAGGAAAATGTCTCGGTTACGTATGTAACCCTCGTTCCCTGAAGGAGGGAACGGAGACGTCATGTCGGATGACCGACGAAATTGGGATCTCGCCAGAGAGACCAATCCACTTCGAGTGTAACTAAACGAGCCCATGGACAATGGCATGCGATTATTGCATCCAGCTGCCGCTGATCACAGCGTGAGCATAAGAGGCAGCTGATGCACCGCATCAATCATGCTTTCGCTGAGGAGCCGAGTCGGCAACCCGGCAGCTCAGCGGTGGTACAGCGACTGTGGCGACGGGACGTGACGTCTCCGTTCCCTCCTTCAGGGAACGAGGGTTACATACGTAACTGAGACGTTCCCCTTTCAGTCGGTCACTCCGAGTCACGTCGGATGACCGACGAAATTGGGATCCCTACCAAAGCGCCACAGGAGCTGCCCCTTCCAGCGCCCTGTGTAGACCTCCTGATCCTTCCTATAAGGCAGACGATAGGACCGGGCTCTACACAGAGAAGGTCCACTACTGGTGTTCCTTGAGCAACCCAAACAGTAGGACTAGGATAACACTGGGAAGCGTGCCCTTCCACTTGGAAGAGGCACACTGCGGAGTCACCTCCTCCCAGAGGGGGTTAAGTGACATTCAAACATGTGAAGTAACCCCGAAGGGCCCTATTGCACATGGAAGTCTCTGAGATGGCTCAGGCTGCATCTTTAGAGATAGCAGAACGTGGTCTGCCAGGGGAAACATGGCTCTAATAAGCATACCGTGGAATACACATATGGGATCCCGGCAGGGTCTCTCATATGGGCACTAGCCTCGCACCAGATTTCAGGAATTCATTGGCTGAAGGCCTGGCGCCGGACGCCCCGCCGCGTCCGGACGCCGGAGTGTTGGAGGACTCAACAGGGTTTGCCTGGTTAAGGAACTCTCTGGAGAATTAGGCGTAAGGACGCCGCCAGCCGACTCTGAGCCGGCCCTCTCAGTGCCACTACCCGTTTGAGGTGAGAACACAGGAGGAAACCGGTTCGACACATAGGCTATAAAACCTAGCGAACGTGTTGGGAGTCGCCCAACCCGCAGCTCTACAGATGTCTGCTAGCGAGGCACCATGAGCCAGCGCCCAGGACGATGCGACACCCCTAGTGGAGTGAGCACGCAACCTGAGCGGGCAGGGCACACCTTGTGCTTCGTAGGCCAAGGTGATGGCATCCACTATCCAGTGGGCCATCCTCTGCTTGGAGACAGCCTTCCCCTTCTGCTGTCCTCCGTAACAGACAAAGAGCTGTTCTGAGGTCCTGAAGCTCTGAGTTCTATCCACGTACTGACGCAGTGCGCGTACAGGACAGAGCAAAGCTAGGGCTGGGTCTGCCTCCTCCAGGGGCAGCGCTTGCAGGCTCACTACCTGGTCCCTGAAGGGCGTGGTAGGAACCTTGGGCACATAGCCGGGCCGGGGCCTCAGTGTTGCACTGGAGTCGGCCGGCCCAAACTCAAGGCATGACTCGTCGACCGAAAATGCCTGCAGGTCCCCCACCCTCTTGATTGAGGCCAATGCAGTCAGGAGTAGGGTTTTCATAGAAAGAAACTTCAACTCGACTGACTGCAACGGCTCAAAGGGGGCAGTTTGTAGGGCTCTTAGCACCACAGCCAAATCCCAAGAGGGAAGGGAGGGAGGCCTCGGAGGATTTAACCTCCTGGCCCCCCTAAGAAACCTGACGACCAGATCGTGCTTCCCCACCGACCTCCCCTCTATGGGGTCGTGGTGGGCAGAAATAGCAGCAACATATACCTTAAGGGTGGAGGGGGACAGCCTACGCTCCAACCCTTGTTGCAAAAAGGAAAGCACAGCTCTGATCGAACATCTCCGGGGGTCCTCCTGGTAAGAGGAACACCATTCGACGAACAGGTTCCACTTCAGCGCATAGGCCCGTCTTCTGGATGGTGCTCGTGCTGAAGCGATAGTGAGCGCTACCTCCTGGGGCAGGTCACCTAGAACCTCCGCGTCCCGTCCAGGGACCACACATGAAGTTTCCACAAGTCTGGACGCGGGTGCCAGAGGGTGCCCCGTCTCTGAGAAAGCAGATCCTTCCTCAGAGGAATCGGCCAAGGAGGGGCTGTCGCGAGGAGCATTAGTTCCGGGAACCAGGTCCTGTTGGGCTAATATGGAGCCACTAACAGGACCTGCTCCTCGTCCTCCCTGATCTCGCACAGTGTATGTGCTAGCAGGCTCACTGGGGGAAACGCATACTTGCGCAAGCCCTGGGGCCAGCTGTGTGCCAGTGCATCCGTGCCGAGCGTTGCCTCGGACAGGGAGTAGAACCACTGGCAGTGGGTGGTTTCTGGAGATGCAAACAGGTCTATCTGAGCAACTCCGAACCGACTCCAAATCAGCTGGACCGCCTGGGGATGGAGTCTCCACTCCCCAGGAAGTGCCGCTCGAGACAGCTCGTCGGCCACCTGATTGAACACTCCTGGGATGTGGATGGCATGAAGGGACCTCAGATGCTTCTGACTCCAGAGGAGGAGGTGGCGGGCGAGTTGCGACATGCGACGGGAGCGCAAACCGCCTTGCCGGTTGATATACGCAACGGTCGCAGTGTTGTCCGTACGGACCAGAACGTCCCTGCCCCGAAGGCGCCTTCTGAGGCGGCACAGGGCAAGGCGTACTGCCAGCAACTCGAGGTAATTGATATGCCAACGCAGAAGGGGTCCCGTCCAAACCCCTGATACTGCGTGCCCGTTGTACGTGGCACCCCAGCCGGTGGCCGAGGCATCCGTGAATACCACAGCATGCCTGGATACCTGCTCCAGGGCCACTCCTGCCTGAAGAAACGAAGGATCTGACCACGGGCTGAAGGTCTTGCGGCAGGCCGGTGTAATCTGAACCCGGTGAGTACCGCGTTTCCACGCCCACCTCGGGATTCGGCCATGAAGCCAGTGCTGAAGCGGTCTCATATGGAGCAGACCGAGCGGAACTATGGCCGCAGCTGCAGCCATATGCCCCAGGAGCCTCTGAAAGAGTTTCAGTGGGACCGCTGTCCTGCCTGATAAAGTCTTGAGGCAGTTCTGCACCGACTGAGCACGTTCCTGGGTGAGGCGTGCTGTCTGGTTGACCGAATCCAACTCCATGCCGAGAAAAGAGATCCTCTGCATTGGCACGAGTTTGCTCTTTTCCCAATTGACCTGAAGGCCCAACTGGCTGAGGTGCCTGAGCACCAGGTCCCTGTGTGCGCACAACAGCTCTCGAGACTGTGCAAGTATGAGCCAGTCGTAGAGGTAGTTGAGAATGCGCACACCTCGTTCTCTCAGGGGAACAAGGGCCACCTCTGCAACTTTGGTGAAGACACGAGGCGAAAAGGGACAGCCCGAAGGGCAGGACCTTGTACTGATATGCCCGACCTTCGAACGCGAATCGCAAGAAAGGCCTGTGTCGCGGGAGAATCGAAACATGAAAGTACGCGTCCTTCAGGTCGATTGCTGCAAACCAATCTAGGGGACGGACGCATCCAAAAATGCGTTTCTGCGTCAACATCTCGAACGGCATCTTGTGAAGTGAACGGTTCAAAACTCGCAGATCCAAGATCGGTCGTAACCCACCGCTTTTCTTGGGCACAATGAAGTAAGGGCTGTAAAACCCCGACCTCATATCGGCTGGAGGGACCGGCCTTATTGCATCCTTCGCCAGTAGGACTGCAATCTCCCCGAGCAAGACAGGGGCATCGACGACTTTGACTGAAGTGAACCGGATGCCCCTGAACTTGGGGGGACGCCGGGCGAACTGAATCGCATAGCCGAGTCTGATGGTCTGCAGGAGCCACCGGGACGGACTGGGGAGCACTAACCAGGCTCCGAGAGACCGCACCAGCGGGACCAGCGGGACCAACGGGCCCACCTACGTGCCCGCGGTGGGGCAGCGAGGTGGAACACAGGGACCGGCCCCAGGGCCTGTGACGGCCTGGCTTGTGACGGCAGGGGGCGGGGTCTGGGTGTGTAGTGTAGCACTCACCTGATTTCTCCTCGCGTGGGAGGAGACACAGGAACCTGGCTTGAGGCTTGTGACAGCCCGGCGTTTGACGACTTGAAGCGGGGACTGGAGTGCTACTGCCCTTACCTGGTTCCACGAATGGGCAGGAGGGGTGCTCTTGGGCAACCACCCGCTGCCTGCTGGCGAGAGAGGAGGAGGGAAGCGATCCTGTGATGCACGGATCACCACTCTCCTCCTCTTGAGACCCAGAGATTGAGGAGACTGCTCTTTACTGATGTTTTGGGTACCGCTGGCTGCTGGGCCAGCGGCAGAACAAAATGAACAAAAGATACTCCACCCGGCCCTCCTCCGGGGGAGGGAGTGGTGCAGTCACCATCTCCCGATGAGCAGTCTCCTCCATCTCTGGGTCGACCGTCCCAGGGCCTCTTGCACTTGCGCTTGCCGCCAGGTTTGGCGGGGGCCTGGACGGGCTGGGCGTCCTGCCTGCGTCCGGCTCCATGACGCTGCCTGGTGAAAGGCTGTCGCGGCTGCGTGGGAGCGGGGGCGGCCGCAGGGGGGCGCCCACGGCAACGAGCAGGCTGAGTGGCTGCAGCCGGAGTGGAAGCAGCAGGTTTCCTCCGGCGCATGATGTGTTTGCCTCAGTCTGCTTCTGGGCTGCCGAGAACTGCTGGGCAAAGCTCTCGACAGCGTCGCCGAAAGGGCCGGTCTGTGGCACGGGAGCATTCAGGAACTGTACCTTCTCCTGCTCCTTCATGTCAGCGAGACACAGCCAGAGGTGGCGCTCCTGGACCACTAGCGTGGACATCGCACGACCCAGAGACTGTGCGGTCACCTTCGTCGCTCGAAGCGCGAGGTCCGTCGTAGCATGCAGCTCATGTAGAACCGCCAGGTCGTGACCACCCTCGTGCAGGTCTTTCAGGTCTTTGGCCTGGTGGACCTGCAGTAACGCCATGGCGTGGAGGGCAGAAGCCGCCTCCCCACAGGCTCTATAAGCACTGCCAGTTAGACCTGACAAATACTTACAGGCCCGTGAGGGGAGACACAGGTCACCCCACAGGGTGGAAGCGGCTGTTGGACACAGTTGCATGGCCACAGACGCTCCACCGAGGGGATGCCGCATACCCCAAAGCAGCCCCACCATCGAGGGTGGTGAGAGCGGAGGAACCACAAGATTTGTTTCGGGCAGTGAAAGGTGCCTTCCACGACCTTGTAAGCTCCTCATGCACTTCCGGAAAGAATGGCACCGGAGGGGGGCGCTGAGAACCAGCACGACCCCCACCGAGAAACCACTCGTCCAGCCTCAAAGGATCGGGACACGGTGGCTTTTTAGGATTCCACACGAGCCCGACATTCTCGGCGGCCCAGGAAAGCATAGCCGTCATCTCTGGGTCTGGCACGGACAACGTTACCACACCCGAAGGGGGCAACGCAGCCGGGTCATCATCCCCGGAGAGAGAGGGCCCGCCCTCCGATGCAGTGATCGACATCTGGTCGTCAGAGGGGGCACCGAAGGAAACGCGTGGCCAGCGCGCTCCTTCGGCAGCTCCACCGGCTGCGGAGTGCTTGAGGGGTGAGGAGCTCCACTTGGGGAAGCCCTCACCGTAATCCTCAAATCACCTCTGACTCCACCGGATCCAGTGTGCACGCCGGATCTCGGCAGAGGGACTCCGCCATGTTTGACATAGCGGAGTCGCACTCCGAGATGGTCATATCCCCGCAAGAAGAACATGAACCATCCACGAAAGCCACCTCAGTGTGCTGAATGCCCAGGCACGTGAGGCAGCGATCGTGACCGTCCTGAGGTGCCAGGAAACGACCACACCCAGAAACGCACGGGTGAAAAGACATCTTTAAAAAGACGCGATCACCCGTGTTGCTCTTTTAGAGAAATTGCTCTTTCAGAGAAATGCTCTTTTAGTGCTGAAGCACGCAGGGGAGCTGGCCACCGCACACTCCTAGTGTGGCTGTCAGCAGGAAGATGATCTTTCTCTCCCAGACACCGTGACCACCGCTGCCGCGCTGTAACGCCCGCACTCGCTCGCAGAACACTCTCTTGGAAGGGAGAGCAGTAGCTTCAACCACTACCGCTCGGCTCCGAAGCGAAAGGATGATTGATGCAGTGCATCAGCTGCCTCTTATGCTCATGCTGTGATCAGCGGCAGCTGGATGCAATAATCGCATGCCAATGTCCATTGGCTCGTTTAGTTACACTCAAAGTGGATTGGTCTCTCTGGCGAGATCCCAATTTCGTCGGTCATCCGACGTGACTCGGAGTGACCGACTGAAAGGGGAACAACAGATTCAATATGCAAATTTCAAATATTTGACAGTTTCTGCTGCAAAGCACTCTTGAATCAACACTGAACTGAAATGTCTGGAGCTGAATAATGACACTAATATCTTCTTTAGAGCTGCTTACAGTTGAATTGAACATGTTTCATAGATGAACTTTTATACAGCTATTGAACCAAATCTGAATCTACACTGAACGGACTGGAGCTGAATGTTAACAGAACTGGTCCAGGACCAGATTTACTAAACATGGCAAATTAGCGTTAGAGCGCAATTCCATAAAAGCGCTGATGGGAGGGAAAAAATTCTGCATGTGATTTACTGATAATGCACACATTAAAGAACACAGACACAGACAGATCATTTCCATTATGACCAGTGCAGTCTACCAAGAGCAGCGCAGATTAGCGCCTACAGACATGCTTTTTTGGGGGGGCATTAAATAATGGCACAAATACCAGTAACATGACGAGCCCAAATGTTAGTAAATCTCTTTGCGTGATTCATTTTAATACCCTTCTCCCATAAATTTTGCGTCTGAAAGGGAAACTCCTACAAATGCATATTCAATAAGGTCAGACACAAAAATAACTGTCCACGCCTTTTCAGCGCTAATTCTTCACTGCGTCCTTAGCAAATTTTGACAGTATCTTAATTACTGTTAAGTAAATCTCGCTCCTACTATTTAATAATGAAGTTTGCATCCTTCATTCTGTTGTTTTCCTGTTTATTACTGTGAAACTGCTTTAAAACAATCTATACATATGTACACACAGGTCATTGTTTCATGTTAACCAATAACCAAATTTAGTGATTTAGAGTACTGTTGTAAGTAATTTCATGTTTTTAAAGTAATAAATTTATGCATTTTGTGCAGAATCCAAAGTGACTTGCATTGCCTTCAAGGTAAACATGATGCCTTCCATGGTAAGCAAACTCCTGACCTTGACATTAATATTGCCATGCTCTACTTAGTGATATTCCATTCTACTTACTGAAGTTTAAAAAAAAAAAAGTTTTAAAAAATTGAGTTCCAAAGAGGTGAAGCCCAGTGCATTTTTCCCCTACTTGCATATAAATTAAAAGAAAGAAGTAATAAAATAAATTCTAAAATAATTTCATTTAATATTTATTTATTTTCAATAAATATTTATTTTAGTGTCAATACACCCAAATGACTGATTTATTTATTTATTTATTTAAAATAATGTTAATGAAGAATCATTTTCAGAACCAGATGTAAAATCTGGATGAAGTCTTGTTTTTTGTGCTTGTTACCTTGCAATTAGGTACAGGCCCCATTATGGAGCCACTTTTTTTATTGTCCTATCAATTTTTGATAAAATCATTTAACTTTTATGTCCTGCACTTTTTGTCTTTTTTTGTTAAATATCCTGTTTTATTCAGAAAAAAAGTAAAGTGGGTTGCAAATTCTGTTTCATGTTGACTTGTGTCTGTTCTATTACTTTTTGCTCAAACTTGCAATCAACACATCACACAAATGTGATTAAAAATAGAAAACCAACAATTAAGTTTTTCCCATAAAATACAATTAACCATGATGGACAAGTCTGGGCTAGAGAAAAAAAGAGAGGGAGAGTCCCATCCTGATGTTAGGAATGTAACCTTTTCAGTGATTTCCTCCCCTATTTCCCTGAGCATCTGACATCTGAACTTTTGTCACAGCTCCTTGAATGCTCCTACATGGACAAAAAGCTACTTAGAAAACAAACTCCTTAGTGTGTCTTGGAAGGGGTGCAGAATAAGACTCTGTCTGACCCACGGGTCATGAGCGGACAGGTGCTGTAGAGAACTAGAAAGGTTTAATTACATCTGATGCCACAGTGGCATTAGAGCACCTCTGGCCTCCATTACATCACTGCCTTTGTGTGTCAGAATGAAAAACATGTGATGTGAGACTGAGCGGCCCACTGGAAGAATGCTTGAGCCGATCTCTGGACAGCTTATACATTACTGAGCATTTGGTTAGCTCCAGGAAACAGCTATTGGATGACAAGTATTTTTCTCCAGGGAACACAATGTATGTGCTGTAATGTGTAGACAACGAATAAACAGTTGAGTTACTGGTGATGCGGAATGAATCACTATTACTATTGCTCACACTTTGATTTTCTCATATTAAACTACGTCTTTATTTGTGCTACAGACGTAATACTTGAAATTGTGTGACTTGTTAATGAGGGGTGTTTGATTACTTTTATCAAAAGCAATATTTATTGATTTAGGGGTTAGTATGATTTTTTAAAATAGAAATTAATGCTTTTATTTAGCAAGGGTGCATTAAATTGATCAAAAGTGACAGTAGAGACATTTATAATGTTACAAAAGATTTCTATTTCAGATTATTGTTATATTTTTGAACTTTCTATTCGTCTCAGTATCTTGAAAAAAAAATTTCTGAAGTGTCATGTGTGACACTGAAGACTGGAGTAATGATGCTAAAAATTCAGCTTTGACATCACAGGAATAAATTACATTTTAAAATATATTCAAATAGAAATTTATTTTAATTTAAAACTAAATCACAATATTAATTTTATTGTAGTTTCTATCAAATACATGCAGCCTTGAGTATGAGAATTATAAAAAAAATAAAAAAATAAATCTTACCAACCCCAAACAGTATTTACTTGTAAATTCATACTCAATATTTTCTTACACGAGAAACTATGTAATTGTTGTGCTATTTATGAAAGTCAAGTCACAGCATGTTTGTACATTTAAAAAAATAAATAAATAAATAAAAAAAATAATAATTTCACCAGTTTGACTGATAGCGAGCCTGTTGTAAACAAGAGAGGCTGAGTGACAGTGTAATCAGCCAATCACAGTTTTTGGAAAGATTTGTGATATACAGACTACTTGAGCTCATATTAAGTAATATTTGATCATTTTTCCCCCTCCGTAGAGACCCAAATATCAGAGAGACTTGTGGGTGAGCTCTTTTGACCCGGGCCAGTAAACAAGTAAACAACCACTCAGAATACCTAAGCAATGTCGTAGCAACAACACAGACCCGTTAAACAAAATTATCAATATGATAAACTTAAGCCTCCCTTATGACATTATTAAGACCAGCTGAGCAGCTCCTCTCCTCCTCCTGATGGCTGATTTCAGTTTGTGGGTTGTTGACTACAGAAACACAAAACCGAGGCATCTCATTTGTAGTGATTTCTGTAAACTTGTTTCCACAAGTCAATGACTCGAGAACCCAGCAGTTTCTTAAACAGTTGTTTGTTTACCATCTCACAAATGTTGTTATTGCCTTTGTGTTTCTCTGTCAAACTTGACACTGTTGACAGGCAAATCTGTACAAGCCTCAAAACTAAGAGATTGGCTCTCTTATACCCGGTTATAGGATCTGGGGCATCCAAGCTGCAAACCGCACTGATATGATGCATACTTACAATACAAAAGCTCACTGCTGGGCAGAGCCCTGCTCATTTGTGTGCAGCACATCTTGTGCGTTTGTCTTTAGGAGTGTGTCTGTGTTGGTGGAGATAAGTGATATACGCTATTTGTATGGTAGAATATTGGCCATTGAAACAAAAGCCTGCTTGCGAGGCATGTGCAGTATTTTGCTCATTTTTAAGTAGCCTCAATGTAACGGCACTAAATTTAGGCATTGTTTAACATTTGTTATATGGCATTTACACTGAATAATGAATGACTTGCAGCTGTGTGTGTCTCGTAGAAACCATTAATGTCATATTTTGTGTCATGCAAATGGGTTGGTTTTTGAATAATAACAGCCTGCATTTATGTCTTCACCTCTCTTTAGTCAAATTGTTTCTAGAACATGGCCCGTTTTCTCTCAAAAATGTTTGCAGACATTAAACATGAATAGATTTTATTTGGGGAGAGAAAAATATTCAGGAACCCAAATATGTCAGAGGGAATATTAAACACTCTGGAAAAACATGACGTCCTGGAACTGCAAATACTTCATGATAAAATAACATGTCTATGAATATAGCCACAGGGATGAATATATTTAAAACGAATGCACAAATGGTACCTCGTTGATGGGTAGATACCTGGCCCTTTTTCGTCTCATGAAGATACAAATAAAATGTCTATTAAATATGGTAGCTTATTTCTGCCAATGAATAATAAATAAGGTAAATGCAACTTTTTATCTCAATTTTATTTATTTTTTTCTTGCAATTGCGAGTTCATCTCACAATTCAGACTCTTCAGAACTGTGAGTTTACATCACGCAATTCTGATTTCAGAATTCCAAATTAGGGTTGCAAAAGGATGGCAGTTTCCAAAACAATTCAGAAACTTTCCAGAATTTTTTTTTTTTTTTTTTTAATTTTTTTCTTTTTTCCAGAAAATTGTAGAAATTTACCAGAAATTTTCCATTCCTTTGCAACCCTATTCCAGATTGTGCAAGAAAATGTATTATTATTTTTTTAATTATTATTATAATTTTTTTTAATGGCAGAAGTGAGCTTCCATAACTGATATGTATCATTTTTCAAAAATATTGTTTTGTTTATATATATATATATATATATATATAGGCTTTTGGATTCCCGTTGGTTTTTAGACATAATTTCTTAATTTTTTTAGGTTTTGCTGTTAGATATACATCTAGATATTCTAAAAGACTACTTTTTGTCAAGGTTTAGATATTTTTGGTTAGATAAGTATCAGGTTTTACATTATGATTACAGTCAAACATTAAAATCTTGTTAGAAAAGGAACACATAGAAAGCATTTTTGTTACTCAGTATTTGATAATTAACAACAAAACAATAAAATAAGGAATAGATAGTGATAATTCAAAACACTTTATATAAACATTTTGTAATTAATTGATATTTTATTCAATGTAATTCAATTAATGTTAACATATTTTCAAAATTTGCTCTGTTGCAGTTTTACCAGTTCATTTCTGTGTATATATGTATATGTGTGTGTGTGTGTGTGGGTGTCTATTTTGCACTCCTGATATTCTAGAGAGTCACCCCTTGATTGCTGCACACTTTTTTTCTGACCAGTGGCTGATTTATAGTTTGTACCACCAAAAGATTCACTGAGTTTTCACATTTTTTCGTATTTCCCATTCATTTCCTATGTCGGTCATTTTTGACCGCGAAGAAGGCAAGTGTGAGTATTTTTTTTTTTGGACTCTTTAACATATCCGAATCATGTCCATGATTTTTTTTGTGTGTTCATATTGCTAATGTGATAAAAGTCACCAAGTGTCATCTCATTCTGATGAAGCTAAGATTTTTTAAATTTCAAAATATAAAATTTTTCGGTCAAAAATGACCGAAGAGGGCCAGAGGGTTGTTAAAAATATTATACATATTTTTATTGTTGTTGTTCTTAATGCCATACTCTTGCCAAATTTTGTTAAACAAATTCTCTAGTAGTAATACAAAACACATGAAAGTAGCCCCAGTATGAATAGTGGTGAAATATACTATTCTGCAGTTGTTTTACAGAAATATTTGATCGCTCAGAGACTGACACATTTACTGCAGAAAGTCTGTTCTGAGTGGAGGTGTCGATTTATTTATTTTTTCTAATGCATTTTTAAGTGTGACTCGGCTATCAATACTTTTTGGGGCGGCACACTATATGCTATGTATATAATTTATGCATTGCATCTTCTGTCTCTCTCTGTCAGTATAGTGCTCTAGTGAGTGACACCTGAACGCTCCGGAACATTTCTCATCCTGTTGTGAACATCAAACGTAGTGTTTTATTCAGCTGCTCGTCAACACTGAGGCTAAAGTCATTAACCGTGCTGCAAGTTCCTAACAGGCCCAGCGCTCATGGCTGTCACAGAATCCTGAGATTAAACAAACCTCTGCTAAGCCAAATTCATCAACGTCCTGAACAGCCACTTATACCACCTGTAGGGCTTCGTTATTTCAGAATTGCCTCTGACACAAATGGCCAGACAAATTGAAAATGTGATTTTCAATTGGTGTCTGGGCAGAGAGGCTGTGTGGATGCAGCTAGCTAAATAAAACTCAATTCTCATGCCAGAGATGAGCTCTGCTCACTTTCGAGGGCCACGGTTCTGCATTACATTCAAGTAACGACTGGTTTAAAAGCACACATTGTCAGGCGATCTGACTCAGGAATGCAATACTAGCAGCATACTATGCAACAGCATTTCAAACAGTAGTTTGCTGCATTGTCGTCACATGACCTCGCTATGCCACATATTTATTCAACTTGATCGGTAATCGTCTTAGAAATATTCAAATGTACAGCTAGATAGTCGATTTAGCATATTATCTAAAAGAGAAGAAAAGGAAGTTGTCTTTTTCATTGTAAAGGTGTGGTGCTTTTGTTGTCACTGCTACTATAATTGTTATATTGACTGGCTGACTATACATTATTCTGCTTATTGAACTGATTCTTGTTAGCTGGCTATCTAAATTAATTGAATGAATTGGTTGTCAAATTAATTGAATTGCACTTTAAGTTATTTTTTTGTGTGAGAAGTTAACCAGAGTGATACATGAGTGATACTGGCTGACTATGCATTATTGTGCTTATTAAACCACATCTTGACAGATAAATACAGTGGGGCAAAAAAGTATTTAGTCAGCCACCAATTGTGCAAGTTCTCCCACTTAAAAAGATGAGAGAGGCCTGTAATTTTCATCATAAGTATACCTCAACTATGACAAAAAAAAACAAAAAAAAACAAAAAAAAAACACGTAGGATTTTTAAAGAATTTATTTGCAAATTATGGTGGAAAATAAGTATTTGGTCAATAACAAAATTTTATCTCAATACTTTGTTATATACCCTTTGTTGGCAATGACAGAGGTCAAACGTTTTCTGTAAGTCTTCACAAGGTTTTCACACACTGTTGCTGGTATTTTGGCCTCTAGAGCAGTAATGTTTTGGGGCTGTCGCTGGGCAACACAGCCTTTCAACTCCCTCCAAAGATTTTCGATGGGGTTGAGATCTGGAGACTGGCTAGGCCACTCCAGGACCTTGAAATGCTTCTTACGAAGCCACTCCTTTGTTGCCCGGGCGGTGTGTTTGGGATCATTGTCATGCTGAAAGACCCAGCCACGTTTCATCTTCAATGCCCTTGCTGATGGAAGGAGGTTTTCACTCAAAATCTCACGATACATGGCCCCATTCATTCTTTCGTTTACACGGATCAGTCGTCCTGGTCCCTTTGCAGAAAAACAGCCCCAAAGCATGATGTTTCCACCCCCATGCTTCACAGTAGGTATGGTGTTCTTTGGATGCAACTCAGCATTCTTTCTCCTCCAAACACAACAAGTTGAGTTTTTACCAGAAAGTTCTAATTTGGTTTCATCTGACCATATGACATTCTCCCAATCCTCATCTGGATCATCCAAATGCTCTCTAGCAAACTTCAGTCGGGCCCGGACATGTACTGGCTTAAGCAGGGAACACGTCTGGCACTGCAGGATTTGAGTCCCTGGCGACGCAGTGTGTTACTGATGGTAGCCTTTGTTACTTTGGTCCCAGCTCTCTGCAGGTCATTCACTAGGTCCCCCCGTGTGGTTCTGGGATTTTTGCTCACAGTTCTTGTGATCATTTTGACCCCACGGGGTGAGATCTTGCGTGGAGCCCCAGATCGAGGGAGATTATCAGTGGTCTTGTGTGTCTTCCATTTTCTAATAATTGCTACCACAGTTGATTTCTTCACACCAAGCTGCTTACCTATTGCAGATTCAGTCTTCCCAGCCTGGTGCAGGTCTACAATTTTGTTTCTGGGGTCCTTTGACAGCTCTTTGGTCTTGGCCATGGTGGAGTTTGGAGTTGGACTGTTTGAGGTTGTGGACAGGTGTATTTTATACTGATCAAACACTTCAAACAGATGCCATTAACACAGGTAACGAGTGGAGGACAGAGGAGCCTCTTAAAGAAGAAGTTACAGGTCTGTGAGAGCCAGAAATCTTGCTTGTTTGTAGGTGACCAAATACTTATTTTACCGAGGAATTTACCAATTAATTCTTTAAAAATCCTACAACGTGATTTTCTGGATTTTTTTTTTCTCATTTTGTCTCTCATAGTTGAGGTATACCTATGATGAAAATTACAGGCCTCTCTCATCTTTTTAAGTGGGAGAACTTGCACAATTGGTGGCTGACTAAATACTTTTTTGCCCCACTGTACATAACTGGACATTGGAGTGGAAATATTGATTGTCGGAACAGTTGAACTGAACTATGTGAGAAGGGAACCAAGCATGCAAACTAGCACAACTATTTAAAAAAAAAAAATTTATATATATATATATATATATATATAGCTTTGTAAGAATTTATGCAGTTTAGTTTTATTACAAAAATATTTGACCACAGAAATCCATGATTAACCAATTAAAATCAAGTATTCCATGTTTTATAAATACTATTGTTTTGCATCTAATTTTGTGTAAAAGTCTTATTTTTGTCATTCAGATCCAATAATGAGAAATACATTTTTTTTTTTTTTTTTTTTTAAATTAACCTCTAGTTTATTTGCCAGACTAGAAATTGAAAATTGAAGCAGATGCTTTGCATTTGTGTTTATTTCAGAGCTTTGGTTTATGAAATGTGTTTGTGTACATTTTTTGATGTAGTATAATCTGGCTATTCTGTGCATACAGAGAATTAGCATTTTGTTTACATATTGGAAAAGTAGCATGGCGTAAGCTTAAGATATACTTTATGTGTTGATGTTAAAGTTAAAAATGCACAATACATTTCTCATGAAATAATAATGAAAATTGTCCAATATTACGGTATTATCTGTTTCACTCTTCCTATGACATACAGTTCTAGAAACGGATTCAGAAATGATATTTCCACCACTGTTAATAAAACCTATCAATCATGCACAGAACAGTCCAAATGTGGTTCCCAAAGGACATTCTATCTGGGAAGTGTCAACATGTAATGAAGCCATCCACACAATGGCATCCATCACTTTCCCATTATTGCTTTAATTTTACACGTCATGCAGCCGTGGATGGGGAAAATGTACAGCATTTAGAATTGAGGGAATTCCCTGTTGCATTCGACAACAGCCAATGCATCCATCATCACTCCGAGGAATGCGAACATATAGATATAGTGACTTTAAATGTTAATCTTTAGATTAAATGTGGGATATTTTGATTAGGTCTCTAAATAGAAGGGCTTGCTAGGTCATCTCCTGCATTTTAAGAAAAGAACTGAGATGGATCTCCTCCTTTGCATTTTAGATTCTTAATTTTTTCCCTGCAGGCTGAAGCAGAAACTGTACCTCTCGCGGCGGTGAATCTGACGGCCTAAAATGCTTCAGAAGCAACTTGCTACACAATACAAAAAGACTCACGGGAAGCGAAGCCATCTATACTACCACGCTACTGCACAGAATATTTATTTATAGTAGGAAAACTGTCTGTACGTATTGTTAGATTACATCTCAAAGGCCCTTTTGTGGTAATACAGCGGTTTGCTAATGAGCCATCTGAGGTGAAAAAGTGTACGCAAGATATTTTGACCACATCATAATTTAAAGAGATTTTGATCCAGCTTTACAGGATGCTAAAAGCGGAGTGTGTAATTTCTGCAAAACTAACGATTGTTTTCAAACAGGTTTCTAAACACTCTGCCACTGGTCAGCCAAACAGAATTAAATGTTGATTTATTGGTCTAGTCGAACAATATTAATAGAAAAATCAGTCTACAAATGACTTGTCCTTGCAAGTTTAATGTGCAGAGACAACTACATAGGAGCAGGGGCGCAACTGCATGTTTGCGGAGGGGTATGCAAGATCAAGACCCGCAGAAAACTTTCTGCAAATCAACGTCCAAAAGACCATGAACTAGCTTGTGCATGGAAGGATACAAACTCATCAGGGGTGGGAAAAAAAAAAAAAAAAAAAAAACCCAACACACACACACACACACACACACCACCCAACAACATACTTCTGCATGTAGCTGGAAGTTGAAAAACATTTGAATGCACAAGCCCAAAACCATTTAACAATTCCCCCCACAGCCTAAAGAGACCTTATGACATGAATGAAACACTTACTACTTCACTACGAATGTTAGGCCTTTATTTTTTGTAGAATATACATTAAAATGGCTAAAAATTAACAGTTTATGGATTAGTTGGATCAAGTATGAAGCAGAAGGCACAGGTGGTTTGACAAAAACAAAAATCACATGTTGGTGCAAAGACAAAAATTAAAATGTTACCATTTAAAGGAGAAAAAAAAAAAAAACAAACAAAAAAAAAAAAAACCCTTGTGCATACACAATACAGTACATATTAAGGACAGGGGGGTGGGGGTGTGGATGGTCTGCAGACAAGTGCTACTGATTGACAGTCAAAACAAGCTCCAGTTTCATCGGTTAAATCATTGAACGAGTTCTTTAAAAATCTTTGCTCTTCAAATTATGCAAACTAAGAACGACACTTTCAGTTCAATCTCAGGTCCTGTCTGCTTTCAGGTGACGACTAAATGCTTAAAAATAAAATAAAAAAAAAAAAGCAGCACACTTACATCCTAAAGGGCAAAACTGATAATAGTCTTAAATGTAGAGTTCAATGCAAGTGCACAAACATGGGTTTCAAAAACACCCCACCATACAACAAAATTAGCTTACACATCCATAAAACAGTGAGCTTAAAGTTGTATAAAGTGATAACTTGTTAAAAGTAGTGTGGGATGCAAATAAAATGAATGCTTACATGAACTAACAGGACACCATTAACTACTTTTCAAGATCTGCCCGAGACACGGCACTGTAAAAAGTGATGTTCACAAAAAAAAAAAAAAAAAAAAAAAAAAAAAAAAAACCCGTTGCCTTAAAATTAAGTAAATGTAAAGAGAAAAAAAAAAAAAAAAAAAAAAAAAAAAAAAAAAAAAAAAAAAAAAGTGAACGACAATTCACTTAACTTTTTATTTAAGGCAACAGGTGTTTTTTTTTTTTTTTTTTTTAAATTTAAGTGAACATCACTTTTTACAGTGTACCTGATAAATATCTGGAACAAGAATAACTTGCAAAAAAAAAAAAAAATAAAATAGTTACTTTCACAAACGGTTAATTATTACCTTCATATTACTTTTGTTCTTTTTATACAAAAAAAAAAAAAAA
The DNA here is from genome assembly GCA_039654775.1 of Spinibarbus caldwelli. Lineage (NCBI taxonomy): Eukaryota > Metazoa > Chordata > Actinopteri > Cypriniformes > Cyprinidae > Spinibarbus > Spinibarbus caldwelli. The sequence goes on along the minus strand of CM077223.1, from coordinate 5,664,683 downwards.
AAAAAAAAAAAACCCCACCCCACTTGTTCCATAACATTATCCGCCCTCCCACTCTAATCCTACCTGGATGCGTAAGTTTCGAAATCAAATTTGGGGTAAGGTTCAGGGGTTTGACAATCAGAAGAGAGATCTAGAACATTCAAGTTATATGCCATTTGCGAAACTGGACCAGTGGCTCTGGTACCAGCCACCTGTGACGTCACGATCCTACCATTGATCGGCTGAACACCCCTGAATGTGTCCACCATTAGGGGAGAGTTGGTCGCCTTGTTGACATATACACTCGTACTGAACAGGTTAATCTAAGAGTGAGGGGGAAATTGGAACGATTTAAAACTACTAAACCAAAGATATTGGAATTCCTACTTCATAATCGATGTAGGAAGACAAAAGTACTTTAGCAGTTACCAACTCCACTAAATAAGCTTTTCCCCCAAAAGACTCACCAAATCCCAGCTGACTTTTATGGGATCTTTAAAGATGGTCCAAATCACACCTTCATTGCAGTTTGGTGTGGTCAAAGAGCCAAGATAACGGTAATATTTAGTCCTGTCCACTCCAGGAAGCAGATCATCCATAGAGATATATTCAGTGATGCATGCTTTTTCACCTGAGAAGAAAGGGCGGGTGGGGAGGGGGATTTAAATATTGGTCAGTTTTGTTCAAAGGTGGCATAAGTGACTCTCAAAAGTACTAATGAAAACAAGACTGCTCAGCACATGCCCGAAGAAAAAGTAATTAAGGGATTTGTCAAAGTAAACAATTCCCAGAAAGCATCAGTGAAGATAAGATTAGTTGACTGATTATCAGAGTCTGAATCCTAAGCAGGGGGGGGGGGGGGGGGGGGGGGGGTGCGCAAGTATGCACCACTTTTTTCCACCTGAAACTTGCCTGCATTGGCAATTTTTGAAAGGTAAGAAGTTAGGGTCTTCCAGCTCTCTGGTTTTCCAATGTCATAAGTGGCCTGTGGGTTCAAAAATATATTTTTATATTGAAGGGTCTCAAACTAGTTCAATAGTTTTAAAAAAAAAAAAAAAAAAAAAAAAAAAAAAAAAAAAAAAACACACACCCCACACACACACCAACCACCTTTATTTTTAAGAGTGTAGGAAACATACCTCAATGAAGAAACCAAGAGCAGCCAGTATAGTGGAGCCATTTTGCACAACCTTATTCACTATGTGCAGCTGAAACAGATGGGCAGGACAAGTGACAACAAATAAAGTACTAGTACAAAAGTTACACTACACAGTCTAATCTCACCTCCACAGGGTATCGTTTACCATCCACAGTGTGTTCAGACCCAGGCATGAAACTGCCATTGCCCCAGTGAAGATGAAACTGAGTACTAGCAAACAGGCCTGGCAGATCACCTCCTTCCACATGCATTTTCCTGTGATCAAGTGTAACTTTAACTGAAGATAAAACCAAAACACATTAGAAGCCAGTATTAGAACATAACTCCTGCAAGCTGAAGACCCAGCTGCTACAAGCTAACAAAATCCAAACACGAAGACAGTTATAGATCTTGTTCAAATGCACAAATGACAACACAAGACCTAGGTCTTCTCACTTGTCGTGCCAGTGTTTTTAATCTCAGTCAAGGTTGTGTTGTCATCATAACCAGTGAAGGTGAAAGAGGTCAGATTGGCATTAGCCTGGACATCGGTGGTTATGATGTCTATTGGAGACTGTTGAGTGCCATTACAGTCTTTTTCTGTGATTATGGACCAAGTGACGTCACCTGAGATGCAGAAAGCATGTTAAAGCAAACTTTTGTTTTGAAGTTTAAAAGGTATTTTTTTTCCCCCATTCAGGGCCTTGAAAGGAATTATGAAGTATAGAAGAAAAACTTACTACATGATGGCATGTGATAACACCAAGCTGAGAAGAGCCCAAATACAGCAAGATTAATGATAAAGCAACTTAAAACAATTCAATGACACAAGTTTAGGAAAATGATCCATATCACAGGGTCTTATCTTACCCACAGATGTCGGTGCGCAGTTTGACGCAGGCAACAGAAAAGCTGCAACAGGTTATAAACCAAACATTCATCTTGGAGGGGGGATAGAGACATGCATGGGTGTGTTACACACTTTGAACCTTACAAAGATTCAAACAATTGTAGGTTAGAGTACTGCATTCTTACCATTTTCCTTTTGAAGTCAAATTCTACTAGTTCAGGTCACCAAATTGCTCTCTTCTGATTAACAGTCAAAACCCAAGCAAAAAAGCAGTTAAACCCTACTTTAAAACAATTACCCTGAAAGCTTTACACTCAAAAGCTTTAAATGGACAAACAAACTAAAGCCGATCATCGACATCAGATAGTAACAGGTGTTGCCCTTTTGGGTGTCAGGTGATTAAGGCTAGTTTGGATTAGGTCTCCACCCTAGAAGACGTGGACATACCTGAATTCCAAAAGCTATTAATGTCAATTCTGAGTTTTTGATGATGTCTTCTGGGGGTGGAGACCTAATATATATATGTATATATATATGAGTGAAAGTCTTATATGGGTCATGGAATATATGGGTTATATGGGTCTTATATGGAATATATGGGTTATATGAATATCATATGGGATATATGGGTCATTACTGGGATTCCTTTAAAGTGGTGGTTTACCAAAATGAATTGTTAGAAGCTTTTCACTATACTTAGGTTAATTACTGCATTTTAATACTTTTTTGCATAAATTAATGTCTTATATCTATGTTAAACCAAGCATTTTGTCATGTCCCGAGGGACTTCACAGAGTTTGTACTTAAAAAATTATTAACAAAATGTGCATAGTGTTCATGATTTTTGGCAATAATTAGGGGCCAAGCACCGAAGGTGCGTAGGCACCTATTATATCCGTTAGAGTTCTTCTTATTATTATTCTTCCGCTCTTGAGTCTATGACAGCCCATAGAACCGCTTATGGGAAAGTTGTAAAATTTGGCACACAGATAGAGGATAGCATCAATAGTAACCACAGCAAATTTGGAGTCTCTAACTCAAACTCTCTAGTGCGACCACTTGTCTAAAGTTGCACTCATGTTTATGCTAATAACTTTTGAACCGTAAGGCAGAAAATAAAAAATCTTTTATTCCTCTGAATCCTTGGCTCATGCCGAGCCGAATGAACTCCAAAATTCATAAATCGTAAGGTTTAGTTTTTTCGCTATTTTCAATTGTTCGAAAAATCTACTTTTTCGAACTCGTCCTAGGCCGTTGCACTGATTTTCACGAAAATTTAACCAGATCATCTCCAGACAATGCTAGCAAAAAGTTATAGAATTGAAGTTGATTAGTCAAACCGTTCTCGAATAACATGCGAACAAATTCTACGAAAAGCACTCAAAAATGGATGTGAGGCTATATCTACCGCAACGGTTTGGCGCATTGAGACCAAACTTGGTGTGTGTTATAACAAGCATGACCTGAGACTACCTGCAGTGTTTTGGCTCTGTGCCACCTAGTGGTCAGGAGATATGAAAAATGCATATTTTTGCTTATAACTTCTCAATGGTTTGGCCAAAAATAACAGAACTGGCCTCTTTAGATTCGGTGCATCATACCGAGTCGAATGATACCCAATTTTCCCAGGTCAGCCATTTTGAGTGTCGGCCATTTTGAATTTTGTAGTAAAATGCTATATTTTACGAATGCATTGACGTATCCTTATGAAACTTGGTATGGGTCATCAGCATGATACCCTGAAGGAGCCTGAGAAGTTTCGAGGCAGTGCCACCTAGTGGTAAAATCAAATATTCACATGCTTATAACTTTAGGTGTGGTCGACTTATTTTCACGGTAGTCACCTTTTTAGACTCCTGAATCCTTGCCGAGTCCAGCGATACCAAACTTGCCAGGTTTTGCCTTATTTTTCGGGCAGCGTTGCCCTTTAGCGCTTAAAAAACAGCTGGCAATATCTTAGAAACTGTTACTCCGATCGACTCAAACCACCGTAGGAACTTAGCGTGTCAGCTATGCACTAATGCCCAATTGCCAAAATTTTGATAGTAAGTGGCACAAAAATGCGAACAAAGTCAGCAGTCAGTCATTTTTTTCTCTTCACGTGTATAAACATGTCTATAACTCCAAAACAAAATGAGATATTTTCACCAAATTTGACACGCATATGTATGGGCACACTCTAAGGACACATAAAAAATTTGGTGGGATTGTGCCTTTTGGTGGCGCTATAATTGAACAAAACATGAAATTGCCATTGACTACAATGGAATATTATGATGTAAAATGCTATATTTTTCCGAATGCATTAGTGTACCATTATGAAAGTTTGTATATACCATGACCTGAAGTTACTCAAAAAGTGTTGAGACAGTGCCACCTTGTGGTCAAAAGTTATGATGAAATTTCAAATAAATGCTAATAGCGTTCTGTGAATTTTGCCTATTGTAATGAGACTGGTATTAATAGATTCCTTTGGTCATGCTGAGAACAGTGATTCCAATTTTGCCATAGTCAGCCAAACTTCCTGTCTGTCATTTTGATTTATGCTGAAAACATATTTTTTCGAACTCCTCCTCAACCGTTTATCCGATTTCCACCAAATTTGACTCAGATCATCTTCAGACCATGCTGGCAAAAAGTAATGGATTTTGTGTCGATAGACGAAACCATTTTTGTATAGCGCTGGTACAAAGTTGAGGCATGATGGCAAACTGACTCTGAGGCTGTATCTCTCCAATGCTTTGGCATACTGACACCAAATTTTGTGTGTTTCATTGTCAACTCACACAGAACACATCACACCGATTTGATAACAGCTCCACCTATTGCTCAAACGTGATAAGCCAATAAATCATATTACTAGATGTTTATTTATGATTTTTCAGCCGTTTCAACTGAAATCATCCTAAAATTGTTTTTAGTACTCATTGTTGCATTTGGTCTGATGCTCCATGCTATGCTTAGCTCCTCATTTTGTAGCGGGAGTGCTTGGCCCCGTAATTGCTGCTTGCAGCTATATTGTTTTATTTGTGTTCCTTTCTTGTCAACAATATTTTTCTAAAAAAATAAAAAAAAAAAATAAATAATAATAAAAAAAAAAAAGCGAGATGTCCCTCAGTCTGAACTCAACCCGTCACACTGACCATTCTATGCCCATAATAATTTAGACTCCACACATTTGTGACATCATTTACCAGAAATTACGTCATTCAGGTCTCTTCAATAGTGGTGTAGAAAATGGTTAGTAGTATCTAACTTTTTATTCACATTTTTTGAGGCGTGTTATAGTCAGGGAGGGTACTGTCAAGCTTAACAACTCAACCCCGTCACATAAAATTAAGATGGAAAATGACTATTTTTCAACATTTCATTTTAATCCATAAGTATATACAATGCACTTATTTTATCGTTGCTACTGTATATATGGTCTACTCTCCTACACTACATGAGGAGCAGTGGTCAATTTGAGTGAAAAACCACAATTCTGTCACAAGTATATATATTTTTCATTGTTTCGGGGTTGTAAACTTGTGGTTGCGTTATTTACTTAATTTTTAATTATTGTAATTAAAAAATATAAAAAAGTCATGGTTTCAGTAAATAGGCTATATACTTACGAAAGTCATGTGAAATTTTATTCAAAATAGAATTTTTTTTTAATGTAATATGTCCAATTAAACCTTGACAAGCATCATAAATCAGAAATTGCACCCACATTTGCAGCAGAAAGACAATGTTGGCCCTTGCAGATATGTTGACCCAGAAAGAAGGGGACAATATGAGCGAGAAACAAAACCGAAAATTAAAATTGAAGGCAATGTATCCCTTCAAATGTGTTACAGTCTTCAACCCTGTCACACGTGGTCACATTAATATATTTGCGGGAAAAAATAAGAAAGACAATTAAGAATGAAAGCATTTCTTGCTGATTACCATCTGACATGTTAAGGACTAAAACAATAAAATCATTTTCTCCTCCAAATTCAAAATCATCCTACATCGCTGTTTTACCTTTTTTTTGTAAAGGGCGTTTGTCCTTCTTTGCATGTTCACTTTGTAAACACTGGGTCAGTACTTCTGCAGCGATGTAGGACGATTTAAGATGATTTTGAAGTTGGAGGAGAAAATGAGATGGGAGTTTTCCAACATACCCTAACTGTATTGAACCGGAAAACACAGAGTTCACACAGAGCTAGACAAGACGAGCGTTTGAGGTTAAAAAGTATATAAATTTAAATATTTTTTTAAGAAAATAACCGATCATTTCACTAGATAAGACCCTTCTTCCTTGGTTGGGATCGTTTAGAGTCGTTTGAAGCTGTATTTAAACTGCATTTTGGAAGTTCAAACTTGGGGGGCATTGTAGAAGTCCATTATATGCAGAGAAATGCTGAAATGTTTTCCTCAAAAAACATAATTTCTTTACGACTGAAGAAAGAAAGACTTGAACATCTTGGATGACAAGGGGGTGAGTTTGTTCTGAAAGTGAACTACTCCTTTAAGTTAAGTGGTCTAAATTTATTTATCTGTATTTATATATTCTGTGGAAGGCATAGGACCAAGAAATGTTTGTCCAATCAAAACGCTTGGTCCGATCTTCCTTCCTGGTATTGTAAGACTTTTACTAACTGTACTATAAAGTTTTCTCACCGGTGAATGACACATGATGTAGCCCAGCAGTTCCCAATTCCAGTCCTTACTAGAGAAGTGTGAAGTGTGACATATACCTTTTTAAAGGAAAGGGAAAGGGGGAAAGGGAAGTGGTGTGTGGCCAAGTATGGTGACCCATACTTGGAATTTGTGCTCTGCATTTAACCCATCCAAGTGCACACACACAGTAGTGAACATACACCTGGAGCAGTGTATGTTCACTACTGTGAACTTTAACTTTAAATAGTATTTATTTTAAATAAATACTATTTAAAGTTACGTCTTGCACACTTTAATTCCCTTTGTATAGAACATATACGCTCGAATAGAACAAAGGTTGCACGTGATAAGAGATACATATGAAATGCAGAGGGCTGGAACTGGCTGATGTAGCCTATGTTGTATCTGGTATTCTGGTCTGTGAGCGTATATGTGTCCAGGGGGCGTGGCTTTGGACGGTGATTGGTTCGCTTTCAGTGCTATCAGGCTAAAGTTAGCATTTTTCAATATCTCCTACTGTACCTTTAATTTAGTCTGGCTTTTGCATTGCATCTTCACATTAAAGCAGCCCTAACTCGCTGTTTAAAGTGCCCCTATTATGAGTTATGAAAGGTTCATATTTTGGTTTTGGGAGTCCCCAACAACAGGTTGACATGCATGCAAGGTCAAAAAACACTTTCATTTTCTTATTATATGCATTTATTTTTACCTTATTTGCTCAACGACTCCCAAACGATTCGTTCAACGATTCACTTTCCCAAACCCCTCCTTTGCGTGACGCTAATCTGCGGTGATTGGTCGATTTCATTTAAAGCAGTGTTTGTGAGCTTTTAACGCTCCAAAAGCTGCACCTAGTGGCAAAGAATGAATTTGCATTTTCATTCAGACCAACGCGAAAATCAAGTTTTCCCAGGTCTGCGTGTGCAACAGGTGGGCGGACAATATGCTAATGCTTCATTTTAACGTCAACATGAAACGGCTTGGGATTCGTTTTAAAAACGACTCGTTTCAATGATTGAGTCGACTCTTTCTTTTGAAAGACAATAACTTTATACACGGTGCACTTTCAGAGTTAAAACTTTGCAGGATGTTTTCATTCACTTAGAGTTGTGTTACATACTGCATGAAAGGTAATTTTTAAAAGTCCATAATAGGGACACTTTAAAAATGCCTTTAGATACAAGGTCCATAGGAGAAAGTATTTTAGTATTGAAAAATTGCACACTGCAGCTCTAATGTGATTTACAGTATGCAAGTTTGTTGTTCCTCTATCTATCCTCTTATTTTAGGGCTAGATGAAGAGTTCAGTTGTTTGGTTCAAATGGACATTGTCTAGAATACCGATAACCATGTAATGGTGTAATAAATAAACAATCTGCAAATGAATCAGAGTTTCTTTAAGCTTTTAAATACCAATTTAGAATTATCTTTGCTGTAACTTTGTTGACAGAGGTGTATTTTTTTGATTAATTGCAATTTTGCTGTCTGTTTTATTATTTGTTTTGTGTTTCATAGTTCTTTTATGGTTTAGATTTTTCTGTGTAGCCTATTATAGGCTTTTAATGGCAAGTGTTTGCAACAACTTGACGAGGGTGTTGTCAGTGTGCATTTACAAATACGACCATATACATTCGGTCAGTTTCTTCTCATAGTTGCCTGTATGACAAGAGAAAGTCTCTGAATATCTGCAGTGATTTTATAGCATTTTACCACTGTATACCATGGTCTGTCTGAATACTCAATTCTGATTGGCTGGAAGGTGTCCATTAAAACCATTTACAGTTTTTTACAATCATTTTTGCACTAATAACAGAACCTTCACGTCATTTTTCAAAACTCTAGACACAAAATTCACAACCGATGATCAAAATGCACATTTTTCAAAACACTTAACACTTTTTCCAAATGCTTGGATACAATACACATGAGCCAAAGATCTTTTGTTCATTGAATTAAAATCACCGGTTCAAAATGACACAACTTAACTTCAAGGTATTACTGTTTCAAAATGCAACTCACTCATTACATCTGAATTGAGTGTTTATTCATTTCATTACAATGATCTAACTATCAATTGATACAACTGCTCAAAATGTTACATAACTGTTGCATTACTCTTGAAGCATAGTTTTTTTTTTGTTTTTGTTTTTTTATGGAAAATGATGAACAGCTGGAAGCTGATGAAAACCATTCATATTTTTGGATGAGGCAGGTTTTAACCTGGCCATGACATGGAGGAGAGGTTGAGAGTGGTTGAGGGCGGCCCAGAACGATGTTTGTTGGGGGCCTGACCACCCCCCACTGAATGTGAATTTGAGGGGCTTCATAACAAAATCAGTGCAATGGACCCATAATTCCTAGCAACAGCACTGAGTGCAATCATGGTTTCAGGCCCATCCACAGTTTATCACCTTGTATTTACCCCCATACTCTCCTTTCCTTACTGTAACCCGACTGAAGAGTTTTTCTCCTCATGGAGGTGGAAGGTTCACAATACACCCCTTCACAAACAAGTCCCTCTTCTCCAGGCCATGAATGATGTGTGCAGTGACATCACAGGAGACCAATGTCAGGCCTGTATTTGCCATGCAGGAAGATTTTTTTCCCAAGATGTTTAACTAATGAAAACATCCATTATGATGTGGATGAGAACCTGCATGTGGCCAAACCCACAAGACAGGGTTGACAAAAACATAGAAGAGCAGTGAGGAACTGTGACTTTTCTAATCTAATTTTTTCTTATTTAATTTTTTTTTTTTTTTTTAATATTTTGTGAGTTGATTATTTCATCAATAATTTTCAAATGTTTAATGACTCCAGTGTACTTTTCTCTCTAGTCTATTACAATGATATACAAATGTGTGGAACCATAATGAAAGCTGCATCATGTGTTTTGAACAGCTATATTTAATGATTGTACTAACAACTAAACAGTGAAACTATGGGTATATTGTGTGTGGGTGATCTAAAATAATGTTCCTATGATATTTCATAATAAATGAGTATTTTGAACCAATGCTTCTGCAAATGCAAGGCTTCTTTAAAGATATAAACGCAATACGCAAAGTTTTGACCATTGGACAGCCTGTGTTACAAATAATGACTGTTTTGAGTTTTGTGTCTAGAGTTTTGAAAAATGACATGAAGGTTCTGTTATTAGTGCAAAAATGATTGTAAAAAACTGTAATACACAGGTAGTTCAGTAACAGAGCCGTTACTGATGAAAACAACCATTTTTACTCTTTTTGTCAAATATTGCCCTGCAAACATCGATGACAGCTTTAACTTTTCAATGCTGGCAAATGACCATGGTATAAGCGGATTAATCCATGGCTAGGTGTGAATTAAATGATTTTAATGCACTTTGCTGAGATCCTTTGCCTCCATGTTGTGCATTAAAATCATTAAATGCACAACTAGCCATGGATTATCCCTTACATAAAGAGTTCTTTGTAAACAGAAAGATATCCTTTTTAACTCAAGGATATTTACTGAAGGCTTATGAGAGTTTTTTTTTTTTTTTTTTGTTTGGTGGGAGTAAACCTGCTCCAGTGAGACAGTGAGACTCCAGTGAGATTATTTGATTCCTGAAATTATGGTTTGTTAAACTGCTCAAATGGGAAGAGCTAAAACTGTTTGAGAAAACCCAAAAGACAAATAGACACAGATTTTAAAGAGAGAGCACACCCAAAAATGAACGTTTTTATCTTGATTATTTACCTGTACACACCTGTATGACTTTCTCTCTTCTGTGGAACACACAAAAGATATTTTGAAGAATTTTTCTCCTTTTTTTTGGTGTTTGTTTTTTCTGTACAATGAAAGTCAGTGGGGTCCGATCTTGTTTCAAAGTGTATTCGTTTGGAACAACATGAGTGTGCGAGTAAGTTATGACAAAAAATGTCATTTCTTCTCATCTCTTTAAGAGTCATATGTACAGTAGATTATAATGACCTCTACTGTGGTGGAGAGGAGACAAGAAGAGATTTTCAGTATGAGCCAGAGGAGGAGGTTTTCTCCAGCAGAGTGTTTGTTCCTCCAGAGGTTTCTTCCTCATCTCATTCAACATCTTAGGGAGTTTTACGCTGACTCTGTCGCCTGTGGCTGCTTACTAGAGGGTTTGTGAGCCACTATTGTTTGTAAAGCAGCTTTGGAACAATATGTATTGTGAAGAGCACTATACAAATGATTCGATTTGAGACGAGAGAGAGAAGAAACTAAGCGAAATGAGAGAGATTAGAAAAGAGAAACAAAATGAAATTTTATTTGTGGTTTTGTTATATGATTATAGTTATAGTCCATTGTTTTGGACCTGTTTAACTATTCCACATATGTTAACCAATTATAATTATAGTAATTATTAGAAGGTCACTTTACTGTAGTTTTGACAAGTACACTACACTGTTCAAAAGTTTGGAATTGGAATGATAAAAAAAAAAAAAAAAAAATTATGCTCATTAAGACTACATTGATTTGACCAAAAATACAGTTAACAGTCATATTGTGACATATTTTTACAGTTGAAAATAATTATATTTCTATTATATTTCTATTGTAAAATGCAATTTATTCCAGTGATCAAAGCTGAATTTTCAGCATCATTACTCCAGTCTTCAGTGTCACGTGATCTTTCAGAAATCATTCTAATATGCTGATTTAGTGCTCAGGAAATATTTGCTATTATTATCAGTGTTGAAAACAATCATGCTGCTTAATATTTTTTTGTGAAAACCATGATATTTTTTCAGGATTCTTTGTTGAATAGAAAGTTCAAAAGAACAACATTTAATTGAGAAAAAAAAAATCGTTTGTAACAGTTTATTTATTTATTTAAAGATTTTACTTTTGATCAGTTTAATGGATCTTTGCTGAATAAAAGTATTAATGTTGAATATTTTATCTGATGTTTGAATAAGTTCACAAGTTTTGGCATTTATCTGTTTTGTATATAGTATATGTATTTTTGTGTAATTCTTATTTGTCAGTATTCTGTTTTGTTATAGAAAACAACAACCAGCCAACTACGTATAAAAAACGATTAAAAGATTTTAATGTACACACACTAATGTGTTTACACCCAAACCGGTGAGCTCAAAAGGAAATAAACCTTTATTTATGAGACGATAAGAGAAATCTTGCACCTCTGCAGAATAAAAGCCACTTAATTTGTCAGTTTGGTTTGCAATATAGAAACCTCTGCGTTTGAAGCAGTGCAGCATTTTTAAATGTAAACAAGGACGGAGAAAAATAAAATGATGCTGTGAGAGCAGTTCTCAAAAAACACTGTAAGGCCGACTGCTAGACTCTATCTTCTTAATTGACTGCGTTGCAGATCCAGACTCTGTTTAATGCAAATGAAAAACAACACAACACCTGGAGCAACTGTCAACCAGACTGTCTCTGGCTCTGAACGCGGGAAAGAGAGATATTTATGGAAAAAAAGATCTGTAAGAAACAATCTGAAATACCATCCATTACGGTGAATAAACAGAAGTGCTGACAGAAATCATTAGAAATGAAATCAGAGGCGAACGTCTAATCTTGCCAGTGTTTTTGTTAGCATTATAATGTTGTTCCAGCATATGCTGACAGGTCTCCCATCTGTTCTAGTAATAATTAGATGTGTATCAGCGTTCTGCACACTGACAGAGACTCTCTGTCTCTCCAGGAACTGCCAAATTACTGCTCAAATGTAAGACACAAGTCAATATGGTGCACAAGTTATCTTCTTGCTCATGTAAAGCCCCTCAGATCTCTGGAGAGGAGAACGTGTGTGTGTGTGTGTGTGTGTGTGTGTGTGTTGAACCTCCCACCTGGCAGAAATTGTTAAAACAAACACATCATTTGGCTAATGATCTGTAATAATGAATAATGAATTTGGATAATGTGTACATGAGCCTATGTGCATATACAGTACATAATGCATTATAATCAGTCATATGTTCACATTTGTAAACACTGTTATGGTTATAGCTTTAAAAAATGTGGTGAATTAAATTGTTTTATGTGTCAGTTCATTCTCATAATTGATGAATTTTGCAACATTAACTGTTAGTTGTCTGCTTTTGATCTATATTGTATAAAACTCATAAATAAATGTGACTTGACTTTTATAATGCATTATGTTCTTTAAAAGTGTAGTAATTATTGGTAAAATTAAAATATATTATGCCTGATTTCATTCCATATTATGAATACCTTTCATGAAGGTATTCACAGTTATAATGCATTACAGACTTCACATATGTTAGCTCAATTTACATCAACAGTCAATTGGATATATTTTACTGTTATTACATTGTACTTCATGTTTTCAAATGTGTTCACTGAAACACAGGCAGGTCTTGACGTCTCAGAAACGAGTGTAAGAGTAAGTCTGATGTCTGTGTTCTCATGGGAGTTTAGGCTGATGAGTCATTCTGTGATTCTGTGTTCTGCAGCAGTGTGGACTGTGGAGGCAAACAGTCTCACAGCGCCACCATGTGTCTACATCATATATCACATTTATTTGCATTTGTTATTGTAATTGCACTATGCTTTATATATAGTGTATCAAATGACCACACATGAGTAAGATTGTTAATGTTTTTGAAAAGTCTTTTACTTATCAAGGCTGCACTTATTTGATGAAAATTACAATGAATACAGTAATATTGTAAAATATTATTAAAATTTTAAATTGCTGATTTCTGTTTTAATGTATTTGAAAATATTATTTTTTTCCTGCATGGCAAAGCTGAATTTTCAGCGTCATTACTGCAGTCTTCAGTGTCACATGATCCTTCAGAAATCATTCTAATAAGCTGATTAGCTGTTAAAAAAATAAATGAATAAATAAATATAAATATAAATATATTGTAGTGCAGAAAACAGTTGTGCTGCTTAATGTTTTTGTGGAAACTGTGAAACATTTTTCTGGGTTCTGTAACAAATAGAAAGTACAAAAGGACAGCATACTTGAAGTAGAAATCTTATGTAAGATTATAAATGTATTTACTGTAACCTTTGATCAATTTTAATTTGTCCTTGCTGAATAAAATTAACTTCTTTCAAAAGAAAGAAAAAAAAAATCTTATTGACCCCAAACATTTGTAGTGCATATTTTTTGCTTGTCTGCTTAATCATTTGTAATTGTGGTATCATTCCTAATGATGCATAATATACACTTAATTCCAGTGAAGTATGTTATGTTACAACTTCAAAAACAATATTCATTGTGTCATTGTGAAAATGTAACATTTTCAGTGCTATTGTCAATAATTGGACATGCTGCCATACTATATGGGCTAAGTTTTCACAATGGGATCCTTTCATTAAACAGCTTACTTTAGAAAAATTAGGAACATGGTCTTCGAGTTAAAATTTGCTTTCATTATGTTGTTGATTCAGTTTATGACAGTTCTTCAATGCATTTGTGTAATTGCACTTGAATTGTTGAATTGTTTTAGACTGTTTAAACTCTAAACCTCATTCAGCTGCTACAGAGCCAAAGTGCACACTTCCTGTGTGAAAACTAGCCCCCACTCCCTGCTTTTACTTTGGTAGATTTACCACATATTCGTATTACAAAAAGTGCACTTATTGCTAAAGGTTACATTGATGGAAGACCAGATCTTTAACCACCAGGTTTCATAAACCTCCACAGTGCATCATCTTTCAGTGCGGCTGAATGTCCTTCACAGGCAGCACACTCCTGCCCCCGTACGGCAGTCCAAACATAGGCAGGGCTTCTGCTGTATGGAGACCCTGGACAGGGCCGAACTGCCTCATGTGAAACTGCTGGGCGAGTTTGCAAGTCATGACGCACAGGGCGAGAAACGAGGCCAGCAACTCACCCAGCAGGAAAGCCAGATAGAGAGAGTGAACGGCCCGCTCCAGAGGAAGAATGATGGTGTCTTCATCAGCGATGAAGAAGAGGAGGACCGGCAGCTGGAAGAGGAACGAGATCAGCCAAAATCCAGCCAACTCTGGAACCTAAGGAGAATGAAGAAGGGGAGAATTAAAGTATCACTTTGTAATAAACATTAACATTTCTTTTAGGCTGCTACTGTTCTCTATTTATTTATTTGTTTGTTTGTTGTCACTACTTTCATGGTTATTCATTTTGTTTTATTTCTATTTAATTAATTTGATTTACCAGTTGTGGTCACTATCACGGTTTGTTTATTTTGTATATTTGTTTATTCATTCATTTATATGTTGTCACTACTTTCATGGTTATTTATTTGCTTGTTTATATTTAATTTCTATTTAATTCATTTATTTTATCAGCTGTGGTGAATATGTTTATTTATTTATTTCATTTTTATTTAATTGTTTTATCAGCTGTGGTCACTGCGTTTATTTGTTTATATTTTATTTTTATTTAATTAATTTGTTTTATCAGCTCTGGTCATTACTTTCATAGTTATTTATTTTATTTTTTTATTTCCATTTAATTAATTAATTTTATCAGCTGTGGTCACTACTTTCATGGTTTGTTTATCTATTTTGTATGTTATTTTTATTTAATTTTTTTTTTTTTATCAGCTGTGGACACTAATTTTGTGTTTTGTTTATTTATTTATTTTATATGTTATAAAGTTCATAAAATTACAGTGTGTCATTTTGGAGCTTGAAAGCTCTGGTCACTAATTTTATGTAGTAAATTTATGTTTAATTTGTGTGTGTGTGTGTTTTTTTTTTTAATTCATTTTAGGTGGTTTATTTTTTTATACATATATTTACTTATAAAGATAAATGTACTGTCATAATTTTAATGATTTTAATGAGTAAAATCAAAGTACTTTCATTAATAACATTAACACATTTTTATAAATTAATAGCATTAAAATTAAATTAATTAATTAATTTATCGTGCTTCTATGTATAAGCATAGTATAAACTATGCTTCTAAAGCATAGTTTATACTTAGTCCCAAAGTAAAAAGTTTTACTTTTTCACCTGCCAGACATAAATACTTTCCAGTAGTGAAGTGTGAGTAAAATTAGCATTTAATCTTATGATTTTCTCACTTTCTGACTATTTTATTTCTCTTTTACACACATAGGCTCTATTAGGCCACGAGCAGTGTTCAGATTAATGATTTCTAACATTTTTTTATGCTTTACCTTCTTTTTGAAATTCCCAACATAACTGAGATACACCCCGCAACACCTCGAATATGCTGATCAGAACCATCCCTGTCATCAGCAGACACTGATAATACGCTGGCAGATAACATCACTATGGAAATGGGGAAAGAAACAAAGGTAAGTTGAAATATGATCTTAAAAATATCCACAACCCTAGTCTGACCTCAAAAAATACAGCTTATCCAAATATTATTACAAGTAGGAGAGCAGGGGTGCAGGACAGTGAGGATCTTTCATGTCTTGACATCAAAAATGATAATTACAGCAGCATCTCAGTGAACTGCTGTGATTTAGCTGAGCTATTAAAGGTACAATATATAAAAGAAGCACTTCAATGTGTAGTTCACAAAGGCAGACCATCACCATGGATACAGGAGCCGTTCTAATGTTTGAACACACTTTATCTTGCAGTGCTGCTAATGGCCTGCCAGCTGCAGCTATTACGGATGTGATGTTCATGCATTCATTTTAATAATCAATTAGAGTAAAGTCACTAAAACGCTCCCTAAAACTGTTTGAAAGTGTTTTCGGTTAGTTCAGAACTCATTTCTCTGAACCTCTTCAGCCTTCTGCATATTATAGACATAAAAAAAAAAATGTTTTAAACAATTAGGTTTATCATTTTATCATTTCCCTGAGGTCCACTTATAATGCTGCTAAAGTTATAATTTTAAAAATTATAATAAAGTTATAACTTCTGCATTTTGCAGCAGTTCGGAACAGGGTTATTAGTTATCTAAAACCATTAAAAAACATTACTTGAAATAAACTTTAACTGAAATAAAAGAATAATAATAATAAAAAAAAACTTAAAATTAATTTAAAATATATAGACTTGTTTAGAAAATAGTAAAAAATGACAAATTACTAAAATTAAAATGAAAACAGAAAATATAAGAATGAAAATCTCATTCAAAATATTAACAAAGTCTATAAAATAACACCGGTTCAGAAGTTGTTAGGTGTTAAATATGTTTTCATACACTAAAACCATAAAATAATAAATGAAATAAATGTTAACTGAAATAAAATATTATTATTATTATTATTAACTTTTTTTTTCAGCTAGTTGACAATATAACATTTCTCATTTTAATTTAGTTGAACTTGAAGTAATAAAATAACTACAACTAAAAAGATTAAATAAAATTAACTATATAGACATTTTTGTCAAAAATGACAACAAAATTACTAAAAGATTTCATTAAAATAAAAACAGAAACTATAAAAATGTTACCAAAAACTACAATAATATATCAATGATACTAAAATAACCCTTGTTCAGAAGAAATTAAAATGTTTTCATAATGTATTGTGCACTTTTATTTTGAAAGATCAAGGATCTTCTCATAATATGACACACATAAAGTAAGGATTTGTTTATTGACAATATCTTTATGACTATAATTGAATGTACCTTTAAATGCAGCATTAGCACCTCAGAGATCCACCAGAAGGGGAAGAAGAAGATGTTGAAGTACAGCAACATCTGCAGCGGGAGATGAGACGAGACCTCAGCACACACTAGACAGCAGCACAGCATAGTAAGAAAGATCACTTAACAAGGTGTTTAATAGTAATGTTTAATCAAATATAATTACTTTTTAAATTGTTCATTATTATTTCCTTCATCACCTGGGGTAAATTACATAACTCTTTTTAAGTAGGTTGAACACTTCCATTGAAATATCAACTATTATAAATCACTTTAACCAAAGTTTTATTTTATTTTATTTTATTTTATTTTGTTATTTTAAGTAAAATTCTTAAGTGTATACAGTTTGTTTAATATAAAGTATATGGGAATGTATATATAATTTATACATAATCCTAACCTTATATATTATATTATGCATGTATGTATATTTAAAGCAATCTATGTAGTTATATTTAAAATAAAATATTTATATTTTGACCTCCTAGATTGATCAACATTTTCTGAAGATTAGGCATCTCCTTAAAAATGAGCTTTTAATAATTTCAGTTTTTTTTTTTTTTTTGTTTTTGGTCATGTTCAGAGAAACTGCCTGTAAAAATACCAGTAATGGTGAATTCTTTTTTATGTATTACATGATATCCATTTGTACAGTGTTACAAAGACCAACAGTCTAACAAATGCATAACCTCCATAATCTAGGCAGGCTGTAGAGTCGTTTGCTTTGTGTTTGGCAGACGTCTTACCTTCGTTACCTTGATAAGGGTCCCTGAAGTCTCCGCTGTCTCGCGTCCTGTTATTTATAAACACTGAGCCGCTGACGTTAGCCAGACCCACTCTCAGGTTCTGAGGGATCCACGTGTAAAACACAGGCATGCTGGAGACCACATGAAACACTCATCCACGCTCTTCCAAGCGCTAACCAGATTAAATCTGAGGAAACAGATGGAGTCTGACAGCAGATTAAGATGTTGCTCTCACCAGTAACTTCAGTTGTTACTGGTAAAAAAATAAAAAATGGTAAAACATAAAAAAGTAATAATTTTCATATTCAGTATTTTACCTATAGATCAAGAAAAACATGTTTTTCCCCCCAGAATATATATTTTGGATTAAGTTTATTTTTATATCCAATTAGCAAATTGTTATTTCTTGTTTTGAAACACAATTCTAACCAATTTAGTGTTGTTTATGCTTAAAACAAGTACAATATTTCTACAATATATATATATATATATATATATATATATATATATATATATATATATTTATTTATTTTCTGCTGACAATGGTGACTGAAACCTAGTTAGTTGTGTTTTTATTTCATTAAACTTAATCCACTTGTTTGTGTGTGTGTGTATATATATATATATATATATATATATATATATATATATATATATATATATATATATATATATATATATTTTTTTATTTTATTTTATTTTACTTTCTAAATTTTTTTTTCTGAAACTATTAAAAGTTAATTTTTAAGGATATATATATATATATATATATATATATATATATATATATATATATATATATATATATATATATATATATATATATATATATATATATATATATATATCCTTAAAAATTAACTTTTAATAGTTTCAGAAAAAATAGAAAATGTATTTAAGAAAATTAAAGTAAATTGAAATATAAATAAAAAAAAATATTATATTTTTTTTTTCAACTTATTTTTAAGTTTGTGCCTCATATTTATTGTGTTTTTAGAGTAATTACCTGTAATTGTGGTTTTTAGAAAGAAACTCTGATTAGCATTTTGAATGTTTGAGAGGTCCAAAATTTGAATATAATACAATTCTAATTAATTAGTTTATTCTTGACAGCTAATTTTGTTTAGAAATGCAAAACTCAACAATTAGGCTTCTCATTTATTCTGAAAGCTTCAACGAACGACTTGCCACCTATTTTCATTAATGGCCATCTTTCCGTGGGTTTGTTGTGTAATTGCTTTCCTTTGTGAAAATCAAGTAGGCTCATGCATTTTAATGAAACGCAACGAAACAGCGACACACAAGCCAAAGCAGTAGGAAGTTTATTGTAAAATCTCTATGATGAGGACAGCGCTGAGCCGGACTGCCTCCAGCCATCTGTGCGTCGGTCCAGAGTCCAGCCGTGTTTCTGAGCTTTGAGACTCTGGGCGTCATTGGCGGCAGGCTGCAGTCCCGGCGCTGACCAGCGGGTGTCACAGTTCGTCCCGAGGCGCTTTTAAAGGGAAATGTTTGAACTCCTCAGGGACCTCCTCGCCTTTCTGTGACCTCTTATAGAAACCCAGAGAATCCAGCAGGCTGCTGATCTCATCTGCCTTCATCTTCTTCACAGGAACAACCTGAGGTCAGAGAGTGAAAGATATTAAACAGACTTATAAATCTCGTAGTTGTCATATTATAATTGTCATATCACTGAATTACTAGTTATATTTTTTTAAAACTTAGTTTTTGCATTTATCTTATTACATTTTATTTATTTATTTATTTATTTTTAAATTTTGTAGTTTCAACATTTTATTATGTTTTATTACAAATTTTAATTTGTTTGACATTTTTATTTTTAGTTCAATTAGTTCTATCTTTACTTTAAAAGTTCTTTCATTTTATTTATTTTAATTATTTTACATAATATACATATTTTAATATGTAATATTTTACCATAATATTTTTTTTCTCAGTGACATTTTTACCTTTTGTGAATCATTTGAAAATAATCACTGTATTTAGCATTTATACATTTTTTTAAAACACCCCTAGTCAGGTTTGTTGATTTTTTTCATCTTCTCAAAAGGAGAAGATGAAGAGAATATTCATGCTGCTCTTTCCATTACTACAATCAACAAAAGCCAATAGTGAATTAAAAAGTATATATATATATATATATATATATATATATATATATATATATATATATATATATATATATATATATATACACACACACACACATATATATATATATATATATATATATATATATATATATATATATACACACACACATATATATATATATATATATATATATATATATATATATACACACACACACACATCATGCCATTGGTTTTGTGATGGATTGTGACACTTGTTTGCATATGCATGAATGATATTTAAAAAATACAGAGACATGCAGGTTTTTCAACAAGTAACAAATGCAGTAATCATCTAAAATCTCCAGTGTTGAGTGGAAAATTTTTATAATGCAAATGAACGAACGAACACTTGTATGTAAAATAATCACATTGTCCTTACCTTCACTTCCTCATCCTTCTCGTTGTAGAAGATCAGACGTGGGTTTTTATCCTCTCCTGAATCGTACTCCAGGTTGTGACTTTAAACAGCAGGTTAAGGTTAACGGCACCAGACAGATGACCTCTGAGGCCATGAAGCGCATGACTCCGGCCTCTAAGTGTTTAAACATATGGCAGCACAGAAAACGGCACTCTGGGCCTGTAAAGATTTCATTAACGTTTACATCCCTGTCAAATGCTCTTACCAGAACTACTTGGAAGAAATATGAAAGATACTTTTCAACATTCTTTAAAAAGACTAATAGCACTAAACTGAAAACACTGGAATTACAAGAAAATGGGAGTGATTTTAGATGATAATGTCAGGATACTACAATGCCCATCGCTCCATCAGAAAATTGTAGAGCTCTGGCATCTTCTTTATGGATCATCCCACTACACTGGGAGCCTGGGAAGGGATTGTAGAGAGATTAACAATCGCAAAACAATGAAAACAAGTGTTTTAACTCATGTAACGGTCTTCTTTGGCATCAAATGTTTTCTGAGGTCTTGACATTGTAGTTTATACAGTATTTGGAATAGAGCTTTTAGTATTTAATTAAACAATTTATGCTACTGTTCAAAAGTCAGTACAATTTTTTATCATATAAATTAATTTCTTCAGCAAGGATGCATTAAAAATCAAAGCTTGTTTTGGCCATGGAATAAAAAAATAAAACTGGTGATTTTGTATCTCACAATTCAGACTCAGAATTGCAAGAAAAAAAGTATAAATTGTGAAAATTTCACCATTTTTTTTTAAGACACTGTATAAAAAAGGTTGGGGAAAAAAGTCAGAATTGGCAGAGAAAAAGTTGCATTTACCCACAAAAAAGCTCAGAATAAACTGACAACTGAGAAAAAAGTGGCAATTACCTATAGTTTTTTTTTTTTTTTGATGTTATGTTGATGTTATAAAACATTATAGATATTTATTTATATTTTAAATAAATGTTGTTATTTTGAAATTTATATTGAATAAAGAATCCTGAAAAAAATGTATCATGATTTCCACAAAAATATTCATTAGCAAATCTGCATAGCAGAATGATTTCTAAATTATTATGTGACACTTAAGACTTGCATCACAAGAATAAACTACATTTTAAAATATAGTAAATTAGAAAACAGTTTTCTTAAATTAGAATTTCACAGTATTACTGTTTTTCCTATATTTTTGATCAAATAAATGTAACCTTGTAGAGCATAAGAGACTTCTTAAAAAAAAAAATAATAATAAATAAATAAAAAATTACTAACCCCAAACTATTGATGTGTAGTGTTTGCATTTGTATTGCCTAAAACATTTTAAACCAATTATATTTTAATCTCATTAACTTCTATATAGTTTGATGCAATGGACCATGAAAGTGACTTTTTTGAACAAAACTCTAGCATATATAAAGTGTCCAAGCTAGTATTGAGCACTCACCAAAAGTTTCCCTCTGGCTATAACAAGCTTTTCCTTCTCAGCACTGCTTTCTGAAACATTTTCAGCAGTTCTCCCCGTGGCACACAGAGTCAGAAGGGCTGCCAGTGTCAGCCACATACTGCGGTTGGGATGGGAGACCTCGCCTTATACAAAAAGATTGAGGTCCTTTGGTGAAATGAGGGTCAATACAGTAGATATGGGTTGCTGATAGGTATCTGCCACCATGTGGCAGAGTCTGATTGGTCGATTTATTGGGTTATGGTTCAGGGGAATTGGATAAAAAGGTTAGCATGTGAAAATGATTATTTAAAATCTACTAATTCATATCAAAAGAGACTTAAAGCTGTTATTTGTTTGATAAAGTCTAATGTTTTGTGAAGTGTGTTGTATTTAAATGGTTCTTTTTTCTTTATATGAAGAAGGGTTGAGACCACAGAGCAGCTGCATTTGTGTCAGATTCTCCCACAGTCTGCTGATGAATAACCAGCAGAGTCAGAACACAACAGCTGCTGTTTGAATAACACTCTCACGAAGCAGTGTTTAAACTTAGTCTTTTAAATTCTTTGAATTCATGGTGCTCCTTCATTTTAACAACAATACCGTTAACAAATAACGTCTTTCTGAGGTGACACATTATGTAGAAGACAGATGAGGGATGATTCAGTGATGCACCTGTATGATAAAAAGTCGTTCATGTTAAACATTTGAGTTAATTTAATGGGGCTACACGTGGCTGTGTTGTACCACAACTTTTTCATATATTTCAATGATTATTAGCCATTTTTATTTATGATTTTATAATTATTATTGTGGTGTTACAGCAACAGATAGTAACTTCAATAAAAGGCCATTTTAGCTCATTTAGAAAGTAAAATATTAAATACTAATTAATAATAGATTTTTATATTATTCTGCATTTGTCAAAAACAAAATATGAAACGCAAATAGATTTAGAATTTAGAATTTTCTAGAAACTTTTTTTTATTAAAAGATCTATTAATATATATATCTTAATAAATAGTATATTAATATTATGTTAATATTTTTTTATTTTATATAGAGAGAGATTTTTTTTTTTTTTTGTAAATAATTTGTGACTTCCAATATATGTTAGTATTGTATGACACAACTTTACATTTTTATTTATTTATTTATTTATTTTTTTGACAAATTGATGTTTCTCCACTTGAAAGTTGTTTTGGATTATTGTGACTAAATTTAACTTTTCTAATATCATGGAAACCATAAAAATATGGCTATGGTATGTTGGAATTTTTATTGAATTTTCAGAATTTCTGTTAATTAACACCACATATGTTGAATCTTTGGATAAACTTCATTCTACAATGCAATAGATATTATTATATGTACTTTTGTAAACAATCATTTTCTTTGTTTTTCTGCTATTTTGACTGGAAATAAATACTGTGAAATTTGATGGCTGGAAATTGTTCAGTTTAGTTAACTTGCTAATATACTTCAGTTTTTGTTGATATAATTAATGCTTCAATATTATTATTACTACACAGAAATTCTTTAATATTATATATATATATATATATATATATACCTAATTGTAAAAATTTCATCTCTTGCAGTGTTTCATAATTTCTTCTCTATTGTACTTTTTATTTACAAAACATGGAAGTGTTCAGACACGTCACAGGATGACCCAGGGTCGAGGCAGTGCATGTGAGGATGTGTAATGTCAACGCTGCCCACTTCTGGTATGTAATAAGCTCTTTGGTTTGTGTATTTACATATAGTAGCAAACTATATACATACCGAACTGAATGACTTCTGTATGGGTGTATTCAGTTACACTGCACTTGCATAATACTATTCATTCTTAAAGGGAGAAGTGTGTTGATTTTAGATCACCTATAGAGGGCGACAATGCTACAGGATGGACTTTTGGCAGTGTTTTGGGTAAAAGCGCTTTCAAAACTCTTGCCACAGACAATTATGTTTCCAATGAAAATAAACCATTCTCCATAGGAATGCAGCAGTGAAACCATCATGCTTTATCATCCACAGGCCGAGCTGGGGCCCCGTCTGTCTGTCTGTCTGTCTGTCTGTCTGTCTGTCTGTCTGTCTCTACAGCTGTGGCCAGGCGCTGATGTGTCAGATGCAGTGGTGGAAAGAGTACTGAAAATTTGTACTTAAGTACAAGTACTGTTACATTGCTGAAATACTACTCAATTACAAGTAAAAGTACTGGAGTCAAAACAGTACTTAAGTAAAAGTACAAAGTACTCTTCTCAAAAACTACTCAGAGTACTAGTTACTAGGGACTTTTTAGCCAGCGATATTTAATGAATTACCAAAAAATAGTGATGTATTGATGCTGTGATGTATTTCCAAGAGAAGTGGAATATTGAATAAAGGGCGGGGCTTTATTGTGGTGCATCTCCACTCCACTCTTGCTCATAGCAGATTCACGGTTGGATAGGAGTGGTTAAGAATATCTCTGCTTGCTGGGTCTAACATCACGCTTCACTGCTTCTGGGTCCTAACACTCTGCCAGATGCCCGCTATTTAATTAATATGTAATATTAATTAAATAGCGCTCATAAATGGCTGTTGAGATAGTATTCTCAAGTGAAATGAGTAGAGGCTTGGACCCGGAAACAGCAATCCTTACGTCATGACTTTCTCCCCAAGCCTTCAAACTGATGTCATCAGTGTAAGAACGCCATTCCAGAGCGGAAACATATTTTCAGTTTTTGATTAAAGATTACAACGGCAGACAATTTTTTTTTTTTTTTTCGGTGTATTGACTTGCACGGTTTAATTGTTCACCACAAGACTAGTAAAGTGCACTAAAAATGTAAGTAGGGTCATTTTTGTTTTCATGATGACTTTAATCATTTTCAATACCATTGGCAAAACTACCACATACTGCATACTGCCTTATAGATATTTTAATAACTCATTTTTTTTTTTTGTCCATCAATTTTTTTGAAGGCAATCATTATTTCAAGCTTTGAGTGGTTTAATCCAAGTTTTCTAAAAAGACACGTTTGCTTTATATGATGAACAGATTTTAATATAGGCTTTTATTTACATACATACAAACATTGATCAGTTACCATTACAAAAATCTCAATCTTAAACATTTGCTCATTCTGTGCATTTGTCTTTAAAATAGGGTAACTTTGTTGCAAAAGCTTACAGCAAAGAAGCTTGATTTTAAATTTGATTTCAAACTGAACTGAATTTACAAAAAAAAAAAAAAAAGACAAGTACATAGTGAGCAATAAAATTATAAAACAAATTATCTCAAGTCAGTTGAGGTATTTGAAATATGACAACACTGAATTTTTAAGAGCCATATACAGGTGCATCTCAAAAAATTTGAATATCGTGAAAAAGTTCATTATTATTTTGTAACATTTCAAAAAGTGAAACTTTTATATATTCTAGATTCATTTCAAAAGTTTTTTGTTTTAATTTTGATGATTAGAGTTTACAGCTCATGAAAGTCAAAAATCCAGTATCTCAAAATATTAGAATATTTACATTTGAGTTTCATTAAATGGCCATCCCTACAGTATAAATTCCGGGTATCTTTTGTTCTTTGAAACCACAATAATGGGGAAGACTGCTGACTTGGCAATGGTCCAGAAGACAATCATTGACACTCTCCACAAAGAGGGTAAGTCACAGAAGGTCATTACTGAAAGGGGAGGCTGTTCACAGAGTGCTGTATCAAAGCATATTAAATGCAAAGTTGACTGGAAGGAAGAAATTGGGTTGGAAAAGGTGCACAAGCAACAGGGATGACTGCAAGCTTGAGAATACTATCAAGCAAAGCTGATTCAAATGCTTGGGAGAGCTTCACAAGGAGTGGACTGAAGCTGGAGACAGTGCATCAAGAGTCACCACGCTCAGACGTCTTCAGGAAAAGGGTTACCAAGCCACTTCTGAAACAGAAACAACGTCAGAAGCATCTTACCTGAGCGAAGGAGAAAAAGAACTGGACTGTTGCTCAGTGTCCAAAGTCCTCTTTTCAGATAAAAGTAAATTTTGCATTTCATTTGGAAATCAAGGTCTGGAGTCTGGAGGAAGACTGGAGAGGCACAGAATCCAAGCTGCTTGAAGTCCAGTGTGAAGTTTCCACAGTCAGTGATGATTTGGGGTGCCGTGACGTCTGCTGGTGTTGGTCCATTGTGTTTTATCAAGTCCAAAGTCAATGCAGCCGTCTACCAAGAGATTTTTCGAGAATTTTATGCTTCCATCTACTGACAAGCTTTATGGAGATGCTGATTTCCTTTTCCAGCAGGACTTTAGCACCTGCCCACAGTGCCAAAACCACTTCCAAGTGGTTTGCTGACCATGATATTAATGTGCTTGATTGGCCAGCCAACATGCCTGACCTGAACCCCATATGGAATCTATGGGATATTTTCAAGAGAAAGATGAGAAACAGTCGACCCAACAATCCAGACGAGCTGAAGGCTGAATAGTGCCTCAGCAGTGCCACAGGCTGATCGCTTCCATGCCACACCTCACTGATGCTAAAGGAGCCCCGACCAAGTATTGAGTGCATAAATGAGCATACTTTAAAGAACTGGAACTTTTCTGTTTTGAAAATCCTTTTTTTGATTGATCTTAGGATCAATTTTTCCCAGTTCAGATAGCAGAGCTTTTAGGCTGCGTTTACACTGCAAGTCTTAATGCACAGATCCAATCTTTTGACCATATCCGATTTTTTGGCCAGTCTGTTTACATTCACTTTAGACACGACTGGTATCCGATATCTGTGTTTACATTACCGGTAATTCCCACCCAAAAGGATTGTCTGCAGTGATTACTATGCACATGGTAAACCCTCGGGTTTTAAATGGCCGTGCTATTAAAATTATTTATATAATTCACGTCAAATGGCCATTATTATTTGCCAGCATGGACATCGGCTGTCATGGATGTTTTTTCAGCACAAAATCTGACTGAATGGATAAAGACCGGAAAATAACGGTAATTTTAATTTGTTAGACTATTTTATCTACAGCTTGTTAGAGGTAGAATTATTTAGTGAAATAAAGATGATATTTATTAAAATGAATTCGAATGAAGGAGAGAGAGAGAGAGAGAGAGAGAGAGAGAGAGAGAGAGAGAGAGAGAGAGAGAGAGAGAACGCATGCATGCACCCACGTGCGAGCGAGCGAGTGATTGTGAAGCATTGCAAACAAGCTTGTCGGTTTAATTACAAAAACTGCTAAGTTCGTCTGAGAAATATAATGTAGCTTTTAGCTGTTGTATTTTCAAAATTCACGGGGCGGGGGTTGAAAACCAGCTCTTGAATGTGATTTTTTTCACCTATAAAAAGTTTCCATCTCAATAAAATGCAAGCGCATACAGCACGCCGCATTAAAACGCCATTAATAATCTTTGAGCAAACGTCGCCCTCGCATTGGGAGTTTTGTGGAGAATCGGATATGTGTGTTTAGACGTAGGTCGGATGTCCAGATATCGGATATGTACCTGATTTAAAACCACATTTGGAAACGGCTCAGATCGGATACGAAAAAATCGGATCTCGTGCGGATTTTTGTGTTTACACGCGTGCATCAAATTCCGATCTGTGTCAGATGTGGGCAAAAGATCGGATTTTTTTCTGCCAGTGTAAACGCAGCCTTATTGGTCCGTTTACGATCGGATATCTTAATTGGCTACTGAAGTTTCATCAAAGGTTTGAATATCAATTCAAATAGTGTGCGTATTCAGTAACGAACTATGATTTAAAAGTAACGAAGTAGATTATTTTGTTTAATTTGTATTTAAGTACAAGTAAAAGTACAGCTTTAAAAATATACTCAAAAAAGTACAAGTATCCGAAAAAACTACTTAATTACAGTAACGTGAGAAGTTATAATTCGTTACCTCCACCACTGGTCAGATGACACAGTCGTCTCCCTCTAAAAAGACCCAGATTTCCCCTCTGGACCTGAAAAACATAATATCTGCAGGTGACACATTAAATCCAGAGTAATTCAGTGAAGATGTGACTAAGCGGTCAGTCTGAGACTTGAGCTTCAACACGACTGCTGTCCTAGAGGCTTGTTTTATTGCTTCAAAATGGTTTAGGAAATTTAATGGAGTTTTTAGAAATGTTTTATTGAATTATCCACATTGTCTCAGTTGTTTCTCCTAAAATCCCTAAGGACAAATAAAATAAGACACATGTGGGATGATTGTTGACATATAGTAGAAGTATAGAGCCATAAAATATATATCTTTTAAAAGGTCTACAGGTTTAGTGGTAATATTAGGTGTCTGTTTAACAATATGGATGCTTCAGCAACAGTAATATAGTAAATGAATTGAAAACATGCAAAATCAAAACGGGATGTCATACATTTATTATGAAACTGTGATCACAAGTCCAATCTTTCACAAACTGCCTGACAAACATCCAGAGAAAAAACTATTTTTCATACACAAAAGTGTTAAATCTGAGAAATATGGATATGTTTTCCATTGTTTACTTAACATGTGCTTCACAGAATCTGTGTCAGTGCATGTTGATGTCAGGAAAACTGAATACATTTTTGTCTGGGTATGGGTTTGGACTTTTACAAATTTGACTGAGAAAATTGATTTTAAAGCCTTGAAGTTAAAATTAAATGCAAGTGATACCGTTTAACGATTGATTGACAGGTGAGTCCAAAACAGCATTGGACCCCATTGATTTTCACTGTATGGGCAAAATAACACTAAGACATTTCTCAGAATATCTTCTTTTGTGTTCCACAGAATACAGAAAGTCTGCACAAGTTTGGAATGACATGAGGGTGAGTAAATGATGACAGACTGTTCATTTCATTAGGTGAATAATCCATTTAATATGAGGCATGAGCAACTCAGAGGAGAGAAAAAGAAGAAATATTTACTAGACTTTCAGCAAACATTTAACATTTTAATAGAACAGTTTATTGAACCTTTAGACAAAATATTTTAAGAAAATCAAAAAAATAAAAAATAAAATAAAAAATAAAAAAAAGTCAAGTATCATATTTTATAGTATCAGACTTTTATGGCTCATATAGTGTGATATAGGAGAATATAGAGCTCACACTCAGAGAAAAAAAATCTCATATGTATTCCGAGCCCCAAACTGAACAGAAATATGCAATTTGGTGCAGATGCTGATATTTATATGACCAAAAGCAAGATAAAATTCTCATGGCTTGTAATGTAAATCAATGAGATCTTTATGACAGTATAGCAGACTACTCATATAAAAAAAGCATATAAATATCAGTTGTTGGTCTATATCTCTCAAAAATATGTCTTAGTAAGACGATATTTAAATGATTAATTTAATTATTAACACTCTGTAGGTTTTATTGTAGGGGTGAAACAACAAATGTTCCTCACGAATCATATTTTATATTTACATTCTAACATGACTTTTTCTATAAAAAAAAAAAAAAAAATGTATGGATAATCAAGTAAGCCTATATTGCTTTAGTCTAGTAAGAGTTCATCCTGAAATATTACTAACAGTAAAATTTATTACATCTACTTTATAAAAACCAGTAAGGATTTCACAGCAAAAAAGACTCATGAACCACGGCCTATAAGGAGGTGTTTTTAAAATGATCCCATAATGCTTTTACTTGCTAAAAAAGTATAAACTATGAATCAGATGACAGAAGGCATGTAGTAGATTGTGTACAACTGCTGATAATTTAGAGACTATAGAAATCTGAGTATGAAATATGATATGGTAGGCTTTATAGGGTTAAATCATGTGAATAAAAACAGAAGTTTGCCATCAGTTTTGTCTTGAAACTTAGCCACACACATGAGTATCAGTCACACGCCTCTGGCTAAACTTCAAAAAGCATTTTTACGAGCTCTTCCATTCCTGTACACACGTCAACACGCACGTAAGATCTGCTACACACACACACACACACACACACATTACTGTCATCCGTTTCCCAGCATGCTGTTCTCCAGCAGCACTCATCCTCTCCTCTCATTTTTTTTTCCTTCTCTCTTCTCTCTCCCTCTCCGTTGTTTTTCTCCACACTCAGCATTTAGGTAGTGCTTCCTCCTGTTTCCAAAACAAGCATCGTTTGATCCTGGACGTCTGGATCCTCAGGGCATAGACACACATACGCTCATATTTTGTTTCCAGCTTTCATCACCAAAAAATGATGGCGATTATTTATATTTGGCAATGCAGACTCGGTTAACCCATGATTTTAGGTTTCTCTTGCTCTCTTAAAAATAAAGGTTCCAAAAGGGGGTTTTCACAGCCACTGAAGAATCATTTTTGGTTCCCAAAAAATCCTTACAGTGAACAGCTCTTAAAAGAACCTTTTTTTTTTTTGCTTAGTGAAAAGAACATTTTAAATCTAAATCTAAAGAACCCTTTTTTTCACTATAAAGACCGTTTTGAGGAATGGAACTTTTAGAAATAAAACTTCCATTATTAGGTTTTTGCAGTGATGCCCTAGAAGAAAAGTTTTTGGTGCTCCAAAGTACCTTTCAGTCAACAGTTCTTAGAAGAACCTTTTTTTTTTCTTAGTGTGAAGAACAATTAAAAAATCTAAAGAATGTTTATCTACTATAAATAACTTTCGTACAATGGAAAAGTTCTAAACTCCTAAAATAAAGCTACCAAAATTGTGTTTTCACAGTGTTGCCATAGAAGAACCATTTTTGGTTCCCCAAAGAACCTTTCAGTCGATAGTTCTTAAAAGAACCGTTTTTTCTTAGTGTGAAGAACATTTTAATAATGTAAAGAACTTTTTATCCATTATAAACAACTTTCGTACAATGGAAAAGTTCTGAATTTTTAAAATAAAGCTACCAAAATTGTGTTTTTATAGTGATGCCATAGAAGAACCATTTTTGGTTCCCCAAAGAACCTTTCAGTCAACATTTTTTAAAAGAACCATTTTTTTCTTAGTGTGAAGAACATTTTAAACATCTAAAGATCCTTTCCACTATAAAGAACCTGGAAAGGTGCCATGGATGTTAAAGGTTCTTCACGGAATCCTCAATGCTAATAAAAAAAACCCTTTATATTTAAGAGTGGTATTCAGATCTGATTAGAAGTTTTAACCTCCGGAGTTGAGGATTATGGGAATTTCAGGTCAGGTTTGTATATTTAGATTTTGAGGGTAGATTTGCAGCTGACATCATGAGGCTGGATGTGAACTGGCTCGAGCTGAATGGCCAAAGCCGATCACATATGAGATAATGGAGGGAAGGCAGAGAAGGAGAGGAGTGTGGATTGCCACCATTGCAGATCTGCCCTTGTGCTCTAATCCAACTCTGCTAATGAAAACCACATGTTCTGTGAAATGGCTGAGGGTCAGAAAGAGAGACAGAGATGGAGAGAATGAAGAGGGAGTGTGAAAGAGGAACAGGATGTAGACACAGCTTTAAAGATACTGACACGTTTTAATGAATCCAGACTGTGACTCTCTGAGATACTCTGAAAAGTGCAGTGAGATTACAGGTCCACAGACAGACAGATAACAGAACAGTGTTACTGGCTGCTGTATCTTGATTCAAGATTCTATTTTAAAACCAAAAATACATGTTCAAGTAATAAAGTACTTTACCCAAAATATAATTTCTTAGTGGGGTTTTTATGAGTTTGCGGTGAAGTAAATGAGCCTTTCTTTCTTTCTTTCTTTCTTTCTTTCTTTCTTTCTTTCTTTCTTTCTTTCTTTTTCTTTCTTTCTTTCTTTCTTTCTTTCTTTCTTTCTTTGCATTGTAAGATTATTCATTTAATTTTTCATTTAATGTGTATATTTTCAGTTTGAATGTGAAAATGTCTAAATGCATAACATATCTGACCCTAAAAATAGTCTATAGTTTTTTTTTTCGCTTCAAAAAAAAAACAAAACTTTTTTTGAAGCGAAAGTGTGAAAAACACACATTTTATACATTTTTTTTTTAATATTTGTGTTTGAAATTTGTGTTCTATATACCTAGACTGAAAGAGTACAGCATATTTCTCCCCATATTCCAATTGAAAAGTGCAAATTGATAACAAATCTAATTTCTGATAAATTTTATTTAGATAATTAGATCTAATTTAAAACCCTTAAATAATGTATAGAAAATTATATATATATATATGCTTATTAATAGTTAGTAAGGTAGTTGTTAAGTTTAGGTATTGGGTAGGATTAGGCATGTAGAATATGGTCATACAGAATATGTGCTTTATAATTACTAATAAACAGCCAATATGTTAATAATAGGCATGCTAATAAACAACTAGTTAATAGTGAGGACATTTAGCAAGCAGCATTAATGTATAAAAGCAGAGGAGCCTTTGTACTGGAGTTACAAAAGAGGAAATGAGTGTATGAGCTGTTTTCCATTTTGGTCTAATCTTCATCACTGTTGTGTGCAGTGACGCTTACAGAAGCAGCTCTCTACTTCTCTTCTCCAGAGCCAGTAAAAAGACAAAAAAAATCTCTGCTCTGAAACCTGAGCCCTGAATAAAACATACTACTTCCTCCTCTCAGAGAGGGAAAAAGAGGGGGAGAGCGAGAGAAGGAAGAGAGAGGATAAGGAGGGAAAAAGAGGGAAAGTGGGAGGGATGTGTGGAGGGAGAGAGAGAGAGAGAGAGAGAGAGAGAGAGAGGAGAAATATAGAAAAGTTTTCCGTTAGAGGCAGATCCTCTTGAATAAACTTGACACACAAATATGCTGACAAAGAGGAAAAAGAGAAGTGCAGACAACTGTTTGCTGACCCTGTATATCTGTCTCACTAATGGGAGACTTTCATCTCTTCATAGGGCCTTTGCTCTTTATACGTAACGGCTTAAAAATGGGTGAACATGACGATATGTGAGCCAAGTCTTCTATCGCAAATTTAACACAACTTTTATTGCTAACAGTTATGGAGTGTGTTGCATCTTTTCTTTGATACTTTACAGATGAAAAAAAACAAAAAAAAAATAAAAACTTTTGAAGCACTCAAGCCATAGAGACCTGAAATATCATAAGATTTTGTGATTGATGAGATTTTGTTTCAGATTTGGTTGTGTCTCCTTTGACTTGGTTAGTAGACAACTACCTAGCAATCATCTATAACATAATAGAATAACTGAGACACTTGTCAGAATTATACTTTTTTTTTTGTGAAGAATTTAAAAGAGAAATACCTACATTAAAAAATTAATAAAAATACACACACACACACACACACATATATATATATAGACTATATATAAAAAGTTAGCCATTTAAAAATTTGTGTTTGTGTATGTATGTATATATGTATATGTACACTACTGTTCAAAAATTTGAAGTTGGTAAGATTTAAAAAATATATATTTTTGAAAGAAATCTCTCGTGTTCACCCAGGGTTGTATTTATTTGATCAAAAATGCAGTAACAATACAGTATAAACATGACAATTTAAAATTACAATTGCAATTAGAATAACTTTTGAATATATATTTTTAGTTCTTTTAAAATCTGTATTTTTATTTTTGTAAATTATAATTTATTCCTCTGATTTCAAATCTGAATTTCAGCAGGCATTACTTTTTAAAACAGTTTTGCTCCCTAATAGTTTTTTTTTTTTTTTTTTTTTTTTAATATAAGTATTTCATAACATTATAAATGTCTATATTGAGTGTGTTTGTGGTTGATTTCCAGATTTAGAAAGAGCCCAAGGTGCTGCATCCTGAAGTCTCTTTGAGGTTCTGGTCTCTAGATCCCTCCTTCAGTGTGAGTCCATGTGATTTATCTATTTATTTATTTTTATACATGTAGTTGTCCTCCAGATAAAAATAAGATTGCTTAGAAAAGGAACAGCAAACTTCTCCACAACAGGAGACAATAACTCTTTGTCCTGTGTTTTTGACATCTAAAAGACAAACATTTACACAATTTAAATGATAAATAACCATTTGCCTTCAACCGAGCACATTAAAATAGAAATGTAATAATCATCAACAAATTGGTGAACAGTAAATCGAGTGCAATAAATCATTTATTTTTAGCCCCACGTCTCATTAAGTGTATGAAGTGCTCTGTTATCACCTCAGATCAGTCAGTCCTATATCACAGTGTGAGTCCAGCAGATTCAGCCTGTAACAGTATATTATACACACACATGATCTCAGTGCTGCAGAGCTGAGCTCAGCATCCAGCGGTTAGAGGCAGCGACACACGCCAAGCGGCTTTCCAGTAATAACCCACACATGGCACAGACACGTATGCTGTGATTCACAGAACTCTCAGGAAACGAAACGGACAAAAACACCATGGCAAAAACTGATGCTAGAGTATTTCCAACAGATCAGAGACCTATAGTGACCCCAAAACGTATTTGGGAACACACAAAATGTTCAGAATGTCATTGCGTTTACCTCTTTAGGTCACTAGATTATTGTTGTACAATATTCATAGACGTTAAAATATCACATTCTTACTTGATCTGGACAAACTGTGAATCATTAGTAAGAGTTAAGACTCCAGCTTCGATATCTTACCCAACTGATATCTTATTTTCAACTGACTTACAAAATATTCATATTCAGTCACATCTGCTGTGGTTTATTTGTGTTCACATAGCTTCACTGAACACTGTCCATTAGGACTTATAGTCCAAAAGAGCAAAATATTGATGTATTTACACATTTACTTTATATTTATTTAGACAGAATCACCATTTCTATTCATTTTCCAGTGAAGTATGTGATCTGATTTCAGTGCTGTGAACAAAATATCAAATCGTGTAGCATCTGCAAACAAATGATGCATGAAACCAAGCTTCACTTTTCTGAGCCATCCATCCATTAATAAAAATGCAGTAAAAACAGTAACATAGTAAAATATTATTGCAATTTAAAATAATTGTTTTTTATATATTTTAAAATGTAATTTATTCCTGTGATACAAGCTGAATTTTCAGCATCATTGCTCCAATCTTCAGTGTCACATGATCCTTTAAAAATCATTCTGATATGCTGATTTTCTTCTCAATAATCTTTTATTATTATTATTACAATTTATAATTATTACATTATAAACAATTTTTCTGCTTGATAATTTTAGGGAAACCATGATACATTTTTACAAGATTCTTGGAACATTTTAAATATCTTTACTGTAATTTTTGATAAATTTAATGCATCCTTGCTGAATAAAAGTATTATTATTAATAAAATAATATAAGATTGCTCCCAAACTTATGAACAGTAGTATTATTTATGTAGAACTTACTTTTCAAGCCAAACATTTCACAAAAAAAAAAAAAAAAAAGAAGAAGAAAAAAAGTTTGTTTCCTTCTTTAAATCCTTGCTTTAATATTTTATTATCTAAAGCTTTGACACTGAGACATTTCTAAGTGCATCTGAGGCCCCAAAACTTTTTGTCCAAAGGTTTTTGGACACTATATAAATACAAAACCATATTATTGTTTGAATTACCCAGAATAGTGTGTATATGCAATGGTATATGAATCCAAAGCATTGGATTATCATCTATCGTCTATCTATATATATATAAAAAAAGAAAATAACAAAGGTGCACAACCTGTTTTAGAGACCAAACATCCTACTGACACAGGAAGAGCTCTTGCTTTCCCACCTAGAATATAAGCATATGATTTATGTTTAAGTTATGTTGTTGTCAGCCTTTATTATACAATCATTTTCTCTCTGGAGTCTGTCACCCGCTGGATAGTCTGTTTCCTATGAAAACCTGCTTAAACAGGCAGAGGCGCTCAGCGTGTCAGCTTTCCAGAGGACCAGCATGACTCCATTCGATTCTCATGACTTACAGAAGTATGAAATATTGCTTCCATTCTGTTTGAGGGAAAAAAGCAAGCAAGCAAACAAACAAACAAAATGCATTTCTCAACCTCTTTCAAGTGTAACTCAACCCTCTGCTTTTTTCTGCTTTGCATTGCAGAAAATATTTGTCTTTTTTTTTTTGCCTTAACACATAAATTTCTTTCTCCCCCTGCTTTTTTTTTCTTTCACAAGAGCTGAAAACGCTACCAGATGTGGATGCAATCTATCCCTGTTGCCATGGCGATGGCTGGGTTGCTAACAGGCGTGTAGCTGTGGGTCGGTTGTGGGCTCTGATGGTCCTGCCGCTTGATTGTGCTGCAGGTTTTGGAGAAGTATGTTTAGACAGGCACTCCATTTGTCATATTGCCTCTTCTGAAATATCAATTGTCTCTCTGGTCACAGATGACAGTCATAAAACCATATCTTGGGAGTTTTTTTGTAAGCATACTAGATTCTGAAATCCTTGTTTTGTGAATACTTTCTGGAATACACTTTTTTTTTTTTTCCTGGAAGAATCGACTAAATGATTTTTCCAGCACATTTCTGTTGTCTCGTACCTCTACTGTACCTAATTTTACTGGGAAAATGATATTGGAGAGGATGTGTGTGTTCACATTATTGTAATGTAGACAAAATTATGGTATATCACTTAAATTCCTCACAAAATTCCTCACAATTCATGTCAATAAAAAAAAAATGTATTTCAGTATTTTTTTTGGAGGATAATGAAAAAAATGAGAAAACCTGCTCTGAAGTAAAACATCTGGATGCATTACAGTATGACAATTGTGGGGTAAAAAAAAAAAAAAATTTTATTTAATATAATTTATTACTTTTGATTATTTGATTTGATCTCTTTGTATTTAATTATATTAAATGTATTGTAATTTATTATCATTTATAATTATAAAATTTAAGTATAATTTCAATAATGTAACTGATTAATTATTACTTTAGAAATTTGAAGAAAAAAATGCAATTGAAATTATTTCTCACTTTTAATTTAGTTTTTATTTTTCTTTTTTCAAAAATGTGACTGGTTTTCACTTTCTTTTAAGCAAAAAAAAAAAATAAATAAATAAATAAATAAAATAAAATATTTGTTTATTTATTTATTTATTTATTTATATTTCTTATAATTAATTATATTAATAGAATTTTATACAAACAGTCAAACCAAAAATTATTCAGACACTAGATATAATTTTTTATATTTTTTACTAGTGGGTGGAGGACTCTATAGTTCATTTATGTAAGTGAGGATAGCAAAATAAAGTAAACTGTGACATATTATACCCAAAAATTCTTTATACAGTGGACTACAAGTAAAATTGATACAAAGTTGGGACCAAAAATTTGATTTGACACCTTGACTTGACCATGTTTTGTTACACACCTTTCTATCAAATTTATCAGGGTTATTATCCTGAATGAATTTGTTCTGACACAGTTTAACTCTATTGTTCTTGTCATATTTTATTACCATTTTCTAAACTATAGTGAATAAACTGTGATAATGTGAGAAATGTTGAAGGTATATATAGGTATATATAGGATAGACCCAGAAATCTTTTTGAATTTTAATCACAAATACTTTGAGAAAAATATCTTTTGTAGAATTGTAGGGGAGAGCGGGGCACAAAGTAACACTTTTTGACTTTCTCAAATTGTGTAAATCCACATGGGGTTCAGAGTATTTCACACTTGTCTAGTACAAATATGCCACTTTGTTTCATATTTACAGTGTATACGTTTTTCTTTATTTGCCCTCAAAAATTGGAAGTGAAATGTGACAACATGCCCCGTAGGTGGGGTAAATTGTAACATCTGAGGGGCACATTGTAACATGACCATATGACAGCTTAAAATGTTATCTGATCTTATGAAAAAATATACAAGACAAACTAAAATATAAATTTTAGAAATAGAAATATAAATTTACTAATTTTACTATGGTAAAA
Organism: Spinibarbus caldwelli; assembly: GCA_039654775.1. Lineage (NCBI taxonomy): Eukaryota > Metazoa > Chordata > Actinopteri > Cypriniformes > Cyprinidae > Spinibarbus > Spinibarbus caldwelli. Next base: position 5,626,996 of record CM077223.1, on the reverse strand, counting down.
TAAATGTTCAGTGATATCTTCAAAAGACTTTTGAATTTTGGCACACTTTTTTCTCTATATAATATTCATGTGGTAACTAGTAAATACTGTAAATTTGGTTATGCTAGCTTGTGTGGAAATATTTAAACCATGTGTGGTACAACTAACCCCATGTTACTTTGTGCCCCACGCTCCCCTATGTATAAAATCTTGTCTTTTTTGTTTGTTTTTCTTTGTTGAATTTTATAAAACGTTTTAATTATGTTGTATATTATTGAATTTTAATCTGTATCAGTCATGAAATAGCCAATGAAGCTGATATGGAAATAAATTTAAATACAACAACAACAGGCCACATACATACTGAAATGAAAGCGAACGTAATCCGGTGTTCAAAAGAAGGTCGATGTCAGCAGTGGCATGACTTGGGAAATGTGCACGCGTGTATGTGTCTGGATGCTTAAACATCTCTGGTTTCAATTACAGATCACATGATCTTCCTAGCTTGTGTTGCCTTTTGCCCACGAAACCTTGGCTGCTTTCTTCAAGCCCTCCTCTCTCTCTGTAAAAAGACAGAGAAAATAGAGCGCAAATACGCAGCGCATGATGCTTTAACTCCAGGGCCCCATCGCACAGACTTCCAACTGTTCCTGTATGAAAGGGGCTGTTGTGCCAGTAGAGGAGCTCACCAGTTGAGTCCTCTGGGCCCTTTAGAGTTTGATGAGCATATGACCACCGCTGCAACAGCTACCGTGAAGAAAAAACCTCCCCATGATCCCCTGCTCAGAGCACAGAGGCAGCCAGGAGTCAGCGGAAACTGTAAAATATCATTTACTGTATAAACGAGAAAATGGATGGGAGAGAGAAAAAACTGAGAGAGCAGAGTGTCATTTAGAGACATACTGGATCGTCTTGTAGGGAATAAGAGCTTCTTTGTCTAAACCATAATAATAATTGTTAATTTTCTTATATTATGGGGTGAGAGATATTTTGACCTTTTATGGTTTACTGTATATTGACATTTATTCAAATGAACCAAATTGTAAATTGATATTGAATATGATGACTGTAATGTGATTTGTATTAATTTTCCACTAAATCCTTGCATATTTTGCACATGCTTTAAAATATTTTGTAAATATATCTGTAGGTAAATATTGCAGTTTATTGTTATTATTATTATTATTAACTTTTAAATTAACTTTTAATGACTTATTTTGTAAGACGGACCCAGAAAAAACTCTTGCAATTTTATGCACAAGTACATTTAAAGAATCTTTTATAGATTTAATGTAAAATCTTATCTTTTTTGTCTTAGTTGGATTTAATAAAATGTTTATTATATTATATTATATTATATTATATTATATTATATTATATTATATTATATTAAATGCAGAATGTTGAAGGAAAAGCCATTTGATATCTGTACCCTTTAGATTCATGAGCTACAGGTTTGCTTTTATTTCAAATACGGTAACTGAACAACCACACATCAACAACATAGAAAGGAAAAAATCAGGACAAAATGAATAAAGATAATGCGCGTTACTGATAATGCTCCATGTTTTAAGGCTGAGTTTCAGTCAAAGCTCATGCCAAAGTCAGAGTAGAAAAAATCTGTTATTCTTACTCCCATAAAGTCATATACTGTGGATGGTAATGTTCTGGATTCGTGCAAAAACATGAAAAGTCGTTTTTTGTCATAGGTCCCAAGTAACAGAACAGCAAAAACAGAACATGGGGTAACGTGTAGATATCTCTCAGCGATCTCTCACTGACCTCTGCATCATGCAGTTTATCGTTCATAAAAAAACAAACAAACAATAACATCCACAGAGAAATGTGAAAAAGATATTTTGAGAGTAAACAGAAAAATATTTAAACATTAAATCCAAATGTACCTGATGCTTGCACATAAAAAAGAAGAAAAAAAAATGTAATCAAAATTGAAAACCAGTTCATTTGACACACATAAAATAAAAAAGCAAGATATAAGTTGTATAAGCACAGCTTACAAATGAGGGTAAAAATATTATTACAAAATATCTTAGCATGTAGAAAAATATAAGGTACCATATGAGGGAATAGCAGTTACTGTACACCACAATCGAAAAGCTTTTTGTGAACTTGCTTAAAAATACCGCAGACCCAAATTGAACATTTAACCCTAGGTTCATTGTTAAAATAAAACCATCCAGTTTTTCATGAATTCTTTCCGTTGGTGTCATCCTAAAAAAGTATTTGCAAGTGCTATAGGGTGTTTCAGATAGTAAGCTTAAGAAAATAAACACTGCAGTCATGAGCCATTCTTGTGTTCATTTTAGCCACAGAAAAACATTTTTTGTTGTTGCATTGAACTTCCTGCAACTTTATATTCAAGGCAAACTCTGAAGAATGAATTAGTAAGGTAATACCCTTTAATCTGACTTGTAGGTTGCTTTATACTGGCATCTTTAAGGTGTTACGATTGTGTCTATGGCAGGGCAAATAATATTTGATGGTAAAAGTTAGCAGGTTGCAACTGCTGTATGTATGTGTATATATAAATAACATATGGCAATTATTTTTCATAAAATGCCAGTGAGCACTATAGTAATGCTGTAGTTTTCATTATATGGGGTCTTTATCTGGACTGACAAAAAAAAAAAAAAAAAAAAAAAATGCATTACTGATTGTGGGTACTTTATGGAAAAAAGAAAAACTAGTGCTAAGCTTAGATTTCACTGTGGATTTGCAAGAAATATCATTTTAAGCTTAAAAAGCATGATGCAAGGTGAAATACTGATGAATGTGAACCACATGACATGTCTTAGAACCCAAGCAGAGAATTTCCTTCATGACATCATTTAGAAAATACTGAATATACTGATATAGCCTGAGAGAAAATGAATATTGGAATCATTCTTTCTGTACCTTTAAAGTACCTTTGGTTCATTCGTTACACCTATGAATACAGTGCTAAATACAACCTGCTGATCACACAATTATGCTAGCATTGGAAGATCTCTTTGGACATGATGCATATGTAAAACTGAGAGCATACAAAATGAGCTTATTACATTAAATTCATTTACTCTTCCTTTTTAATACTGTGCACAATCCACAACGTTGTTTCCGATTCCAGGTCTTCAAAGAGTTAACGAGAACCACAATCCTTCAAAATATTAAATCCTATAAGCAGCTCGTCCATTAAAAAAAACAACAAAAAAAATCCATCCAATTCCTATATAATGTTTGATGAAAGAAAAACTGTACGTTTATATTCTCAAAAATGGATGCACCAATGTTATCAAAGATCTACTTGACAGTCTGAGGTGGCATAATGGCCGTCTTTGGAGTGGTTTTGCCTTCCGTCTCCAGTGTTCCCTCCTTTCCTTTCTTCCTCGGTGGTTTTTTGATGGGTGTTTTCTTTGGTGTGGCGTCTCCTTCAACTCTGGTCCCATTAACTCCTAGCTTTTCTGGGCTTTTAGGTTCAGGTGTAGAGTCTGAAATAGGAGCCACCATCTTCTGGAGGTTGCTGGAGGTGGGAAGAAGGGGCTTGTTGGTCCCAGTTGCAGAGCGCTTGGTCTTTTGAGGTGGGGTGGGTTTCTCTCGGTTGGCTTGAGGTGTTGATACACCATTGAGTTTGATGCCCACTGTGAGACCCTCGTTCCGGTTAAGGCTTTGGGTCTTTTCCTTCAGCTGAGCCGCGAGTAGCGTGGCAGCCTCAGAGTTCATGTGCGGATGCATGATCTTTGGGCTTTTGGGTGGATCTTTGTTGGTGTCATTTGTTTTCTTGTCCGAGTGGAAGTTTCCGATTTTCTTCAGGGCGTTCTGGAATGTTCCATTGAGGTGCTCAATGGTATCCGAAGCTTTGTGAGATTTGCTTTTGCTTGGTGATTCGGGTCCGTCTGCTTTCTTACCGTCCTGATGCTTTTCACGGTTCTTGCTCGACTTCTCCTTTGATCGCTGCTTCTCATCAACCTTTCCAGAAGCTTCTGAGTTGTTCTTCCTCTTCTCTTTTTGCGGTGACGGAGTCTGGCTTTGCTCTGTTGGGTTGGTTCCAGATGTTCCGTGGATCCAGGACACCTTCGGTTTGGTGGAAGGGTCTGGGGGACGAGGTTTCATCTTCTCTTTCGTCTTCTCCGGTGAGGCGTTGTCCTCCTCCTCTTTGGAGTGTTTGGAAAGGCGGGCGACATGGGCGTAAACAGCTCCTATGGTTGACTCAGAACCACTGGTGGAGCCCTCGCTGTCTGAAGACTTCAGGAGAGGCTGCTCGCTCACATCGTTAACGTACTGCTTTGTAGTTTCTCTTGTGTCTTTGAGGGACGTGTACTCTCCTGCGTCCTCGTCATTGGCGGTCAGTGGTATTTCTTGAGCAGCGCTAGAATTTCGCTTGTCACAGCTCTCATTCGTAGTCTCTGAAAAATGCAAGCGAGTAAATGAAAAAAGTAAGTAGAAGAGAAATATATTTTTGACTAATAAAATCTTAGTTCTACTTGCTAAACATCTCACTGAGTCACTGAGTCGTTCACTGAACTAATTAAACACAACAAGTGACTGTCTATATGGGTGAGTCAGTGAATCATTCACACAACTGATTTGTTGAAAAACACTGATTTAATCTGGAAACAAACAGGCGATCATTTATCAGTGATTATTAAAGCAATCATTCAACAACTTATTAAAACATGCTGACTCGTTTAAAAATGAATCAATTATTTTACCAAACAAATTAATTCAGTTATACCACTACTTTGTGTTCGGTTGACTATTTGGAATTTTTTTTTGTTTTTTTGGCAAAGCAAAAAATACATACAATACCTGGAGATAAATACCTGGAGTTTCTAAAATGCAAATTATACAACATATTTTGTATATGCTGAAAATAAACAGGTCATTAACATAAAGTCTTTTTCTGTTTTACTAATATATATATTTATTTACTTATTTAATTATATATATATATATATATATATATATATATATATATATAATATATATATATATATATATATATATATATATATATATATATATTTATATATATATTTATTTATTTATTATTATTTTTTTTCTAGTACCAAACTATGTAATAAGGCCCTTATATTTTTGATTTCAGGGGCATTTTAGTCACTTTTGTTGCAGTATTAGTTTAGTATTATATAGTTTATATACTGTATATACATACATACATATATATATATATATATATATATATATATATATATATATATATTATATAGTGTTTATTAATATTTTATTTCATTTTTTTTTTTTTGGTTTTCAGTTTAATTATAGTAAATTAATCTGCTTTTATCATATTCTTAGTTTTTTATATATCTATTTATCTTTAATTTATTTTCATGTCAGTTTTTGTTTTAGTAATTTAGTAATTAGTAATTTAGTACTTCAACACATTAGAAACACATTAGGTATAAATAGATAGATAGATAGATAGATAGATAGATAGATAGATAGATAGATAGATAGATAGATAGATAGATAGATAGATAGATAGATTAATTTTAGTTAACACAAACAATTTTTTGAAGTTTTTTGTTAACAATAACAACACTGTTTTGCTGGTATTTATGCCTAATTTCCTGGTCATTTCTGAGCATACTGTAGTTTTTTTGCAGTAACAGTATACAGTGTACATTATTCAGTAAATCTTAAACTAGTAACCTTTGACTGTACTGAACAACTAACCAAAACAACTATCCATGCAAGAATTCTAGATTATTATAGAAACATCTAGAATAAAATGATAAGGGCACCTAAAGAATATTGTATACTTTATGAAACACCAAAATTGCACATTAAGATTAAACAGTTTTCCTTAAAATGCTTTTATATCAGTTTTCCAGCAATCTCCCACACCGCAGTTTATGCAGAAAGTCCTGAGTCACATCCTGAAAGAGATGCATCTGCTGACTTGGCCATTTATAGCATTTACTGTTTGTGTTATCTCAATGCACGTGATATACGCACCCAGAGGGCAACCGTTTACCACAGAATAGGGTCATTTAATAAAATTGTCTGGAGATTTCTTAACAACTGTTTACCATGTTGCACAAACAGATGGCTTATCTGCACCAGTTCCCGCTCACCTTCGTGGGGTATGCAGTAAACGGGCCCATCTTCGCTCGTCTCAAAGGAAGAGAAGGACTCCTGGGATGACCATGAAGGAGAAGGCTGGTCCACCACAGAGGGTGGCTCGTTAATACTGTTGAAGTTGTTCTCAGGATCGTGGTGGGTGACTAAGGGTTTGGACAAGGGGAAAACAAACAGAGAGGTCAGGTCAGATCAGTAGAAGAAGGCTTCCTGGGCTTCATAACACACAAAGGCGCTTTGACAACATGTGTGATGATGCTAGGCTCTACAGTCTGCATTAGTGACCGACACGGGCAAATAGTGGAGCGTGGATAATCTGTATGAAAGCCAGCATTGACAGCACATGAGTGAAACGCTAGACTTCAAAGCAAGCTAATGGAATGATTTGGAGAGCATCTGAAGAGCTAGGAATTTACTGTGGTAAATTAGATTACGGATAGAGTTAGTACTGCTAATTAGAGCTGGTTTGGTGTTGATGGACCAACATAACAATGTTGTTTAGAAGCAAAAAAATCAAGCACAAACTGGTTTTATGTGGTTTTAACTGGTTGTAACTGTGTTGTAACTTTAATTTTTGTAAAATTAAAGCGAATTTACCCCAACATTTTTAATATGTAGAATAATGCCTTTAGATGTTGTACTTTTAATTTTTTCAATAATTTCCATTATTCTCAGTAGTGGTTTTCAGACAGAAGAACAAAACTATACAGTATTTACAGTGTAATGCATTAAGTAAATTAATATTTTATCAAATTAAGTACAATAAATACTTCTTTGTAGTTTTAAATGACCAAAATTATCGATTTTTCTTTTATGCCAAAAATCATTAGGATATTATGTAAAGATCATGTTCCATGAAGATATTTTGTAAATTTCCTACCGTAAATATATCAAAACTTAATTTCTGATTAGTTATATGCATTGATAAGAACTTCATTTGGACAACTTTAAAGGTGATTTTCTCAGTATATTGATTTTTTATTTTGCACCCTCAGATTCCAGATTTTCAAATAGTTGTATCTCGGCCAAATCTTGTCCTATCCTAACAAATACATGATGTATAAGTCTCAATTTAAAAAAAAAAAAAAAAAAAAAAAAAAAATTGGATGTAATTTAAATGTACATAAATCTTTATATGTAAAATACATAACATACATTTGATAGATACATATGCCTTTTCAACTGATGTTGGTTTTTGTTTCTATTAACAACGGCTGATAAGGAACTAAAAATGCTGTCTAATCACAAAAGTTTACAAATATACAGTGGTAACTTTTTGCCCAGTTCTCCTGTATCTGACTTTGGTCCTAATGAAGGTCACGGTGGTTTTCAAGAGGCCGCTTCCTTCCGCCCACTTATATGTTATGATGCATTCATGCTGACTTAGAAAAGATGGTCAGCTCAGGATTCCTGTGGTCTGCTGCTCACATCTCCTTTCAGGATGAACTAGAATAGATGTTAACCACATTTTCTTGGCCTGGTTATGCCTCTCTCACACTGCTGTTTTGGCTATTTGACTGTATGAAGCCTTCCAGGCAAGATCAGAATATCTCTTTCAAGTCAGCATGCATTCAAAATGGACTTCTTTTGCATTTTATACATGTCCTTAGACTTATTATGCATGCTTTTTCAACTTAATCTGGCTCTGAAACAACTTTACTTTTCAGGTGACATCATTCTTGTTGTTCAGCCCCTCCCCCTCCAGCCATCTGTCTTCATTATTGCTCATAACACCCATTTTCCACAATCCAATCAATTCCTGATGGATCAGACATGTTAATCCACATTCTCACTTATTAAATGTCTAGTTTCATTCTGAAATACATCACTTTTGGGTTTTAAATGTTGTTTCATTGTATGGTTTCAATTACTAGTAGCTTTTACATTTAAAACTACCATCGACAAGATTTACTGTACACGATGAAAGACTGATTTTCAGCACTTGACAGACTATGGGCTATTTAGTGTAGTTTACTCATAAAGTGAATAACACAATAACTCAAAGACCGAAAAAAAAGTGAACTTTTATGTTGAGTTTTAGCATATGTGTTTTAGATCTAGAAATACTCAATCTTTTGCAATCGGCTCGCAGAGGGCTTCTTCCAACGTTCTCCCAGGGTGGAAAAAATCTTTAAAAGTAAATTTGCAAAAATAAACATTTCAACAGCACATAGCAGTGAAAACCACAGAGAAATAAAACTGAATTTTTGGAGTTTTGCCTTCAATGAAACAATTTACATTCCATACTTTATACTTTTTCCAAACAGCTGTAGGTGCTGGAAGAACTTTCCCGAAATGTCAAAGGAATATCTCTCTGTGTTCTGCTGTTCATGTCACCAGTATTCTGATCATGCAGATTCATGATGCCCTTGTGGGACCGTGTAATGGCATGACATACATGTTAGGAATACATGCAAATAGACTTTTACTGAGCGGTTTACTGACATCGGACAACTGCTGTCTTTTCAGGGACAGAGACTTAGCTGGTCTGGCAGCCCACCCTGTGCTCTACAGGCCTTGAACAAAAGTGCATTACTGGGACGTCCCAGCTGCACTAGTCCCCACAGCTGCAGAAACTACTCTGGAGTAGGGCAGCAGGTGGCCTGTCTCTCTGACGCCTCTCCAGAAACATGTTTATAGACTTGGACTAAGAGAAATGTACATCAAGAGCTAAAAAGCTGTGCACAGGAACATTGTCCATGGTAGTGTTGTGAAAAGACCCAGTACTTCGGTACCAAGTCGGTACTAAAAAAATGAAAACAGTATCAAATTTTTTTAAGTACTTGACGCGTAGGGCCCTATGATTTCCGCGATGCAGAAAATGTGGACGGAATCTCGGAATCCAGTTATAAAAACAGAATTTACAGTTTAACACGGAATGTCATGGAATTTGTCAAAGTTTGGATGAATTAATCAAAAGTAGGTCATTACACTTAATTCAAATCGCAGCATGGACTAGTATCTGTAAATATTAAGCCGCAAAAGTCGATTCAAATATGAATCCTGCATGTTCTGCGAGTCTCTGTGTGAATGAATGAATGGCAGAGACGTGCAGTTTTGTTTACTACATACACTGAAGCGCATGATGCTCACGGTGATTTCAGCATTTGCCGTCTCAATGAGCACATAAACACATGAACAACATCTCCAGAACTGCTCTGAGAGTCCCTTCACGTGCATTTTACCATTTCATTTGAGTAAAACCAGCATCATATCATATACACACAGAAATTTAAAGGTATTCACGGTATTCACCCGCCAAATTAAAGGTTCGGTTTAGACATCGTGCCAGAAATTTATTACTATTGTTTAGTACAATGTATGTGATACAACTACTGCTACTGTTTAAAAAAATTAATAAAACTTTATTTTTTAAGAAATAATCACGCAATATTTCTTCCATGTTTTAATTTTAATAGTAAATCCCCTTTATTTGCCAAAAAAATAAAATATGTTTAAATTTCACTAATTAAAAGACAAATTAAATTTGGGTGAAACTTGTTTACTGTTTTTATTACTTGTGGAAAAACTCGAAACACAATTTTAAATAAGTATAAAGAATGGCATTGATTTTTGTACATTTTATTTTTGTTTGACTATTAATAAAAATAGTGTGTTTTTTTTAATTAGCATGTTTTTGTGTTTTGCTTTGGTATTGAAATTGGTACCGAGAACCGTGGATTTTCACTGGTATCGGTACCGAATACAGAAATTTTGGTACCGTGACAACACTAGTCCATGGTTCGTTCTTTACAGTGTTTCATTGGTCTTAGTTAAATATGTGAGAACATGAATATAAATTAGGGCACTATGATATACAAGTAAAATGTTAATGGATGAATCTCACAAAAATATGCAGTTGCATGTCACCTCAAATAAAAAAAAAATGGACTACTCAGATTTTTTTTTTCGACATTATTTTCATGAGGTTTAAGCACCCACCCAATTTCTTAATATGTAATGCATCCAAAAGTTTTACTTTTTACTACACACACAAAAGATCTAAAATAAATCATATATAAAAATAAATGTACAAATGTAATGTATATTACTTTAGAAAATCATATAATGTTTATATATAATACACATTAATATATACATTCATATAAACTAACATATATTATAATTAATATATTTATTTTATATAAAATAATTTAAATATCTGACGATATGGTAGTGGGAATTTGGGGTAAATTTGTGCTTTATTGTGATGGGCCTAAAATAGGCTGTTTATTTTAAGCAAAATATAATATTTTATTATATTTTGTGTGTGTTCTTGGATGTGTTCTTGACAGGTATTGTGAGGATCATCCAAATACAGCTGTTTGATTCAAAACAGATTGACTGTAGAAATGTTTTTCCTAAATGGAGAGACAGAATGTAGGTCACAAGGAGATGAAGGGGTAAACATTTTCATTCTTTTTTTGTTCTTTCTAAATCTGTCAGTACCAGATGTAGTATGAGTAAAAAGGGCTCTAAAAGCACACTGTGGTAAATTTGGTCACTTCCTGTCTAAAGAACCCCCAGCCCCCCACTCGCTCTCCTATGAGGATAGAGTTACAAAAAAAAAAAAAGTGGGGGAAGAAAAGAAAAGGGAAAAATAGCAGACCTCACTGCTGCAGTCGGCCAATGAGGATAGCAGAACCGCTGGCCTGCAACAGGAAAAGAGGAAGAGGAAAAAGAGGGAAAGGGAGAGCGATATTTTCATCCAGCTCCTCCCATTAAGTAAAAAGTTGGAGGGGGTTGGGAAGAGAACGGGTTCGACGTTACATCTGCGTTTGCTTTCAGTTCTTTCTCTCCTATGTTATCGCAAACCCCAATTGTTTACCAATCAAGAGTAAGCGTGAAAAGAAACTTTTTGCATTGATTTTGGCAGTCCCTGAAGTCATTTAGCGCTTTTTTATTTGTCCGATGAAAGAGACGCTTTACATGAATTCTCACTCAATTTACTTATAAAGTCTGGGGATGAAAGGGCCGGTTTGTGTTCGAGATCTTTTCATCTAAAGTGCCATCATCTTATTGCAGTTTACTACTTGCTTGTTCTTTGTTGTCTGTCCAGGGTTTTACAGCTTGAGGGGTTTCACTGAAACAATCTGCAGGCCACACTCGACCCTAACCAACAGTGACATTATTGTTTACAGAGGATTTTTCTTTACTCTTTTCTGACAGCAGTGACTCTTAACTTATATAATGTGGTAAATTAGCGTGGAAGCACGTGTCTCTTGGAGGACAGCATGGCTCTAGGCTTTCTCTCGGTCATTAAATAACTAAATAGTGCTCACCCGTGACCGCCTGTTATCCATACACCAGGGTATTGTGTGTTTTAATTAAAACTGTGCCATCCATGATCTTCGCAAAATCAGAATTCAGCTCTCGTTCCCTTGATTATGACCTGGATTTTTGCTTGCTTGTGGTTTGGAGATGATCCAGGTGGCTCTTTTGGTGACTTAAGTCACATAAACGTCACATTGTGACGAATACTAGGGCTTTTCTCCGAACTTTTTTTCTTCATTTTTGCTCAAAGCCTTTCAGTCAGCTGGTGTTTTGGTGTTTTATAGTGGATCTATGAACTCAGTTCTCCTGAAGTTCACACAGGTGTCTTAGCAGACTAACCACAGGTGTAGAGAATCAGTGATTGTGCTGTCTTACATTAACAAATATCTTGTGAGCTAAACAGAAATATTTTATTTCTGTTTTCTGTATTTCTTTTTTGTTTGTTTGTTTTTTGTTTTGCAATTTTTATATAGATATACAATTTCATATATATGCAATGATATTTCACACATATTCAAGTGCAAGCTAAATGGAAGTAGTTTACTGAAAAATCAGTTGTCATTATTTACCCACTTCACAGCCAAATTATATATTTTCTTTATATTCTGACAGCTTTTTTCCCATTAAATGAAAGCATAGGGCTGACCAGGAGCTGTAAATCTCCACTGTAGCTTGTCTTGTTTTCTTGTTGTCTTGTTTGTCTTTCATTTTGATATCAACCAAGTTAATTAGTATTTGATTGCAGTGTGTCAACTTTATATATGCACAAGTGTAAAAGATATTTGAGTACTTGAGTTAAATGGATTGATCCCCACAAAATTAATTTATAACTTCAGAAGCCTTGAAATAGAAATACATGCGTTCCAGGGAAAATGTTATGGTCCTTTTTCTTTTTTTGTTGTTTTGTGAACTTGACAGCCACAGTATGAAAAAGAGCAGCTTCTGTATTTTGTTAAAATTGTGTGTTGTTTTCCACAGGTTTGGAACAAGATGAGGGTGAGCAAATGATGACAGAGTTTTTATTTTTGTGTGAGTTTTCCCTCAAAAGTGAATCATTCAGTTGTGGAAAGCATGGTCTATTCAATGTGAGTTGGTGTAGTTATTTGACCTCTTTCATTTGTGCATGCTAAAGCAAAACATCTGTAAAACTCCACAGCAAAACTAACCCACATTTTTCTATATTTAATAAGCCCAACTCACTTTATTTAATGTTCAGCGGTGCTAACTCAAGTATGCCATGCCTTTTATGATTTGGTCTCTGAGACTAATGCAAGTCCAAAATGAATATCACAAACAAACTGCCTAGAAAAAGTATAATATTATTTCATGGCCACTTTAATATTCTCTCTAAAACCGACTCCTGGCAGCCGCAGCCAATACAGTTCCCCAACCACAAGAACTCCACACAGGGGTTCCATCCTGGCAAAAACAGAGGAGTCTTTGATTGGGGAACAGTCAGCTCCCAGCCGTCTGTTTTAACAAGAAATAGGGAAATGAGGGGAGAAATGCAGGGAATAAGAAAAAAAATGTCTGTTTGGGTACAGATTAATAAGGACTCGAAGCTTCACAGGGAGCCAAGGGAAATAAAACGTGCACCCAAAGCATTCCATTCAGATGAAACCATGATGAAACCCTAAAGACGTTTTTTGGGTCAATGCAGAGTGCTTTTCAATCCAACTGAAGCTCTTAACCAGTAGCAGCACCAAGAAGAATTGCTTAAATTAGGATTCCTTCCAAACAGGCTCCTAAAAACTCCCCTTTCTGCCAGTGGTCAGCCAAACAAAGAGCCCAGCACCAAACTCATGCCATTGGATGAGTCAGAAGTTGATTTGACAGATTAAACACAGCAATGATTTGAAAGCACCACAGAGTGGTCAACCAACAAATGATTTGCATAAAGGGATGTTTCACCCAAACATTAAAACTGTGTCATAATTTACTCCTTATATCGTGAAACAAGAGATTTTGCGAAATGTTCCAGTTTGAGGTCTATGACAATATCGTAAATGTTGTTTTAATGATTTACATTATAGACTATTGTCACTCAAAAAAACACAAAACACATCTTGAGAGTCCAAAAGCATTCACTGTGTGATGAAGTCTATTAAGGTCAAGTATACTTTGGTTTTTACACATACACTAGGGTCTGATTTTTGTAACCGCTCGTACTTTGTACGTGCAGCTCGCACACACACATTGACTTGGTTTTGCACTAATCAGTTGTTCCACAAGGTGGCAACACTGGCCAGGGCCATTGTTTCACAGTAGAAAAATAAACTAAAGCGATGGAACAACAACAACAAAATAGCAACTGCAACAACAACAGACGGGCGCATTGACAAGCACGTGTGTGAGTGGGGGTTATGAGATAACAGCAACTGTAGTTTAAAAGAGTACAAAGATATTTTTATCGGTCATAACTTCTGAGAAAATTAGAGCAGACACTGTACAAAGAAGAAGCTTTATAGAGAGCATGTGTCGACCAGTCAGATTATTTCCATAATGACCAACGCAATCTACCAAGAGAAGCGTAAATTACCGCCTGCTTTAAGACATGCTTTTTTGGGCGTTAAATAACGGCGCAAATACCATATTTTGACGAGCACAAACGTTAGTAAATTGCATTACGTGATTCATTTTAATACTTTCCTCCCATCAATTTTGCGTTCTGAAATGGAAACGGAAACAGAAATGGAAAATGGTCAGGTGCAAAAATAACTGTCCTTTTCAACGCTAATTCTTCACTGCACGTCTTTAGTCAATCCTGACAGTACTATTTTAATGCCAAAAGACAGTTTGTGCTGGTGCAAGCTGTTAGTAAATCGGTGGTGGTAAATGTCTTAAAGATTAAGTCATTGAGTCATTTATTCATTCATTTGATTCGTTCAAATGGCTGATTCATTCAGGAATGAAGTAAATGGTTCTTTATGAATGGTTCATTGAATCATTAGGCTTGTTCGACTTGAAGCGGATCATCACAATCAGACCGATCGGTGTGTGACATCAAAGTACCGCAAGAGCTACAGAGAGTAGACAGCTCCTTATGCTTTTGAATCGCTCTCTTGGTACTTTGATATCATACACTGATCAGTCTGCGCGCAGCGGCGCTTCAAATCCAACGCGCCTATGGCCAATGGTTAAACGTGCCAAATGGTTCACCCAATTCATTGAGAACGTGCATTAAGAAATGAAATGCCGCTGTGTGTTGCTCGGAGACGAACAGTTCTGCTTTGTCTTTATATTTTTGTTGGCAAATTTGAGCAAAACAGGCAACATCGTGTCTAAAATAACACAATATTAACTTCTTACTTGCTGAACTGTTGTATAAGATCAGTATCACATTTGCACTCTATATGCTTAACTATATGATGTAAATATGAGACAAAAACTCAAACAGGGGCATTTTTGCCCCATATCTTGAATTTTAGGGACATTCTAACTATGTTCTCTAGGCTCCATCACACAGTGAGTTGTTGCCCTGCCTCATAACTAGGCGCGTTCGACTTGAAGCAGTGCTGCGCAGAATGATCACTGTATGACATCAAAGTACCGCGAGAGTGATTCGAATGCATAGGATCCGTCTGCTCTCTTATCGCTCTCGCGGTACTTTGATGTCATACAGTGATCATTCTGCGCAGCACTGCTTCAAGTCGAACGCGCCTATTGTCATCAATCAAATGTCGGATGACCCACATAGGTCTGGGGCGGGGCAAGTGAGTTAAATGCGTTAATAATTTTAACGCGTTATTTTTCACCGCAATTAATTAATCTAATTAACGCGTTAAATTACCAGCCCCAGTTTAAATAAAGGTTTATTTTGCCAACATGTAAAAATGACACTGTCTGTTTAGGCTGAGTGAGATTTGCATGAAGTCTAACACAAAAAGCATGTCACTAATATACTTGCTAAATATGCTGTTTTTGTTGAACCATTGAAGACTAAACATCAGGCACATCATATTAAATGCATCTTTCATCTGTTGCATGGATCTGTTTACTCATGACACACTGACCTAAACCATATGTAATTTTAGATGATGGAAAATGAAGACATACCAACAACTTTGGGTAGTTTCTGTCTCCTCAGAGGGATTCTGGGGAGTTTGGTGCTGATTCGACTGAATCCGCCGCAGAGGATTATTTTGGCCTTCTTGCTGTTGGTGGAGTTTTCCTGCTCAGGGCTGAAAGAGGAAGGGTGACGTTAGACCAACCTTACACTGACGAGAAATGGATTGCCTATTGTAGATGAATGTTATTGTAGATCGACTGCCTTCTAGCATAAACTGCAAAGAGATTTTAGATATGATGTTCAAATGAAGAAGAAATAGAGGGATTAATTTGCCTCACGGGCAA
Organism: Spinibarbus caldwelli; assembly: GCA_039654775.1. Classification (NCBI taxonomy): domain Eukaryota; kingdom Metazoa; phylum Chordata; class Actinopteri; order Cypriniformes; family Cyprinidae; genus Spinibarbus; species Spinibarbus caldwelli. The sequence goes on along the minus strand of CM077223.1, from coordinate 5,611,291 downwards.
ACTGAGGAAATCTAGGCTCAGTTGGTCTTACGTTCTTTAGTTTTCCAGCCATTTAGAAAAGGTGGAACGTTTAAGAAAACAGCTGACTGTGATTTCTAGAACACGAGAGTCTTGAGTTTTCCCGACTGACTGCAGAGAACAGAAGAGGCTTTCACTTCAGCGAACTGTGAACAATTCTGATGACAGGCTTTGTTAAAAGATGATTTTTGCCAGGGGTGTAAGAACAGAGTGAGTTTGAGGGAGACACAAAGGCCACGTTTACACTGCCGCTGCAGAATATGGCATGCAGTTCAGTTTTACAACACCAAATACAGTTACGTTCACACACAGTTTGTACAGTGTGAGCAGAACCACTCCAGACTAATTGTTTAAAGCTGTTATATTATGAGGAAACTTCAAAGAATCATTGAAGAATCCTGAAAAAAATCACCGTTTCCACAACTATATTAAGCAGGTCATGTGTTCTGAAGGATCATGTGACACTGAAGACTGGAGTAATGATGCTGAAAATTCAGCTTTGCATTACAGGAATAAATTACATTTTGCAATATATTACAATAGAAAATACTTGGTCTTGGCCGTGGTAAGCATAAGACCCAAACTTTTGAATGGTAGTGTGTTTGAATTTTAACTATTTCTGATTATATAACTGGGGAAGGGGTTTATCTGACACTCTCAATACTTAAAAAATTTATTTAAATTTTTTTAATTTAAAGGTGAAATATGTAAGTTTTACTTCATTCAAAGTAGTTCTGCTTCATACTCACGTTACTGGTTTAGCCAAATTTTGACATTAAACCACTCAAATAATGAAGGCGTCCTATTTACAAATGGTAACATACAGGTTTAACTGTCAAATCTGAGGTTTACATTTGCGAATTCAGAGGACTGTTCTGAAAGTCCATTTTACATGCAAATTACTCATATTTGTGAATGTTTCATGAATGAGGCCTAATGTTTGTCTTTGCATATTAAACTGTAATTGGAGAAAATATTTTAACCTTTTAATTCAGAATGTTGGGACTTACTAAGAACTGGGTTGCGAAACTAGTGTTGATTTGTACTTACTTGCGGTTGTCTTTGTTGCTACAGAGGAAGCAGCAGCACAGCAGAGAGAGAAGAACCACCAGCAGGAATGTCACCAGCGTTCCCGCAGCTATTACTCCCATCCGCTGATTAGGATCTGAGAGAAAGACAGACAGAAGGAGAGTGTAAAGTTTCCAATTTAACACAAAACTCATGTGTATTCAGCTGATTTATTTAACACAGCCTTTTTCAGGAGAGATTGAGGCCATTCAGTGAAAACAGCTTTAGTGGGAGACCAAGATGAAACTGAGGTGTGCAGAACAACAGGTGAAACCTTCTTCTTTGCTCCAAGTCTGAGAAGCAATTAAAAATACGGAATTCCTAAAAGCTATTTCATTTTCAAATCTAAAATTGGGGATAATGTACATTGAACAGGAAGAAGACTATGGGCCAGATTTACTAAACAGGGCAAATTAGAAATCAGGGCGTTAGAGCGCAATTCCATGAAAGCAACGATGGGAGGGAAAATTCAGCGTGTGATTTACTGACAATGCGCACATTAAAGAACACAGACGCAGCCAGATCATTTCCATAAAGACCAGCACAATCTACCAAAAGCAACGCGTCTGCTTTAAGGCGTCTGCTTTAAGACATGTTTTTTTTTGGGAGTTAAATAATGGCGCAAATACCAGTAATTTGACGAGCGCAAACGTTAGTAAATTACATTGCGTGATTGATTTTAATACTCTCCTCCCATAAATTTTGCGTCTGAAAGGGAAACTCCTACAAATGCATATTCAATAAGGTCAGGCGCAAAAATAACTGTGTCTACACCTTTTCAGTGCTAATTCTTCACTGCGCGTCTTTAGTAAATCCTGACAGTTCTGTTTTTATGCCAAAAGACGGTTTGCACCAGCACAAGCTGATAGTAAATCTGGCTCTCAGACCACTTGGCAGATAAACAGACATATTGACATGGAATATAAGACAAGAAATTAGTTGAAAGACAAAGGTAAATTACACAGTTTAGTGGTGAAAAGTTAATACCGTGACATTGTAGATTAACAGCATAAAAGTTAATAAGCTTTTTAAATACCTTGCAGCATGTCACAATTGACCAAACAGAATCAAGCTTTCTTGAAATGTGTAATAATTTCAAATATTTAAAATTCAAACTAAGAATAATTTCATATTACATTATTGCACATGGTGTTTCACATTAAACAGCTTTTAAATGGTTGAATCTCACCTGCTAAGGAAAAATGTACAGAAGTTAACCAATTCCATTCATGCAAAAAGCAGTTTATTTTGCCTGCACAACAAATATTATGGATTTTTAAGGAGAAATAAACTCTTTTAGTATTTTTTAATGCAGTAATGCTGAAGATTACGCAGCATGAAAGTTAATGATCCTTATAAGTACCCACAAAATGCCACAATTGACCAATCAGAATCAAGTCTTCCCAAGATCTGTGAAGTATTTTCAAGTTGATACTAAAAATAATTTGATGTTGCATCATTGCAAATGTACTAAATTTCCTTGAATTTGCCTGCTAAAAAACATTAAACAGAAATGAACCAAAATGTCCTTGCAATAACTACACCAGTTCAGGAGTTTAAGAGCTAGCAGTTGTGTCCTGTGAGATGCAGGACGTCTGCCAGTGGCTTCTTTGCATCTGTTGCCAACAGGCATTATCACTGGAGCATAAAGTGTAGCCATTTGGCTCTTCCGTTCATAAACAAAGACAATGTTGGGATGCTTAATTTGGCTCTGGTGAGAATGAAGAATTTCAGCTGTTGGATTCACCATTTTTTTTTTTTTTTTTTTTTTGTCTGGATCATCCAAGGCCAGTTATTAGCTCAATAATACATACTGAAATAATTACTGGCTTTGGATAATCCAGACAAAAAATATGGTGCATCCAACATGTTATGTAATTATATTTACGCAACTTCAAAAAAGTCCAAAAGTGAAACTTACAGTAAACCCAGATAACCACATCCAGCAGGCCGTAAACTATTTGTACTTCAATTTCAAAGGAATAGTTCACCCAAAAATAAAATTTTCCAATACATTTACTCAAACTCATGTAATCCAAGATGTGAATGAGTTTGCTTATCTGTTTATCAGAACAGATTTAGAGAAATTTAGCATTACATGATTTGCTCACCAATGGATCCTAACAGTCCAAACAGCTGATAAAAAAACATCACAACAATCCACAAGTAATACACACGACTCCAGTCCATCAATTCATGTCTTGTGAAGAAAAAACTCAGTGTTTAAGAACAAACAATTCCATCATTAAGGTGTTTTAATTTTAAACTGTTGCTTCTGGCCAAAATATGAATCCATAAAAAGTCCATGCCCTGTTGTCCTCTCACATCAATATACATCCATGTATTTGTTTAGAACTGTTTTGGACTGTTTTCACTTGTAAATGGTGCTTGATCTGTGCACATTTCTCTCCTGATTCAGACAAGATGACTTTTTCACTGGAGAAATCAATATTATGGATAGAGGCTTGAAGTTAAAAACATCTTGATAGATTTGTTTCTTACAGACATGAATTTTTGCTTCACAAGACATTAATTGATGGACTGGAGTGGTGTGGATTACTTGTGGATTATTGTGATGTTTTATCAGCTGTTTGGACTCTCATTCTGACGGCACCCATTCACTGCAGAGGATTCATTGATGAGCAAGTGATCAAATGCTAAATTTCTTCAATGTTTTCTGAAAATAAGAAACTCATCTACATTTTGGATGGCCTGAGGGAGAGTACATCTTCAGCAAATGTTCATTTTGGAGTGAACTATTCCTTTTTGTTAAACAGAAATTATTTTCAGCTGAACCCAAATGTTCCTCTCATAATATTCCTTGTGCAAACATTTGCTTCTAAAAACCAACTGAAAACAGTTATAGCATAACTGATGACAACCCATTTGACTCTCTGATTTGTGCTGTAGATTCTGTCGGGTGTACTGTGGGGTGTGGGCACATCCACACATGTCCTGAAAGCACAGATGCGTTCGAGGAAGGCCTCATTGAGGTCGGCCACGGTGACATCATTACTGCCTTCACTCAGGTCCCTGTGAAACCTCTGCTGACCCACACCTTTCTTTATTACTGTCTCTCTCTCTCTCTCTCTTCCTGTAGTATTTCTCTCAGCTGTGTGAAACAACCTCGGCTCTCACTAACTCGACGAGCAGGCAGGAAAAGAGCCAAAAAACACAGCCGTAAAAATAAGACACCACTCTGGAAACACCATCAGGGCCGCCATGTTAAACTGCTGCTGTCTACGGCAGTGACCTACATAGTGAGGACTACGCAGGCATGTTACCAATAGCAACTGTGTTTTTATTTGCCTGCACAAGATTCTCATAGATTTTGGAGGAAAAACAAATAATTTTTACCTCATGCCTTAATCCAGGAATAACCTTAATCCAGTGATATGGAAGATGATGCTGCGTTAAAGTTAATGAACCTTATAAAGTCACTCTTAGAGTTAAGAGTAGCGCGTATGAAATGTTTTTATTAGGTTATGAAAATGTTACTTTTCTTGATTATTCAGATGTTTTGGAAATCATCAGGGTTTTGTAAAAATATATTAACATTGATAAAATAAGATCCATTTATAGGAAAATCAGACTTGTTTTCAGAGAATATATCTTAATAATAATAATAATAATAATAATAATAATAATAATAATAATAAATGTATTTTTTTTTTTTTTTTTTTTACCCAATTGGCAAATATTTTGTATTGTTTTAAGCATAAGCCTAACAAAATCTTTGCTTAGCAAGACAAAACTTACTTGTCAATGGGGTAAGAAAAATATGGTAACACTTTATATAAAATGCATTACAAAAGTAGTTTTTATGCATTAATTATGCCTTGCAATGCACCTTATAATGCATTGTATGACCTCAAGAATAATTGTATCCACATTTATAATACACTATAATACTTATTTATTCATTGTTAAATCTTTAGAAAGTATGCATTAAATGCATTAAAATGCAAAATAATGCATTACAATACGACATACAAATCTTCAAATATTATGATACATTTTATTTTGTTTACAATTATTATGAAAAAATATAATGCATTAGAATGTATATAATGAATACCTTTATAATGCATTATATATGAATGCTTTACATAAAGTGTTACCATAAATACATTTAATTGAAGATGTATACATAGAATGTAAACTTATTTTATGTATAATCATGTAATAATATATGTATAATTTAATGTAAAATCATTTTTACTCTTAACTATTTTAATTCATTTTAAATCAATTTTTCAATCTTTTTTTTAAATTAAATTTCTTGTTTTTATTGTTGTGATTATTTTTTATGATTTTTTAAATTCCTTTTATGTAAAGCACTTTGAATTACCATTGTATGGAATGTGCTATATAAATAAGCTTGCCTTGCCTTACCTTGAAAATAAGGATAAGGATAAAATTAAGGATATGTAGATATTTTAATGGAAAGCAAAACAACATTAATGGTTAAGAAAATTATTTTGTGAACTACTTTAATGGTACTTTTTTCATCCTGTTTGTAACTTTGCATTTTTGGGAGAAAAATATCCTTTTTCCGCACCATTGACAAAAACAGTTTAGCCTGGAAAAATCAGGATGGCTGTAACACAATGCATAATGTGTATAATGATCATGACGTGATGTCATGCTGCATTTGCTGTATCTAAAAACATCTCGTTCCACCTTTAGTAACCGACGTGCTCGCAAATCCGTTGTGAGTCAAAAGGTTGAATCTTAAGCTGACCTTGGCGTCAACTGGGCAGCTGTTCCCCCTCCCTTTAACGTAATGGAAAATATGACTGATGCTGGACCCCACAAGTATGTCTCAACACTTAAGGAGTTCTTCAGTGTCTCCATAGCAAATGAAATAACAGAAAGCTCGAGAAATTACATTTGCTTTTCCCAAAGAGAGATAGGAAGGGTTTCTTACATAGGTTGCAGGCCCCTGACACTGGGTTGCAGTTTTTGTCGTGACATGGACAGGTCTGGGCACAGTTCACTCCGAACTGACCGAACTCACAGGTCAGGTTGCAGCTAAAATGATGAGAAATACAAAGAGCACATAAAAAACACTGATGAAAAGAACCAATACAAGCATTGTGTGCACATAGCAACAGGAGTTTCCAAAGAAAATGGAACAAGGCAGTTTGGGGAATTACAGACAATTATGTTGATATTGGAAATGCAAGAATAGGGAAGAGGGATTTAGCATTTGCAATGAATGAAACAAGAACAGATATTCTTATTTAAACACAATGAACTGAAACTGACAAAATGTTTAAAATGTCTTTCTGAGAAAAAAAGAAGTTTTAAGTAACAATGAATTCTATTTTAATGTGTTCTCTGATCTTGTCTTTCAGATCTTCGATCAAGTGATGTTTCATCAACCGAAGATAAAGGTTGATGTTGATCAAGGTTTCCACAAAAATATTAAGCAGCACAGCTATTTACAACATTGATAACAATGAGTAATACATGTTTCTTAAGTAGCAAATCAGCATATTAGAATGATTTCTAAAGGATCATTTGACACTGAAAATTCATATTTGCCATTACAGGAATATTTTTAAATAAAAATTTGATAAACAAACCAAAATATAATACTACAAGACTGAAATTATCCTCTATACAAAGTTTAAGTGAAATCTGAACATTTAAGTGATTCAGACTAATCAATATTAATAAGTCTTAATAAATTGTAGTTATAGTCAACAGAGTATCAAAAATGCTTTCCTTCTGTTATAAGGGCAAAAATATGCTTTTCCTCACAAAACATACAATTATGTGTTTATGTGATGCTTCCCTGAGTATCATCTTGTTTTTTTTATGATGGACATGTTTAGTGCCTCTGTTTACAAAGAATCAATGCATTGTTAACCATTTTTGGTGTCCTGTTTAGCCATTTGTTTAAAGGTTTACTCATCATTCAACCATTTAGGATGACTCTTTGTTAATTCTGTGATTCACTGGTTAACGAAAACAGGCTTAGATATCAAGATGAGCTTAATTTGTGCATGACTCAGATGTGACTTACTATGTCCCATAGAAGCCAGGGTCACAGAGACACTCTCCTGTGGCAAAATGGCAGTCTCCATTAAAACAATGACTGCAGTCTTTTTCACAGTTTTCTCCATAGGTGCCGTTAGGACAGCGCACCTCACAGCTGAATACAGAGAGAGAGATGCAAAGAGAAAGAGGTAGAGGTTAGACAAATGGTCATTTTAAAGACTATTTCAGTTTTCATCAAAACAATCTCCAAGAAAATACTTAAGGAGCAACATATGAACATTTTCAGAGGTGAATTTACTAAAACATTTTGTACACTTCCACTTTTGGGTATGATTTTTCATAGCATAAACCTCTGTTTTATTCACTAATCACATGCAATTTAGTTTAATCAAGCTGGTTTACAGCACCATACAATTCTCTTAATTGCAGATATTACTATTATAGATTTTGCTTTATTCATAAAAATCAGCACTATTTGACTGATGCAATTAATGTATTTATTTATTTATTTATTTTTTTAAATTTTGTTATTAACAATTACACTATGTTCAGAAGTTTGGGGTAAGTTTTTGTTTAATTTAAATATAATTAATACTTTTATTCAGCAATTTATTTCAAATTGATGTACTTCAATTTATGTTTTTATTATTGTTTAATTTGCATAATTCCTTTAGTGAAATGGGTACTTCACTAAAAACAAAGCAGATGTCAGTAGATATAATTATTTTTTTTTTAGTGAATTCCCCCCTCACTTGTCAGCTTTGTATTTTTGTTTTGTTCTTGTTTCATTAACAGTATTTTTTTTTTTAACAGTTGGCTACAATGGCCGAAATTCCGTACCGATCTCCAATCCAGCCAGGATTGCAGTGGGAACATTTCCCATTGATGCGGTTGCAGAAATGACCGTCTTTGCATGGCGGACACTGATCCTTACAGTTCTCTCCGAAGTAACCCTCCTTACACATCTGATCACATTTTGTCCCATTCCAGCCGCTCTCACACGTTTCACAGTGACCCTCCGTCACCTTACAGGGCTGTTGGCCTTTACAGTGGCCACACCTGGAGCAACAGAAACAAGAAAAGACCAGATGGTTCAGGTACAGTCAAAACCAGAATATACCAAAAATGGTTTTCTTACTCCAGTACAAATATCTAAACAGATATTAAGTCTTGTTTTCAAATCAAAATGAAGTGAGTTTATGTTTAAAAAAAGGACAAATATTTGCCAATGAGGTCATAAAATAAATAAATAAATAAATAATAATAAAAAACTTAATTCAAAAGGAAAACTAGATTATTGTTCTGACCCCATTGTTTTTTTTTTTTTTGTTTTTGTTTTTTTTTAAACTCACTTAATTTTGATATGTTATCCAGAAAACAATATCTTATGTCATTTTGCTTTTCAAGTAAATGTGAGGGTTTTTTTTCTTTCTTTTTTTTTTTTTTGCAATGATGTTATGGCAGTAAAATTACAAAATTATAAAGCTCTGTACACCAGTATTTTATACACATATGTTTTTTTAACAGTTTTGAAAAGTAATATTGTGAAATATGCTGATTTGATGCTTTTATTATTGGTGCTCAGTTATAAATAATGATTCTTAATATTATCAGTATTGAATTTTTGCTGCTTAAAATTTTTGTGATAACTCTAATATTATATATATTTTTCCAGGATTCTTTGATGAATAGATGATACACTCTAAAAAATGCTGTTTTAAACAAAACCCAGCGCTGGGTAAAATATGGTTTAACCCAGAAGGTTGGGTTAAACATTTAATCCAAACGTTGGTTAAAAACAACCCAATCGCTGGGTTTGTCCATATTTTACTCAGAGCTAAGCTCAAAACAACAGCATTTATTTGAAATAGAAATCTTTTGTAATATTATAAATGTATGTACTGTGACATATGTATGGTATGATGTATGGTAGTACATCACAATTTCCACAAAAAATATTAAGCAGCAAAACTTTTTTCAACTTTGATAATAATACAAAATGTTTATTGAGGAGTAAATCAGCATATTAGAATGATTTCTGAAGGATCATGTGACACTGAAGACTGGAGTAATGATGCTGAAAATTTAGCTTTGCATCATAAAAATAAACAAAACAAAAAAACAGTTATGTTAAATTGTAATAATATTTCACAATATTACAGTTTTACTGTATTTTTAATGAAATAAATGCAGCCACAGTAAGCATAAGAGACTTCTTGTACTCTATACAATTTTTTCCTCACTTGATTTTGCAGTTCTGTCCATAGAATCCAGCTGGACACGGCTCCCGGCATAGCTTTCCTCTGTATCCGGGTTTACAAGTACACGATCCATCCACAGGGTTACACTTCCCATTTGCGCACTGACAGTGCCGTTCACAGCGCTGACCCCAGAGCCTCTCCCTGCACTGACATCGGCCCGTAAACTGCTCACAGGGCGAGTTGTTACACGCACACTGACCGCCGCAGTTACGGCCGAACCAGCCGGGGTTGCAGATGCACCTTCCCGTGTTCTGGTCGCACACCGAGTTGATGCTGCAGTAGCAGTTGTTATTGCACTGCGGCCCCCAGTAACCGGCATGGCAGGTGCATTTGCCCGTCTCCTGGTCACATTTCCCTTTCTGACAGTTGCAGGGCTTTTCGCAGTTCTCACCCCAGCGGTTTGGGTAGCATGTGCACTTCCCGGTCACATCGTCACATTTACCGTTAGGGTGACACGTGCACATGCCCTTGCAGTCTGGACCCCAGAACTGAGCAGGACACTCTAGAAGAGTCAGAAAAAGCACAAGTTGTAGTTTACAGTGTCAAAGGAAAAGAAACGTTTACTGTGCAACTAGGAAGCTGAAAGATTTTTTTCAGGTTGTTATAAAAGTATATTAGACAATATTTTATGTTGATTATAAAACTCAGATTGCTCAGTAAAAATTGTTCTTTCAGCACTGCATAAAATGTCTATTTTGTAAATAAAATGCTTATTATAAGTGTGATATACTGTATATAAACTAGCATTCAAAAGTTTGGGTATTTTTGGTCACCAAGGTTGAATTTATTTGATCAAAATACAGTAAAAACAGTAATATTGTGAACTATTATTACAATTTAAAATAACTGTTTCCGTTTTAATATTTTTTTAAAATGTAATTTATTCCTGTGGTGCAAAGCTGAACTTCAGCATCATTACTCCAGTCTTCAGTGTCACATGATCCTTCAGAATCATATGATTGCATGGCAGTCAAAAAACATTTCCTATTATTACTGATGGTGGAAACAGTTTTTGCTGCTTAATATTGTTGTGTATATTGTAATAAATTTTTTAGGATTCTTTGATGAATAGAAAGTTCAAAAGAACAGCATTTATTTGAAATAGAAAAATTTTGGAACATTAAAAATGTCTTTACTCTCACTTTATATCAACTGCATGTTTGCTGAATAAATTATTAATTTCTTAAAAAGTTACTGACCCCAAACTTTTGAATAGGAGTGAATTTAAATAATATTATTGAACAATATGACTTTTTGCCATTCAAGTGGGCTTGGTTTCATCATTAGAATTGAAAAGTCATTTCAGAGGTGAAAGAAACATTTAAATAGAGTCAGTTGGGTTAATTTTGAAGTCATGTTCTCTTTAAAGTCTGCTGAAATTAGTTGTTAATGTTAGCAGTGCTTTTAATTTTTTCACACAATTTTCTTACACTTTTATTGAAGTACACACCTTCAAAAGAAGAATTTGAAGTGGAACAAATGGAAAGATTTGACTATTTTTATAAATAGCCTATAAATAGCTTAGCAACTTTATGATTTGCTGATTTGGGACAATTTCTTAAGAGCAACTTATTGGACAAAAATTTGGAGAGTATTTTTAGTCCATTTACCTGGAAAATAAATAATGTAAAGTTTGAATGCATATATTTACAAATGTATCTATATTGGCATTTAGATGACCTTAAAGCTGACTGGCATGAAGTAAAAGGCAAAAAAATATTTTTTTAATGATTTAAATTAGCTTGATGAACTCACTTGTGTCACAACTTGCCCCAAAATATCCATGACGACAGCGGCATTCGTTTGGTCGGACACACACCTCGTTCTCATTACAAGTGAAGTTACCTTCACAGAGAGCTGAAGGGACAAGCATATAGTCAAGATATAAATCAAGTAAAGTGACACTCAGGAAGTGATCTAACATACAGGAAATGACACTTACGTGTTAAACACTCTTCGCCTTGCTGCGCCCATCCGCTGCAACATGTAAACCCTGGTGACCTGAAGATAAAATGACAAATCAAGGTCAATTTAAGTGCACTGGCTTATTAGTTAAGGAATACTCAATCTATATCACATTAAACTGCTATCTGGAAGGACAGCTGATCGTTAAACATTTGCATGAGCATATTTTGCAAATGCATTGACCAAACTTTCACCATGAGAGATTTAAGCATGTGGCTCTTGAGGAATATTGCAAATGTCTGGATGCCATCTGTAGCTTCTCCTGAGCTTCACAAGCGCAGATGTTTCAGATAGCAAACATACACTGACTCGCATCCAGTCGCACAAACACAAGCGTAAGCATTCATTCCATTCTCCACCCTCTCGTCGACAGCAGTCATGCGAACCAGAAGAGCCGCTTGAAGCGATAACTTTGTTGCATCGTCAAATGAGCGTCTGGATCCAAAATAAGGCCTGATTTGATTACTAATCCAAATGTCCTTCATTAGGCCAGTAAGTTAGTCTAATAAACAGTCTGGACTCCATATAAATAGAAAGCTTTGAAATAGCCTATCCGAATATTAAATTGAGCTTGTTTAAATGCAGTATGTTCTTCTAAATCCAAAATATAAAATGTCTGCATTCCTTACAAAAACCCAAAGAACTCTCAATCTCTTTCACAGTTCTTCATGCACTTATTCTGAATATATTTTCAATGACTAATGACTTAAATCTGGTTAACTTTCCTCAAATTTCCTCAAAGCTATCTTACGGCTTCAGAAGAATTGAAATATAGTGCATGAGTCATATGCATCTCCTTTGTGTTCCACAGAAGAAAGTAAGTCATATGGGTTTGGAACGACATGAGTGTGAGTAAATGATGACACAGTTTTCATTTTTTTGCAAGAATTACTCTTTTAATCCATCACAAATGATCCCGGTGGAATTTTGTATGTGTCTGCGGTGGATGTTTTATTCAAAGTGTCTCACAACAGGCCTGCTACAGCAACTTACACATGCCTTTCTTTGACAGAAAATGATGGGAGGAAGAGGGAGGATTGGGTTTAGGATACAAAATAAGGACCTGATTTGAACCCATGTCTCCCATATGAGCATCACAGCACAATGTATCTGAAGGTTTCAACATGTTTGTAGACTAATATACTACTGTTCAAAGGTTTGGGTCAGTTTTTTGAAAGAAATTAATACTTTATTCAGCAAGGAGACAAACAAAAGTGACAGTAAAGACATTTATAATGTTACATAAGATTTTCTTTCTTTTTTTGGATTTTAAATTATGTACACTACAATTAAAATGTTTTGGCTCAGTAAGATTTTTATTATTATTATTATTTTTAAAAAAATAATGCTTTTATTTGGCAAGGATGATTTGATCTGAATTGATCAAAAGTGTCAGTAAAGACATTATAATGTTACAAAAATCTATTTGAAATTATGCTGTTCTTTTTAACTCTATTCATCAAAGAATACATACAAATGACTATCGTTTTTATCAAATGTTTTCAACATTGATAATAATAAGAAATGTTTCTTGAGCACTACATCAATGTATTAGAATGATTTGTGAAGGATAATGTGACACTGAAGACTGGTGTAATTCTGCTGAAAATTCAGCTTTTACATAACAGGAATAAATTATATTTTAATATATATTAAAATATTTCACAATATTGCTGTTTATTTTTGATCACATAAATGCAGCCTTGGTGAGCATAAGACACTTTTTAAACACATTTTACCGACCCTAAACTTTTGAACAGAGTGCATATCAAGTGATTCAATGGAAAATATGTGTAAGTACATTTTCATTTAAAGACTTTCTATCATTTCATACATGAAAAACAAAAAAGATCTTCCTACTCTTCTTTAAACCTTTCAAATTATCCCTGCTATCTCTACTTCAAGTGGCTTCCCCTTCAAATTTAATACTCTCTAAGTGCTCCTTGGATATAAGACATACGCCGCCCCTCATATTCCTCCACATGTGACCCCAGAGAGGCCTTGTCCACACTTTGGCTTCCTCTGAAGCGTGGGGGCCGCTCTCTGCCTTCATTCAGAGTTTGTTTAGCCTATGTGTTCGTGTCTTAGCCAGACATGATCTACACCACAGCCCTGATTTCTCTGCTCTGTGTCAAACCCAACATACTCACCGCAGCCAGAACGTGAGGCTAGGAGCGTGGATGAAAGCTTAAACAAATGGAAATTGAGCATCAGTCAACAGCTAGGGGGCCAAACTTGATTCAGAAACAATAAAGTCCTGTGTGGAAATTCTGGGCAATTCTGTAAAACAAACGTGAACTTCCTGTCAACGTATGTGGTTGGTGAGAATCTCTGTTTGTGAGAATACACGCTAGATTGTATCTGGTGGTTTCCATTCTGATTTTAAGTACAGCGATAGCCATCTGGAGCAAGTAATCGCAAAGTAAACAAACTTTTAAACAACGGAGTAAACCATTCAGTGCTTAACACTGCTAGTAGAATTCCCTAAAATGCTTAGTGAGAAGAAATACAGCATGTTTTTGAGATAAACTATATACACACATCTAAATCCATCTGTGTTATATAACATATAGTGCTTTGAATTAAAATCATGCATCTCATGATATCATTTTTGTATGATTATTAGAACATGTTGGGGAAAGTGACAGATCAATATATATATATATATATATATATATATATATATATATATCAGCCAAGGTAATAAATCGACTGTTTAGAGATTATTCCCAGGTTCACCATACTCAGCTAATTTTGTAAATTATTATTGTAAATATTGTGTAAAATAAATGCTTATTATTATTATTATTATTATTATTATTTTTTTTTTTTTTATTTTTTTTTTTAGCAATTCTTCTACCATTAGAAGTACAGTTCAAAAGTTTGGAGTAAGTACTTGTGTGTGTTTTTTTATTTTATTTATTTATTTATTTTTGAAAAAACTAACACTTTTATTAGGCAAGACTGCATTAAATTGATCAAAAGTGACAATAAAGACAACATTTATAATGTCACAACATATTTCTATTTCAAATAAATGTTGCTCTTTTGAATTGTCAATTCATCAAAAAATCCTGTATGCCAGTTTCCACAAAAATATAAAGCAGCACGTTTTCAACATTGACAATAATAAGAAATGTTTCCTGAGCACCAAATCAGCATATTAGAATAATTTCTGAAGGATCATGTGACACTGAAGACTAACGAGTACACTGAAGAGTATGATGCTGAAAATTCAGCTTTGCATCACAGGAATAAATTACGTTTTAAAAATATATTAAAAAAGAAACAGCTATTTTAAACTGTAAAAAATATTTCACAATATTGCTGCTTTTACTGTAGGCTATTTCTGACCAAATAAATATTTCTGACCCGCTTGGTGAGCATAAGAGACTTTTTCTTTTTTCAAAAATGAGCCCAAACTTCTGAAAGGTAGTGTGTAGTATGGAAGTATGTAGGTCATTTCTTTGCACTATTCTCAGTTCTTGCTCACTTGATGGAAAAGAGCAGCTTTAACATGTTGATAACTCCTTTTGTGTTCCACGGGGGAGAAAAATCACAGATGATGACAGAATTCATGTAGTTTGAATCAGATTATCTGCAGAAATTTTGACCAACCAAATTTAGACACATGAATTTCTGCTATTCTACCTTAATTATAAAAAGTTTGAAAAAAGTAAAATTCTCTGTTTGAAATTCAATGTGGAAATGCTTCTGTTACATAAGTTATCATCCATCCTGCTCACTAGATATAAACATTGGCATTAGCCATTCTAAAAAGCCAATCACTGATTTTGTTCCCGCTAATGTCTGTGCAATATTTATTTGTAAATGCTTTGGTTTGTAATTTATTAATACATTTATTTGGACATCAACACTGATCAAGACTGTGATGAGTCTTCTTCATCCATTCCAGGGATAGTTCACCTAAAAATGAACATCTTGTCATCTTGTTTGTTGTTCCAAACCTGTATGAATGTTTGTAACCAAATAGTTGCTGGTAGCCATCGACTTCTATAGTATTTCTCCCATACTATGGAAGTCAATGGCAACTGTTTGGTTATCCACATTCTTCAAAATATCTTCTTTTGCATTCAACAGGTAAAAGAAACTCACACAGGTTTGGAACAACATGAGGTTGAGTAAATGATGACAGAATTTTCATTTTTGGGTGAACTATCCCTTTAATGAAATGTAGGTAATAGATCCAGTTTGTTGTGGGTAGAAGTTGCACCCTCAGTGACCCCAATGTTTAGGTTAGGGAAGAGTTTACAATCTGTAGTGACTGTTGAACTGTACAGGTTATTTTCTTCTGTTTCAAACTCTGAAATAATGAGTGGAGTACAGTAAACTTAAAGATTATTAAGATCTTTGATATAGAATGATGCTTGTTTTTCTCCTTTAAGTTAATACAAAGCATTTGTTTGCACTTTAATAAGTATTTTATTGCCAATTAATTTAATTGTTGTTCTTTTACACATACTTTTATACAATATCTAAACTATGCCACGACTTCATTGCTTGAGTATTTGGTGTCGCCCCCTATCCCTCAATGTGTGTCAGTGACCCAGAAGTGAAACAGGATGACTGACACACATCACATTTGAATCATTTGCACAACATTTGAACAACATTACAAACAACTTTAGTACAGTTTTAAGTCTCTAATCACTTGTTTCTGCGCACTTTCATATTTATTGTGATTAATTAGTGTTATAACAATAAGAAATAACAACTTGGCCTTGTCTTTAACTTTAAAAACAAAAAATAATGTAAAAGATCTCTCATTTTTAACTTTTAACTCTTAATTTAATACAGTACTACATGTCCACGACTGTTTTCTTGAAGCTCACATAAATAGTGTTTAATTGCCATTAATTACTGCTGTATAAACTTTGATTTAATAACAACTGATTTTCCTGCCTATTCACATAAGTCCTTTGTACTTGCTTGATATCATGCATCGCGTCTACCGTATGATCAGAAGACATTAATGCTTTCTTTTATTTCTGGAAGTTATTCATCAGACTTACCCTGGAACTTTGCATACATTCCTACCCTTTGGATTGAGTTCTTGACTGAAAACAGGGCACAAGCATAGAAGCAGAAGCACTAAAATCGCTAAAGTGCCCTTTAGATCCATGGTAGAAGAAACAGCATCTCTCCATGCGCCTCTTCTGCTCAGCATTCCTTTGCTTTACAATCTCTAGAAGTTCAGATGGGTTATTCTGTATCTTCTAAGTCGCAAAACCGTCGACTTCAATCGTTTGGAAGTTATTTTATCCGCATAAATGGTTTATCCACTCTCAGACTCCAAAGGCTGAGGCAGAGAAGAGAAAAGAGGAGGAGAGGGCGCACAGAAGTTATAAAACCAAACAGTTATTCCCTCCGTCCAGCCCCAGTTCCTGAAGAGAACTTCTGCTTTTATTATGCGCTCCAAACACTGCTGGATGTAACTGGTGCATTGCTGGGAACATCTGACACCCTGATATTCCCAATTTCCAGCTATTATTCCCAAAATGCAGATTTTCAGAGAGGATATGCTGCTTCAGGACGTGTCAGGGAGAAAAAAAAAAAAAAAGCTGTGCAAAACTTTATGTGCGTCCATTTTGGAAAAGAAACGGGAACTTTAAAACGGATCGTTGTTCTCTTTTCAGAAGGGAAATTCCTAATTAGTGATCCTATCTCTGGCTCTGGCTCTTGGGAATTCGGTGCGCTTGCTCTCTTTGGCGTGCAGCGGTTTCCCAAATCCTGACCGAAACCACCCGAGCAGCTCCTCATCGAGTGGGTGTGACTATAGTGTATATGCTTAGGACTCAACCATGGACGCATCCAGCCCCCCTTAACTAACCCCGTCAACATGCCCGCGCACAAGCGCATTCACGCTGCTAGTCTCGTCTCCTCATGAACGCGCACGCGCGCACAAGTTTACCTATGTAATAGAATTTAGTTGTTTTATAATAACTACCTACCCATACTTATAACCACTAAAAGAGAAATATTGGCATTGTAGAAGTAAATAAACGAATAGAAGTAAACGGATAAATAGATTGGGCCTATATTGCCATCTGAGAACGTCCCAATATAGGCCTGTAAATAAATACTAGAGGGTTATAGGCCTACATGTATGTGGTATTATGGGTCCCACAGAACAATAAAAATCTTATGCGTTAAAATATTTAGTATTTTTACACATCATATTTTTATTTAAAATCAGCCAACATACCAGATTGACCCCTTTTTTTATAAGCAGGTGAGTTGGTTTTTGACATGTTTCATTTGTGTGGACATTTTCACAAATAGCCAAACAAATACACGCACTTTTTTGCGTAGTTATCTTACATTTAGATCCATCCATCCCCTTTACAGTGTCTTCCTCTCATTTATGAGGATAAACATAGACTTTTTAAATATATATATATATATATATATATATATATATATATATATATATATATATATATAGTACAGACTATAAACTATAGTACAGAGTAACCCAGATCTAAACTTTTGCAGTTTTAATAAGTAAACAAAATTTTATTTTATTTTGTTTATGAATAACTCTTGAACATCTCCAGAAGTTTGGTCGGCTTATCTAAGTAGTTTACTCTCAGTCTAGTAAAGTGAATTACTTTAACAATGCAACAGCTCCCCCCTCTGTTAACTTCATGGAACGTGCACAATAAACTTTTACGCCACAAACACAACTGCAAGAGTAAAACTAAACGACAAAGAGAGCAACAACAGAATATTTAAATAAAATACTCGGTGAATAGTTTTTTTCTGCATTATTTAAACCCACATATTGCATGTATAACCTGCAAGTTTAACTAAACTAATTTGTACATTCATGTACATCTCGGAGTTATAAAACTGAAATGTTTCTGTTACGGAACATTTATGCAACAGTATCCCTATTATGACATCACATGCTCGTATTACGTTGGTAAACAGAAACGTCACTGGATTTGGACCAATCATTCAGCCCAGATTTGAATATGGGCGGGACCCCACAGGTAGCTTTAAATAATGTACTCAAGGGTAGGGTGGTTTTCAAAAGCAGCAGGATATCTATTTGTGTTTATTGTCCGTACAGAAGTCTTGAACTGATGTCTCTCCGCAAAACTCTTCCTGCCTTTGGGCTCGCGACTTTTGACAGGAGTTTGTTGATTTCCACTCGCCATCATCGGAGTGTGCAAGCGTTACATCCAACCAAACCAGACACACAAGAGGAGCATGTTGACAGCAGAGAGCATGTATCTTTCAGTAACAAGATCTCTGTTGATTTTGAACAGACCAAGGAAGCCTACAAAAGCAAAGACACTCTTGAGTTGCTTAGAAGCTTGGTGGTTTTCAAACTGTGCTCCTATGACATCCTGGTTGATAAGAACAAAGAGGTATGTAATGTATTTAATGCTTGTATAGATTATTCATAAAACTAACCAAAAAGGAGTGGCATCCTGTTTTAGCTTGCACTGAATATGAAAGATTTCCATGTTCCTGCTTGGAATTACTCCTGTGGCATTGTCCCAGACTATTGACAGGAATGACATTTTGCCAGGGTGAAGTCATGTGGTTAGTGTGCAGAGTTACTAAAGTCAAGATTACTGGCAAGGACAGAATGAACCACAGACATGTGCAAGTCAGTTTGACTTTTAGGCAACCTTTACACACAGAACACCCCACATCCACATGTTCAGAACATTTAAGGGGCTCTCGGGAAAAAAAAAAAAAAAAAAAAAAAATATATATATATATACACTCTCAACTCAATGTATGTGCCTTGACAACACTATTCTCTCATACAGATAATGGACCTCAGCAGAAAGTTGTTGGGACAGAAGATGTTTGAACAGTTTATGAAGATGACGTTCTATGGTCAGTTTGTGGCAGGTGAGGACCATCAGTCCATCAGGCCTGTAGTGCAGAAGAACCAAGTGTATGGAGTGGGAGCTGTGCTGGATTATAGTGTAGAAGAGGACCTCTCACAGGAAGAGGCTGAGAGGAAAGAGATGGAGTAAGTGTTTTCTTGTAGTTCTGCTCCTTACATACACAAATTACCAAATTACTGCTTCAATTGATCATAGGTACAAAGGCGACTGGTAAGATTTGTGTGCAATTTAACAAAATGCAGTCTATTGTCTAGATAGGGGAATGTTACTCAAGACATTCAGCTAAACATTGTTTTATTTTATGATAGATAGATAGATAGATAGATAGATATTATTTCATTTATCAAGGATGCATTCATTTGATCAAAAGTGACAGAAATATTTTGTAACGATGTAAAAGTCTATTTCAAATGCAACTCTTTTGACCTTGCTATTCATCAAAGAAATGGTAAGAAATGTTTCTTGAGCATCAAATCAGCATGTTAGAATAATTTCTAAAGGATCATGTGACAGAAAATTCAACATTGCAATCAAAGAAATAAATTACATCTTAAAAAAAATCTTTTCCAAGATATTTCTGTCTTAAAAATAGAAGTTAAGTTATTTTAAGTTATTAAATAACTTAGAAGTTTATATAAATTGTAATATATGTGTGTGTGTGAGAGAGCAGTTCAACAAAATACACTTTCTATCGATAGGCAAATTTTACATTCAGCTGAACATTTAACAAGTCTGCAGGCATTTATTTGCAGAATACATGAGCCAGACCTGACCAATTAAGAGCAAAATAAATAAATCAGTGATATAGATCACACCAAGTATAAGAACAGAATATAAATGAGCGCAATTATTTTGCTCCATAGAGCTATAGTGCTTAATTTGCTTAATTTAAAGCAGCTAATTAAGAGCTTTTGCTCTCCTAATATCAACCTGCTGTTTTGGGCAATTTGTTTAGTTGAATCCTTAAGTGTTTCGAAAACTTTCTCCCTTTCAGGCCCTCCTAGCTTGGCAGTATGATTCCAAAATCTTTCGGTCTGAATTAGTCTTTAAGACCTGCTTTGCAGCACACTAACTACTTTTCGGTAGAGGGCCTAGAGGTTAATGACCATGCTGTGATTTGTGCTCGTGTGGAGAGCCTACAGAAATAGACTGAGATTTGATCTGCTGTCACAGATGTAAATAAAGAGCTGATATGCTATTGGTTGTTTCGGTCAAGGCCCATTGTTTCTGATTGGCTTAAGTTGAGGGTATCAACACGATCACTGTTTAGGAATCTTGTTTCGTGGTACACATACAGATAGAGAGTTGGTGTCTGTTTCCACAACAGCAAATGTTTTGTAGTAGTTTGTTTTTTTGTTAGTTTTTTTTTTTTTTTGCTTCAAACCTGCTTCTCTAAGGAAAGTATCACTATTACTTTTTTTTTTAAACTTGTTTAATTTTATTCTTATTTTTATTTATTTATCTATTTTGAATCAGAAATGCTTACACATACGAGGAATTTGTTTTAGTAATCTAAGATGGCTTGTAGTAATCTTTTGCTTGCATTTAATATATATATATATATACAGTGGGGCAAAAAAGTATTTAGTCAGCCACCAATTGTGCAAGTTCTCCCACTAAAAAGATGAGAGAGGCCTGTAATTTTCATCATAGGTATACCTCAACTATGAGAGACAAAATGAGAAAAAAAATAATAAAATACAAAAAAAATCCAGAAAAATCACATTGTAGGATTTTTAAAGAATTTATTTGCAAATTATGGTGGAAAATAAGTATTTGGTCAATAACAAAATTTCATCTCAATACTTTGTTATATACCCTTTGTTGGCAATGACAGAGGTCAAAGGTTTTCTGTAAGTCTTCACAAGGTTTTCACACACTGTTGCTGGTATTTTGGCCTCTAGACTAGTAATGTTTTGGGGCTGTCGCTGGGAAACACGGACTTTCAACTCCCTCCAAAGATTTTCGATGGGGTTGAGATCTGGAGACTGGCTAGGCCACTCCAGGACCTTGAAATGCTTCTTACGAAGCCACTCCTTCGTTGCCCGGGCGGTGTGTTTGGGATCATTGTCATGCTGAAAGACCCAGCCACATTTCATCTTCAATGCCCTTGCTGATGGAAGGAGGTTTTCACTCAAAATCTCACGATACATGGCCCCATTCATTCTTTACACGGATCAGTCGTCCTGGTCCCTTTGCAGAAAAACAGCCCCAAAGCATGATGTTTCCACCCCCATGCTTCACAGTAGGTATGGTGTTCTTTGGATGCAACTCAGCATTCTTTCTCCTCCAAACACAACAAGTTGAGTTTTTACCAAAAAGTTCTATTTTGGTTTCATCTGACCATATGACATTCTCCCAATCCTCTTCTGGATCATCCAAATGCTCTCTAGCAAACTTCAGTCGGGCCCGGACATGTACTGGCTTAAGCAGGGGGACACGTCTGGCACTGCAGGATTTGAGTCCCTGGCGGCGCAGTGTGTTACTGATGGTAGCCTTTGTTACTTTGGTCCCAGCTCTCTGCAGGTCATTCACTAGGTCCCCCCGTGTGGTTCTGGGATTTTTGCTCACAGTTCTTGTGATCATTTTGACCCCACGGGGTGAGATCTTGCGTGGAGCCCCAGATCGAGGGAGATTATCAGTGGTCTTGTATGTCTTCCATTTTCTAATAATTGCTCCCACAGTTGATTTCTTCACACCAAGCTGCTTACCTATTGCAGATTCAGTCTTCCCAGCCTGGTGCAGGTCTACAGTTTTGTTTCTGGTGTCTTTTGACAGCTCTTTGGTCTTGGCCATGGTGGAGTTTGGAGTTGGACTGTTTGAGGTTGTGGACAGGTGTCTTTTATACTGATAACGAGTTCAAACAGATGCCATTAACACAGGTAACAAGTGGAGGACAGAGGAGCCTCTTAAAGAAGAAGTTACAGGTCTGTGAGAGCCAGAAATCTTGCTTGTTTGTAGGTGACCAAATACTTATTTTACCAAGGAATTTACCAATAAATTCTTTAAAAATCCTACAATGTGATTTTCTGGATTTTTTTTTCTCATTTTGTCTCTCATAGTTGAGGCATACCTATGATGAAAATTACAGGCCTCTCTCATCTTTTTAAGTGGGAGAACTTGCACAATTGGTGGCTGACTAAATATTTTTTTGCCCCACTGTGTGTGTGTGTGTATGTATGTATGTATGTATGTATGTATATATATATATATATATATATATATATATATATATATATATATATATATATATATATATATATATATATAAACACAAAATAGTTAGTAGCTAAATCTGGCGATCTAGTGCAAAGCATCTCTTCTCTTATGAATGAACGAATAAATAAATAGCAATAATATATTTAGCAATAACTATAATAACTATAACATAATCCTGTTCACAAACTCAGATATTTTGACTTCATGTAATGCTCTAGCAACCACCCAATACATATTCAACTTTCTGAATAAGATTAAAAATATGTTCTCAAATGTAATTTATTTCCTATTTGTCAGTGTTACTAAAACATTTACACACATTATTTGGCAAATAGATGGTTTTCATTTCATGCAACTAGTTGTATACTAATTGCAGTCTGGGCTAGTTAGAAATGCAGTCTGCGGCTTTTATGTCTACTTGGAGATTTGTTCTTAATAATTCTGAAGGTAACTTTCTGTCATTCATCCTGACTTGGAACTGAACCTGTGACCTTTCTGTTATCAGCCCAGGTCCTTAACCATTAGCCTCACCTACATTTCAACAGCTGTGTCAACGTTATGACATTTGATTAAAAAATGTCTTCATTTGTTCTTGTCATTGACCTTTTGGAAATTACAGAGAGTCAGAGCTGTCCCCGAGGGTCTCCTGTTGGAAATATAAATGAAATGTATTGCCTGAGTACTGAGACAAAGAGAGAGAGAGAGAAAGAGACGGAGATATAGATGATATGCCATTTGGATTATGAGGAAAAGCCAGTGGTACAGAGTGAGATCCAATAAATGGACTTCTCCTCTACATCACTGCTCTCATTTCTGAACGCAGCTGTCAGAGGTTTGAGCAATTTTATAGGCGTTCCTCCTCAGATTACTCTGTGGCTATGAAGCGCAGTTCTCCCCTTCGCCTGAGAGGGGCGCTAGATCACCGCGATCGCTCGCATCACAGACGAAATACGCTGAAATGGAGCGTTTATTGGAAATGCTCTTTACAACCACAGAGGACCCTGGCTGGTCACTGGCTAATAAAAGCTAATTTATGTTCGTGATGTGTGTTTTAGAGCCTCTGCCCCTATCAATATTACATTAACATCCACCCCAATGGATCCTGTAATGCTGTTATACAGAATAGAGTGCTCAGCTTGGCTTTTCTGCATTATCAAGGGTGTGATTGAGGGAGAATGCTGGAGAATGTGGCGTTTGAGTAGGCTGCCATCTAATATGCAGGAACCAAGGGCTGATCATTCCGTGAGTTCTCAGACGCCGTTCCTGCCATGTATCATTTTGTAGGAAAAAGCTGTTATTGTTAAGTCATGGTTTGGTGCAGACAGCCATTATTCTAATAACAACCATCGGTCCACTGTAATTCACTTGCATGTATTGATTTTAGGAATTGTCTGCTATATAACATTCAGTTGTCTGTCCAAGACAATTCCACAAAATCTCTGTGCTTGAAACTAACTAACCAACTAACTAAATACATAGTGCATGTATCACATATATGCTGTGTGTGTGTGTATTTAAATATGTATATAATTATTATTAATTAATATTAAACAAGAATCTTCTTCATTATAATTGATACAAAATTTTATATAAATAATCGTCTTCATTATGATTGATACAAAAATCTATCTATCTATCTATCTATCTATCTATCTATCTATCTATCTATATACACACACACATATGCACACACTCAATATTCAGAATAACTATCATTTATTTTTTGTATTTGTATTATTAATATTAATTCAATTCATTCATAATAGTTCAAAATATATACAATATGTATATATGTGTATAGCTGTAAATGTTATTAAAAACAGCAGTTTTTTGACAATTAGGGCAGAAGGGTTAACATATAAAAATGGTCTTAAAAATGTTTTCTTTATGCATTTTTTCTTGAGTTTTGTAATCAACACATACATCTATTTTCTTTTGAATTTATATTAACCTTCTACATGTTAATAATAATAAGAGATATTACATCAAAATTTTCTTGGTTTAAATCCAAAAGTGGTATATAAATTGTTTTTTGTATGCATTTTTTTTTTTTTCTCTGTAACTTTGAGGTAAAATATAAAGCTTTTCATTGAAAATACATCTTTTTTCTTTTGCATTTGTTCATAGACCCATCACTTCAGAATTTCTCTTGCAAACAATGAAGAGGTTTTAAAATGAGTAAGATCTTGGTCAAAAACTGGCGACTATCATTCCCATATGTTGCATGTATAACTCTGTTTTGTTTAGCTGCAGACTGAGGCATTAACTGAGCACTTTAAGTCTGGACGGGCTCGAGTCTGTCCGCTAAAGACCCCATCAACATCTCAACATTCCTTCTTGTTGGAACATTACAGACATCAAAACATTGTCTCCACTGAGCCGCCCCATGCAGCGTATCCACAGCTGTGGGGGTGGATGGGGAAGAGCTGAGGCATCGGTGTGAGTGGCATTCGAAGGATGTGGAGATCACAGGAGCTCAATCTAAACAAATCACTGCCCCGTGTGGCTGTGTAACCTTTGAGTTGGTTTGAACGCCTGGCCTGAGTGTCAGTGTAGTACAGCAGAGAGTTTAAATGCATGCGGGTATAAACATAGACATCAGGCGGGAGTCGGTGTGTGACTCTAAACGCTGACCCTGAAATATAGAAGGGAAACAAATAGGACTGCAACAACTAATCGATAAAATTGATTATTATCGATTATGAAAATCATCGACAACGATTCTCATTATGGATTAGTCGGGTCTGCCCACAGTGCACGTCAAACTTCAGCCGGTCGCATCAAATTAATGTTACAGCACTGAATAACGAATTTCTATGGACAAAATGCATCTAAAAATAGTGGAGGAAACAGAATGAGATGCTGCGGGAGAAGTATGTGATCCAAGCTGCACAAAACATGACAATTATTTATTTAAGCTTTAAGCTAATGCTTTAGAGCAGTGGTTTTCAATCCTGGTCCTCGGGCTCTGCACCGACCCACCGCTCTGCACATTTTGTATGTCTCACTGGTTTAACACACCTGATTCAGATCATCAGCTCATTAGCAGAGAGCTTCATGAACTGAACTGTGTGTGTCAGATAAGAGAAACATAAAATGTGCAGAGCGGTGGGTCCCCAGGACCAGGATTGAAAACCATTGCTTTAGAGTAATGGCTTGCCTTGTCAGGCGCTTTGACAGATGCGTATGCGTCCTCAGTGCAAAAACGTTCAGTTTACGGTCATATCCTTATCTGTAAATGTCACAAATTCACGCGAACATTTCCATTTTTGCATAAAGTTCCGTCCTGAAAGTCTGTGTTAAGTTTAAATCTTTACTGAATGAGCGCCAGCGCGTCAGAGAGGGATTAATATTCAGCGCAAAAACATTCATTGTGCTGAAATATCTGTTGTTGAACGTTAAATTAAGGTTTAAAAGTCAACATGTAGTGCACGTATTTTATGAGAGTAGGAACTGTAAAGGGATAACTGCATATAGTTGTCTGAATATAAATATCAGACGCTTCATAGCCGCCTTTTACAGGATAAAGAAATTACAGTAAACGTGACTGTGATCAAAAAGTTGGTTAACACTGAGTTTGTGTTTTTATTCATCTTTATTATTTTTGTTATTAAATTAATTTTTGATTAAGAGATTTAAACTATAGGCCTATATACAGTGCTTAACAAATTTATTAAAACAAATGTATTTAAGGTTTATAACAAATAATGTAAGTGTTGTGCCACTGCTGCTCTAAACTAACAGTATTGGTGTTTACTAAAATCATTTTTTTGCTATCTGTATTGGTTAGTCCTCCAATATGCGTAAGGTCTTCAGTAACAGTAGGCTATTTCTAATGCTAAAATAATAAAGATTTTTTCAGATACCCAATTACAGTCAAAAAGTAGCTAAACAATGCCAGCAAGAATGCATGCTGTTATGAAAGGCAGGAGGCTATTTTTTTTTTTATTATGTGAATAAATATTTAGTTGTTTCAGTTTTTTATTTGCCCAATAAATGACAATAAAATTTTTATGTTTAAACAGTTCTTTGACAGATTCCTAAAATATTTGTGTTTTCTTTTTATTATGACAGGTGGTCTAATAAATTGTTAAGCACTGTATGTTTTCATAGCATTCAGTTGTCACGTTTGTTTGAAGGACATTGGGCAGAATGTGGAAGTGTTTTTGTCAATAAAATAAAAATTTAGAAGAAAATGTAGCTTTTTTTTTTTAAATCCGATTAATCTAAAAAATAATTGGCCAACTAATCGATTATTAAAATAATCATTAGTTGCAGCCCTAGGAACAAATAGCAGAAGTGCACCACAGTAAAGTGACTTCATAGCAGCCTCTGCAGTTATTATTGATTCCTCTCTACAGAAACTGCTGTTTCTTCATTTTGTTGGCTAAAGGTCTCTAAAAAGACTTAAAGAACAAGTAGTTGATTTCATTAGTCCCCTGTTTTATTAAAAATGTCAATGTCTCTCTCTTTGTTGATAGATCTTGCATGTTTACCTCAGAGAAAGAAAGCCCTGGTGAGTATGTGCACCATTTTAACAGTTCAATTCTTTTAGAATATTGAAACAAAAGGTCAAACTTTCCCTTTTCGACATTGTTTTCAGGAGCTGACCACAGGGAGAAGAAGTTCACAGCCCATCGGAAGTTTGGCGATCGTCGTGAAGGCGTGACAAGCGCTCATACTTATTTCTATGCCGACGAGGCGAAATGCGACCAGCACATGGAGACTTTCCTGAAATGCATCAAAGCCTCAGGTAACAGACCATCTATTAAAGTTGATTAGTAATTAACTTTGGAATTGGAGTCAGTTTGCAAGCACAACAAAACCCAGGAGCTATAAATGCAATGACCAAAACATAGAAAGTAAGCAGGACACTTTCCACAAATAGGATACAATGTAGGGTTTAAAACTTAAAGATAAAGTCAATTTTATTTTTTTGACCTTCATAGTGTTAACCGGCAACAACTAAATATTATACGATCTGTTTATTTTTCATTTCATCTTACATAACCTTACTGCATTTTTTTGAATGTCTGTCTGAATTGTTTAAAACAGTTTCTCAAACTTTTTGACTCGAAGGCCCCCAATTATACAGCACAATTTTCATCTGTTTATATATATATATATATATATATATATATATATATATATATATATATATATATATGAACAGAAACTGAAAAAACAAACAGAAACAATAGTTACTGTAGGGTAAAAAATAAACTAACTAAACATTTAATAACTAAATATTTAGAATTTTAACAAAGGTAGATTATTTTAATTTACTAATATTATTAATATTATTTGAATTAAAAATAATTATTTATATATTTATATTTTACTATTTAAACAAACAACTTTCCAAATTAATACAATTTATTGTTCATTTGAATGGCATTTAGTTAAAATTTACATTGATAAACATTCAAATAAATGTAAATGTACACAAATTAGTCAAAAGGCTAATTTTCAGTCCTTTTTACCTGGTGTTATTAGGCAAAAAAGGAAAATTAAATCAGATTAATCTGTTGGCAGGGTCTAAATGATGTGAATAATATATTTTAGAGTTCAGAACGAGGAGTTATAAGGTGTGTATGCCAAACTATTATTCAAGATCAGGTCTGCCAGGAAATATAGCTAAATACATAAGCCATATATTATGAGATAATAACATTTATTCGAGAATACCAGTTTTCAGGGGTCCGGATTTCCAAAATCCATTCATAACTGAAATACAAAGTTATGCCATATTGTATGAGCTTACATCATTCAATATGGCACATATTCAAAGACAACACTAACACAGAGCAGAACACATCAACATGTGTTTAGATTTTGATATCATTATGGCATATATAATGATGCCTTTTTCAAATGCAGAGCAAGTTTTAAAACACTTCTACTCTCAAGTAAACAGCATTGTCTTGAAATAAATAGATTTTTCTGTAGCATTGTGTTCTGACTTCCATCAAACCTCTCAAGCTGAGATTCATGCCTTCTTTAAAAAATTACGGGACACAAAATGTACTCTATTCATTGAAAGTGGTGCAAAGTTTTATCCTGTTATTCCTTTAAGCCTTGTTGTGTGCTATGCAGATATTTTGTATGTATTTTTAGTGTATGTGTAAGAGTGCCAAGAAAGCATGGAAGCTGACCAACTTTTGAAAGCATTTATATTTGTGAATGTGCATGCAGCTCGAGTTTTCCATTATGCCAGCACTATTGGAGAAACACCCACTGTAATGCACCGGAAACACTAAGTATAACTGCATAGAATTCATTCAGCGTTCCTGGAAAATTGCTCCTAAAAAAGGCAGTTTCACTTCCATTGCTGCAGTTACCTTTAACTCTAAAAGAAAATCACCTGCCTGCTCAGGTGGAAGTTCTGAAGACGGTTTCTCGGCTATTAAGATGACTGCCTTGGGGCGACCACAATTCCTGGTAAGACTGAAGTTCAGGCAGAGTTCATTCATCAGAAAACATGGGTTAAAATCTGTCACCTTGGTGAACTAAACAGGCTCTCATCCTTCCCTCGGGCGTCTGTAGCTCCAGTTCTCTGAAGTGTTGGTGAAATGGAGACGTTTTTTCAGTTTCCTGGCTGCCAAGCAGGGGAAAGGCGGTGTGGAGGTGTTGGAGCAGAAACTGGATCTAGAGCAATTGCAGGTACGAATTGGGTTCAAACTGCGGCCAAACGCACAGATCAACCAACACTAAAGCGTGTTTAATACTGCAGTAGACTGTAAGGCATCTGTAACAAATCTGACCTACAGCAAGCAACTGGAGGCTATATTGCAACGACTGTACAATATGAGCTGCATTCATTTTAATGGCAAAATGTAATTAACATGACAATCCACATGACTCCAGTCCATTAATTAATGTCTTGTAAAGCAAAAAGCTGCATGCTTGTAATAAACATCCATTTTTAAGACGTTTTTAACTTCAAACCATCGCTTCTGAGTCCTCTATCTATATTATTACTTTCTCCAGGGAAAAAGATGTCTTGTCTGAATCAAGAGAGAAGTATGCACAGATCAAGCAGAATCAGCAAATTTTCATTTTTAGGTGAACAATAGTAATAGTACATGAATTGACCCTTGATTCCTCAGAATGTATCACTTTGTGTTCCTTGGAACACAAACACCCCAATGGGTTCATTTTGGGTAAACGCTCTCTTTAATCATGCAGTCTTTTTAGAGTGTTTGGTCTGATGAATGGAAACGTGTGTGTTTTCTTTGCAGACATGTCTAGCTAGACTGGGAGCTCAAGGCAACATTCAGAGCTGCTTCTCTAATGGACGACTGCACTCGTCAGGGTGAGAAACACCAGTTTCCCGTAGCTGTTCTGACACTCAGACTTGTAAATCTTCTCAATCAATGGCAGACAATGAAGTTATCTTATGAACTGAGGAGAGCAACTCAAGGACTCTTCCACTGGTGCTCCATTACTCTGCTTGACCCCCTCAAGTCAAATAAACCCCTGAGTAACCAAACTCATATAAGAGCACTTTGCACTGCAGAATCGACCAGTTCTGTAATGATGCATGTAAATCGTTTGATGTTTAAGAAACATCATTTGTGACAAGCTGCTTAAATGTGAATGCTGTATTTTATTTGTTCCCCAAAGCATGGTGGACATGCTGGACTGGAACCGTCTGATCGACGAGAGAACAGAGATATCTGATCTACTGGTTGTCCCGAACCTGCAGGTAGGCAGACAGCAAGAAATGGATACCTTAACCACAGCATAAATTAAGAGGGTTATCGATTTCTCATGGTCTAATTGGTTCTATAAACACTGCAAATGCCCCTTCGCAGTTTTGAGTTTTTCCCAGGTAATTCGATTATGAAGACATGTCTGGAATTTTGCCTGAAAGAGAAGCAAGAGGCTTCCATCACAAGTACAGAAAATAGTCTTCATTTTTTTTTTTTTTTTTTTATAACTTAAAGTGACTTAAAGGTAAAATTGTAATTTCGGTGTAAAAATAATTATTTATTTTCTAAAAAAAAAAATTACTAGTGCTTTTCTTTACAAAATAAGCATATTTGAAATTTTACATTCATTTTACAAATACACATTAATATGCATTATAGTAGTGCATCAAATATAAAAATTATTATTTTTCCCCCCCTGGGGAAAATTTTGCAAGCAAGGCTTTCATCACAAGCATAGATAGTCTTCTAGATAGTAGTAAATACATACATAGTCTCATAGTTGTTGTTGTTGTTGTTTTTTTTTTTGTTGTTTTTTTTTTACATAATTTAAGGGGATAGTTCACCCAAAAATTAAAATTTTGTCATAATTTACTGACCCTCATGCTGTTCCAAACCTGTATGAGTTTCTTTCTTATGTTGAACATAAAAGAAAATATTTTGAAGAATGCTGGTAATGAAACAGTTGATGGTCCCCATTAACTTCCATAGTATTTTTTCCCCTAGTATGGTAGTAATTGGGGACCAACAACTGTTTGGTTCTTCAAAATTCTTCAATTTTCTTTTTTGTTCAACATAAGAAAGAAACTCATACAGGTTTGAAATGACTTGAGGGTCAGTAAATTATGAAAAAAAAAAAAAATAATAATATTTTTTGGATAAACTGTGCCTTTAAAGGTGTGACTAAAAGGGGAATGTGTAATTTCAGCAAATTTTATTATTTTTTTAATTTTCTGAACAAAATTTGACTGGTGCTTTTCTGTATAAAATGTACAGTATAGCTGCAATGAAAAGGTGTTGTAGGGGATTTGTCAGGGCATTGCTATGCAATTGCTAATGAATAATTTGAGATGTCATTTATGTTTATGTCAGGGTTATTATCATTAATTAAAAAAAAACTAAAAACAAAAAAAAAAACCCTTTTTTGTTAATTGAAAAAAAATTAGATGAAAAACCTACGCTAAACAGAAAAAACATAACAAAATTGCTAATAATTAAACTAAAACTAAAATGAAAACTGAAAATAGAAAAATCTAATTCAAAATATTAATAAACACTATTATACAAATTAATTACAAGTAATACTAAAGTAAAACTGGTTTATATATCACTGGTTTATATCACAAATTGTTACTTACCAAGAGCTCAATACCAACCCTAAGTATGAACAATAACAATTAACAAGCATTGCTAATAAATATTGTTTTCAAACAGGTTTCCAAAACACTTCTTGTATTCTTTGGTCAGACAGATATTTTCTCTTCAAACTCATGCGTTTGTTGAGAATTGGGCCCAATGTTTATAGTGTTTAGGAAGTCAACCTAGGTAATGTAATACAAAAAAACTGCACTCTCTACCTGAAAGATCTCTGTGCAAAAATTTAAAACCATCTTTAAAAAAAAAAACAAAAAAAACAACAACAGACCTTAAAAAGTAATTATTATCAGTAAGATTTACTTCCCAAATAAAAATCCACCCATATGTGTTCAAAATCAGAATTTATTTCCATTTTGTATTTATTTTTTGAACAGACTGGTCAGTTGGAGCCTCTTCTGTCCAAGTTCACAGAGGAAGAGGAAAGGCAGATGAAAAGGATGCTTCAGCGACTGGATGTCTTGGCTAAGGTGCGTTCATTGCCTGTGTTCGTCTTATATTTCTCTTGTGGTATTCATGCGGAGTGGCAGAAGGTCATGGTCTAACAGACAGTCATGGATGAAGAATGTAACAGCGATCGATTTTGAGAAAGCCTTCAGCAGAGTGTGGAGGTTAGAGAGCTGTTCCGCCCCGTCGACTTGATGTGAGGAACATGTATCGGGTTTATGTCGCACTGTGAAAGGCCGCTGGTACAAGCAGTACAAGCTGTGTGACTCACAGTAGACTCAAGTTTTTCAGCCTGGAAGTACCAAATCAAACAAAGTATAGAGATTTCATATAACAGTTTTTCTCCAAATTGGTTAACTGGAGAATACAAATCAAAGTTTTTTTACAAGTTGGAACTGCAAACTAGTGGATCTCACTCATTCAGCAGTGAGTTGCGGTGTGATGCGACTTATGCCAATACAGCTTCCGACCTAAAAAGTTTGGGGTAAGATTTTGTTGTTGATGTTTTTCAGCGAGGATGCATTCAATTTATCAAAAGTGACAGTAAAGACATTTATAATGTTACAAAAGATTTCTATCTCAAATAAATGCTGTTCTTATGAACTTTCCATTCATCCAAAAATACTGAAAAAAAATGTATCATGGTTTCCACAAAAATGTTAAGCTGCATAACTGCTTTTAACATTGATAATAATAAGAAATGTTTCTTGAGCAGCAAATCAGCATATTAGAATGATTTCTGAAGGATCATGTGACACTGAAGACTGGAGTAATGATGCTGAAAACTCAGCTTTGTATCACAGGAATAAATTACATTTTGAAATATATTAAAATAGAAAACAGTTATTTTAAATTATAATAATATTTCACATTATTGTATTTTTTAACAAATAAATGCAGCCTTGGTAAGCATAAAAGACTTTCAAAAATATTAAGAAACCTTTCCAACCCCAAACATTTAAACAGTAGTGTAGTTAATGCTTTTGAACAGTATATTTATTGTTTTAGCCTTTAAACCTATCAAACTACTTTTATTTCGAAGTGTTTTGCGTGTGCAGTCTTTCTTTAAAATGAATGCCACTTGGTTTGTTATTTTGTTATCTAATGCAATGATATTCAGACATTTGTAAATGTCCACATACTTTTTAGCACCACTGTATCACTGTCATTATTGTAACTGAGGTTATAGCATCATTATTTGTTGACAAATCCTTGGTTATATCAGGAATGACGGTTGCCACATCAATTAAAATGCCACTGTCTGTGGTGATATCTTTTTTTAGTCAGCTGATTAATGTGTTTTTAACTCGCCGCCTGCTTCTCATGTGCTGAACAGCATGCGGTGGATAATGGCGTTAGGTTGATGGTGGACGCCGAACAGACGTATTTCCAGCCTGCCATCAGCAGACTCACTGTGGAAATGAAGAGAATCTTCAACAGAGACAAAGCTGTCGTTTTCAACACCTATCAGTGCTACCTCAAAGTGAGCCTCACACATGCACACATACACGTCTGACACCTCTGAATGGTGTTAACGTGGATCACATGATGATATTCTGGGGTTTTTCCACAGTTAGATGCTGTGCAGAAAACATGCTATAATAGCAGGATAAGACAATGCAGCATCAAAACTGATATTTAACACCGTGGTGCTTGGAATATGTCTTCGTATTGCAATTATTGAATTAATGATGATGGTGACAATTAAACACTTGCATTGCACGCACACTCATGACAACTTTGAGTCTCCATATACATTAGGGTCTGCTTATAATGTTGGTCATGGTTTCTTGCACCAAAAATGGTAATTAGTTTTTCATGACTGTTTTCTACCTTCTCTTTAGCATTTATGAATATTTATGCTGTTTTTGCTACTATTAACCTATAAGACATTTATATGTACCATATTTTCCAGAATATAATTTGTGCTTTTTAATCATCAAAAACGTGCTGCAACTGATATTCCAAAGCGATCAAGATTTGGATTTGTGCCGAACGAGAGATACATGAGCACAAAAATATTTATATAGCGCATTTGCTAAATCCAGGTAGTTTCAGTTTCACTTTAAATGCAATATTTTAGGGTTTACAGTATAATAAATGTTATTTATAATGTCACTATAATTCATGTTTGTTTTATACTTACATTTTTCATTCCTATTCTGTTCTGAAATTTATTCTGGATTTGATGTAGAGTGAGGGAAACTAATATACGTGTTTATAATGTTTGTAAACATTTTGTTTTATTTACCTGTGTTTTACATTATTTCCAAATGTAATAATACTTATATACAGATGCAACTCATTGGTATTTTTTTCTGTAAGCAATACATTTTTGACCTGTTGCTACTACAGTATGTTTGTTAAAGGAATAGTTGACCCAAAAATGTAAATTTGATTAAAATTTACTCACCCTTAGACCATCCAAGATGATGATGAGTTTGTTTCTTCATTGGAACAGATTTGGAGAAATTTAGCAGTACATCACTTGCTCACCAATGGATCCTCTGCAGTAAATGGGTGCCGTCAGAATGAGAGTCCAGACAGCTGATAAAACCATCACGATAATCCACAAATAATCCACAACACTCCAGTTCATCAATTAATATCTTGTGAAGTGAAAAGCTGCATGTTTGTAAGAAGTAAATTCAACACTGAGACATTTTAACTTTAATCTGTCAAAATATGACTTCATAATCCATAATAATGCTTCCTCCAGTGAAGTCCATCCCCTGTTGTCCTCCCACATCAAAATCCACAGACATATTTCTCTAGAACAGTTTTAGATACTTGTAAATGGTGCTTGATCTGTGTATATTTCTCTCCTAATTCAGATGAGAAAACCTCTTCACTGGAGAAAGCAACATAATGGATAGAGGACTTGTATTTTAGCCGGAAGCAATGATTAAAAAAAATATATAATCCTAACGAGGAATTTATTATAAACATGCAGCTTTTTCGCTTCACAAGATGTTAATTGATGGATTGATGTCGTGTGGATTTCTTGTGGATTATTGTGATGTTTTTATCAGCTGTTTGGACTCTCATTCTGACGGCACCCATTCACTGCAGAGGATCCGTTGGTGAGCAAGTGATGTAATGCTAAATTTCTCCGCACCTGTTCTGATAAAGCTACAAATTCCTCTACATCTCGGATGGCCTAAGGATAAGTAAATTTTTAGCAAATTGTCATTTTTGAATGAATTATTCCTTTAATGTTGTCTAACCTCTTTACATATAAAACAAGTCCCCACAGCATTAATTTCAATACCATTGCTGTTTGGTTCCTGAAGGAGGTCTGCATTGCAAATGTTTGTTTACATGATATATCAAATTTATATAAAATCAGGTTATCTGTGCAATGAAATAAATTCTCTGTGCTCAGGAGGCATTTGATAATGTGTCCATGGATGTGGAGCTATCAAGAAGGGAGGGCTGGTGTTTCGGTGCCAAGTTGGTAAGGGGGGCTTACTTGTACCAGGAGAGAAGCCGAGCTGCGGAGATTGGATATGAAGACCCCATCAACCCCAACTATGAATCCACTAACAGAATGTACCACAGGCAAGAAATGTTCCAAATTCTTCCTTGCAAATTTCACGCTTGAAGTCTGTTTCAAAAACTAGTGAGAGGCCTCGTTGTCTACAAAGGCTGCTACTTTCTAAGGCAGCATCTGAACTGAAATGGAGCCTCATAAGTGACTCATCTGAAAGCTCTTCTTGGGCAGCAACTCCATTAACGGTCACTCACCCACGCCAAACAAATAGAGCTACTCGCAAAAAACACACACGAGACTCGACTAACCCTCACAGCTGATTCCAATAGAGTCTAATGCAGTGCGGCCATGGACTCCCACTTTCAGCTCACATCCTCATTGTCTGATATTAAAACATGTCCTATTTGTCTCCTAGTTCACATTAAAACAAAGATATAAGATATAAGCTTTAATTTGCTATAACTTTGTTTTATAATATAACTAGGGCTGTCAGTCGATTCAAATTTTTTAATCTAATAAATTACATCATGTTTCGATTAATTAATCTAATTAATCGCAATTAATCGCAAAATAAATTTAACTGTGAGAATACCCACAAAAGATTTTTAAAGCTATTTTTGTGTTAAATTAGAAAGTATCAAGTAGACATTACAAATTGTAGCTTTAGAAATATTTTTTTGATTCAATAAAAAATGTATTACACATAAACATTTAGGCTACAACGGCCTAACATAAACTATGGAACATAAAAGAAGATAATTTGAGAAACATTTCAGTATTGATTGTTCATACAATGAAAGTCATTGGTAACCAAAACAGCTAAGTTACCAACAGTCTGCAAAATACCTTCTTTTATGTTCCACAAAAAAAAAGGTTTGAAACGACATGAGGGTGAGTAAATGATGACAGAATTTAACTTTTTTTTTTTCGGTGAACTATCCCTTTAATATTTTTATTATTATTATTATTATTATTATTATTAATTAAATGATACTGTAAATAAGAAACTAAATCTGCCAGCAGGTGGAGGTAAATGTAATTCATTCGATTCGTTCAAACAGCTGACTCATTCAGGAATTCAGGAGTGAAGTAAACGGCTCTCTTAATGAATGGGTCTTTGAATCATTGGTTCACATGATTCGTTCAAAACGCGGATTCATTCAGAAACTAAACACCACTGTGTTGCTCGCGGACACGCAACAGTTCTGCTATGGCTTTAAAGGTAATTATGTTTTCTGCAAAACCGAGCAAAAACACATATTGTGTTTAAAATATAACACATCAACACAATATCAATGATTTCTGAACTGTTGTACAGTATAAAATCACATTTAAACTTGTGATATATGAGACAAACTCGCTGCTCCTGTGATATTGCTTATCGGATGATATACAGTAAATATGAGACAAAAACACAAATGGGCATTTTTGCTCCAGTATCTTGAATTTTAGAGCATAACTGCATTTATGGAGTTGTTTCCCTGCATTATATTTGTCATCAGTCAACTGTATGTATGAAATGTAAGATGATGTACAGGTTTGGGGCAGGGCTAAAATATTTTAATCGCGTTATTATTTTTTTTTTATAACTAATTAATTAAGTTAACATGTTAAACTGACAGCCCTAAATATAACATTTTTTTAAATTATTTTTTTATCTATATACTTCATCTCTGGATTAATGTTAGATTATATATAAGCAAATAATGCTGTCTTGATATTTCAATTCCAAGACAGCATAGAACAACTTTGGTTCATGAATATTAATGAAGTAACAGGACTGAACAGTCTACAAAAGCACAGTCACTGTGAGCTGATTTAATATTCATGAGCTCAGTCTTATCCAAATAATGACATCATTACCCACCAGTCTTTGGCTTCCGACTCTAAAACTCTTACCAGAACTCATTTTGACCTATGAGTTTACATGACTTTTCCAGTCATTTGTGACTACTGGATAAGAATTTTTAAAAGTATTTTTTAGACACTGGATTAAGTAGAGCAATTTATATTCATTATATATTTTATTTTATTTTATTTTATTTTAGAAATCACACTTTAAATTTAAAGGTTTTACGAGACTATAGGAAGCCTGGTTCTTGACAATTGCTGAAGAATACAAATTAAAATTATGTCAGTGAATTATGACGTTTTTTTTTTAGCTGTTTAAATATTTTAAAGCTTGCTTGGTTATGTTACCTAATTGAAGAAGTAACATGACTGGACAGTCTAAAAAAGCACAGTCATCGTGAGTTGATTTAATATTCATGAGCTCAGTCTTAATGACATAACCCATCAGTCTTTGGCTCCCGACTCTCAAACTCTTACCAGAACTCATTTTGACCTATCAGGTCACATGACTTTTACAGTCATTTGTGATTACTGGATATGTATTTTTTTTTTTTTTTTTTAATTTTTATTTTGTGTTATACACTGGACTGACTAGAGAAATTTATATCCATTATACAGTCATATAATTTTTTTTATTATTTTTATTTTATTTTATAATTCACATTTTAAAAAAATCAAGTTTTCATAGAGTATAGGAACCCTGCTTCTTTCTTTCTCTTTGTTTCTTTCTTTGTTTGTTTCTTTCTTTCTTTCTTTCTTTCTTTCTTTCTTTCTTTCTTTCTTTCTTTAATGGAACAGTGTCTTATGTCTGTTTATTATGTCATTCATCTTTTTTATCATTTTGTTTTTTTTTTATATCATTTTTTAGCCGTTTAACTATTTCAAACTTGTTTGGTCTTATTTTAAATCATTTCTTTTGCCATTCTGAGTGTACTGAAACCATCTAGGTGGACAAGATGCTGTTCTGGAACAGAGAATTATGGAAAAATTCTTCATTTAATAAGAATGTTTTAATTCAAGATGGGGAAGTCTGGGGTCAGGTTCACTTTGCCTCTCTTTAAGGAGCAGGATGACATGTCCAAGTAGGTTCTGAGTCCAGATCAGCAGTCCTAAGATACTTGTCACATATAGGTTCTTATCAGAACATCATACTTCCCCTGAACTGTGCTTCATTCAGACGGTCTCTGTGCTGACAGAATGTTTCACAGGCAAGAGAGATTTATCTAGAATCTTGGCTGATCTCACCGTAGGTAAGCCTCTTATGATTAAGGCACATTCTGACAGCTTTCAAAATAAATCAGATCTTTTCGAAAGCTTTTGTGTTTGGCGGTCAACAGTCATGTTGGTTGAAAGTTCGGACCAAAAGCAGGATGATTTATGAGCAGCTGGTGTCTTTCAGGTGTCTGGATTACGTGCTGGAGGAGATAGAATGGAATAAGAAAGCAAATGTCATGGTGGCATCACACAATCTAGACACTGTTAAACATACACTTAGAAGGTAAGACTGTTTTTCAGTTTTTTTTTGTTTTTTTTTACCCTCTCTACTTTTATCTTTCTATTATATACAGTATATGAACCATAATGAACAAAATTTCCACCACAACTCAAATATCCATTAATTTTTGGGTGGAAATGATGTTGGTTTAAAAATTTAATTTTTAGAATAAAATATGTGAATCTCGCTAAGGCTAACTTCACAGCTAGAATTTTATCTACCTGATCTCATGACGAAAACATACCTCTGGGAACTTTTTCGCAAGACGCGTAATACATACCAATAAGTATGTATCACTTCAGGTTCCAACAGAAATGAACACTAGAGGCAGTAAAACATTGAGCACTTGTAATCGCTTTCGTACACAGTTATGATTACAGCTCCATATGTTTCGCTTTCCGAACATAATAAGCTTGCTCGGTAGCTTAGCCGGCACAGAACTGGACTTAGGATGCGGAATCCTTGGGTACGAATCTCATCAAAAACATGACTCATGATGAAAGAGCTGAAAGATGAGAAATCAAAAAACAAGCTAAAACGGCATGCTTGCAATTGTGTTTTTACCTCACATTCGCTTTTGTTCATAATATCGGGTAGGTGTAGGTGTAGTGCAGATGGTACGTTATTTTAAAACATCACGGAGCATTACAGTTATAGCGGCAGTCAACGGACATTTCAAGTCAGAACTGCAGTGACACCTACAAAACAAACCTCACATAAAACATACCCTATGTACGTTCATCTGTTCCGGGGGAAAAAAAAAAAGAACACTCTTTTAGCGCCACTCAGTGGACATTTCACATCGAATATGTCACGAAATGTACATGGCAGTATGTATTTTGCATCTTGCGAAAAGTTCCCAGAGATACGTTTTCGTCATGAGACCAGGTTGAATTTTATGTATCCCAAATATGCATTATATAATATTTTTTGCACAGCTTGACAAAATTATAGCTTGATTGGAAATGTAGCAGAATATGTGATATTTATCTGGATTTTTATTATTTTTATCAAACCTCTCATATTTCACGTTAAGCATTCTTTACACTGACACGATCCTCTCCAGTGCAACTTTTAAGTACAGTAAAAGTTCTTAAGTACACACTTCGTTTAGATTATAATTTTTAAAATTAAATATTTTAATGATGGATAAGCGTACAATTGCATTCAGAAGTTTGGGGTCTGTACAAATTTTTAACGATAGTGAAAGAAGTCTCTCAAATAATAAAAGTAAAAACAGTAATACTGTCAAATATTATAATAATTCAAAATAACTGTTTTCTATTTTAATGTATTTTAAAATGCAATTTATTTTTGAATTTTTTTAGCAGCCATTACTCCATTCTTCAGTGTCACATGACCCTAATATGCTGATTTGCTGCGCAAGAATCATGTTATTATTATGAATGTTGAAAACAGTTGTGCTGCTTAATATTTTGTGGAAATGTGCTAAAAAAAAGAAATCAGGATTCTTTAATGAATAGAAAGTCAAAACATTTAAAACATATATATATAAATAGTCTTTACAGTCACTTTTAATAAATTTAATGCATTTCTGCTGAATAAACATTAATTTCTTATAAAAAATCACAAACCTTTGAACAGTAGTGTGTATCAATAAAGTATATACATTTAATGCATTGGAATAGTCACAAAATTAAATGAATTTGACATTTGTTAGTTTGAATAAAAATCAACCTTTGGACATAAAGAGAAGAGAAACTTACATTCACATTTAGAGTATTGTTCTTTGATATCAGGGCCTTCCCTGCCTCACCAGGAACATTTAGATCCCTCTGGGAGTAAATTAATTTGTGTAAATTAATAACGTAATGTTGCGATCATTTATTTTTTGTAATCACTCCTTAGGGGTATAACCTCATTTGACAAAGGTGTGCCAGTGACCACTGTCATTAACATTCTCTGTCACAATGTCAAAGAGTGTCACTAGGGCTTGATTCATATGGAGGTCCACACTAGTTACCCTCCTTTTACATCATTCACACTTAATATCACCTTAAGTGTCTCAGAATGTGTCTTGTTCGTGCGTGTAATGGCTGTAACCGATAAGAGGGTGTAAAACTTTGAGTGAGCAATCGCCAGAATGTATCCGGTATTAAATGACCTTGCCAAAGGGGCCTCTCTCATTTTTCACTTTCTGTGACGGCGCTCTGTGTGTTTATGGTCTAACAGGATGAATGAAATGGGTCTGGCACCCACAGATAAGAAGGTGTACTTCGGCCAGCTCCTGGGAATGTGCGACCAAATCAGCTTTCCGTTAGGTGAACACACACACATGCTAGCAGTTTTTATAAAATCACTTCTAAAGCGATCACATTAGTGAAACTACAGTAACATTTTATAACAACTTTAATTAGTTATAAACCTATTTGGATATCATTATCTGGTATTTTAGTGTTGTTGAGATACTATTGTAGTTTATATTAATATTTTGAACTATTTTTAGATTTTATTTATTTTTTTAGATTTTAGTTTTAGTCATTTTGATGTGTGTTACAAAGTATTTTTATTAGTACTTTTATTTTATTAGTATTTTTAGTGTAATGTTTATGTAGTTTTTCCTATTTTTATTTGAGTTTAAGTTTTAGTTACTGTAGTATATCAAGATGAAAATGAGAAATGTTGCTTTGGCGTTTTTTATTTATTTATTTATTTATTTGAAATATGCATTTTAATTAAGCTAATATTTGTTTTATTTCAAGAAAAAAACAAAAACCTTATAAACTGCAATAGTTGTCAAGAAATGACAAGCAATTTTCAATTTCGATGACCGATTTATATACACGTTAAAATTGCATGTATGGTATACACATTAAAATTATAGCTATATATACAGTGGGTACGGAAAGTATTCAGACCCCCTTAAATTTTTCACTCTTTGTTATATTGCAGCCATTTGCTAAAATCATTTAAGTTCATTTCTTTCCTCATTAATGTACACACAGCACCCCATATTGACAGAAAAACACAGAATTGTTGACATTTTTGCAGATTTATTAAAAAAGAAAAACTGAAATATCACATTGTCCTAAGTATTCAGACCCTTTGCTGTGACACTCATATATTTAACTCAGGTGCTGTCCATTTCTTCTGATCATCCTTGAGATGGTTCTACACCTTCATTTGAGTCCAGCTGTGTTTGATTATACTGATTGGACTTGATTAGGAAAGCCACACACCTGTCTATATAAGACGTTACAGCTCACAGTGCATGTCAGAGCAAATGAGAATCATGAGGTCAAAGGAACTGCCTGAAGAGCTCAGAGACAGAATTGTGGCAAGGCACAGATCTGGCCAAGGTTACAAAAAAATTTCTGCTGCACTTAAGGTTCCTAAGAGCACAGTGGCCTCCATAATCCTTAAATGGAAGACGTTTGGGACGACCAGAACCCTTCCTAGAGCTGGCCGTCTGGCCAAACTGAGCTATCGGGGGAGAAGAGCCTTGGTGAGAGAGGTAAATAAGAACCCAAAGATCACTGTGGCTGAGCTCCAGAGATGCAGGAGATGGGAGAAAGTTGTAGAAAGTCAACCATCACTGCAGCCCTCCACCAGTCGGGGCTTTATGGCAGAGTGGCCCGACGGAAGCCTCTCCTCAGTGCAAAACACATGAAAGCCCGCATGAAGGACTCCAAGATGGTGAGAAATAAGATTCTCTG
Source organism: Spinibarbus caldwelli (assembly GCA_039654775.1). Classification (NCBI taxonomy): domain Eukaryota; kingdom Metazoa; phylum Chordata; class Actinopteri; order Cypriniformes; family Cyprinidae; genus Spinibarbus; species Spinibarbus caldwelli. Next base: position 5,568,810 of record CM077223.1, on the reverse strand, counting down.
GTCTGATGAGACCAAGATAGAACTTTTTGGCCTTAATTCTAAGCGGTATGTGTGGAGAAAACCAGGCACTGCTCATCACCTGTCCAATACAGTCCCAACAGTGAAGCATGGTGGTGGCAGCATCATCCTGTGGGGGTGTTTTTCAGCTGCAGGGACAGGACGACTGGTTGCAATCGAGGGAAAGATGAATGCAGCCAAGTACAGGGATATCCTGGACGAAAACCTTCTCCAGAGTGCTCAGGACCTCAGACTGGGCCGAAGGTTTACCTTCCAACAAGACAATGACCCTAAGCACACAGCTAAAATAACGAAGGAGTGGCTTCACAACAACTCCGTGACTGTTCTTGAATGGCCCAGCCAGAGCCCTGACTTAAACCCAATTGAGCATCTCTGGAGAGACCTAAAAATGTCTGTCCACCAACGTTTACCATCCAACCTGACAGAACTGGAGAGGATCTGCAAGGAGGAATGGCAGAGGATCCCCAAATCCAGGTGTGAAAAACTTGTTGCATCTTTCCCAAAAAGACTCATGGCTGTATTAGATCAAAAGGGTGCTTCTACTAAATACTGAGCAAAGGGTCTGAATACTTAGGACCATGTGATATTTCAGTTTTTCTTTTTTAATAAATCTGCAAAAATGTCAACAATTCTGTGTTTTTCTGTCAATATGGGGTGCTGTGTGTACATTAATGAGGAAAAAAATGAACTTAAATGATTTTAGCAAATGGCTGCAATATAACAAAGAGTGAAAAATTTAAGGGGGTCTGAATACTTTCCGTACCCACTGTATACACACACACACACACACACACACACACACACACACACACACACATATATATATATATATACACATAAAATGTGTATGAACTTTTTATAAAAATATACAGTAAATTTATATGTATTTTATTTATAAAGTTTTTGTCAATTCTATTAAGTTATATATTTGAAACAACATGCTATATATATATATATATATATGATAGTGTAAGTTAAGATAAAGTGTTACCAAGATAGTAAAGTGTAAGTGTAATAAGATATTATCAAGAGTACAGTTATAAAAATACATGTCAATAAAATGGATAAATCACCAAAGAAACGCAGTAAAACACTTTAAAATTGGTATTCTTTTCTTGTCTGCTCATATCTCTAGCTCAGGCAGGATTCCCTGTGTACAAGTATGTTCCATATGGTCCAGTGAACGAGGTGATTCCCTATTTGTCCCGTCGGGCACAGGAAAACCGCGGCATTATGAAAGGAGTGCAGATGGAAAGAGAGCTCCTATGGAAAGAGGTGATGCGCCGACTGACCAGTGGAGAGGTCTTCTACACACCTGCTGTATAAAACACACTCGGCTTCTCACCAGAGACTCCTTACACTTGTTTTTTGCCTGTTTACCCATTTATTCGTAAATCTTTTTTTCCACTCTCACTCTAGCTGTTCATGATATAGCGCACACGGGATCCATTTCAATCAAATACCACAGTTGGGTGAAGCTCACAAATGCAAATCATATTTAACGTGAAAATCACAAATCTGTTTATTTGGATTAAGAAAATGAAGTCTGTTTTAGAGTTTTTGTATTGCAGCATTATTTTCATGACAGCTGAGCACATTTTTCTATTACTATCATTACTATAATGTGTCTAAATGTTTTATTTTTGTCAACCATGAAAACATAATCTACAGCTGGTCAAACATATTCATCAAGTATTAATGGGTGAATCTCATCAAATCATATTTTACCTGAAAATCATGAATATATAATAGGAAATAGCAAAATTTGCATAAATAAAACAAATCTGATCAAACATATGTATGAAATATTAATGGGTGAGTCTCACAATGTCACACACTGTAAAAAAAAAACACTATATTATAAATGTTATTTTAAAATGCACTTTTATTTTCTATTAAGACACATTTTTGGATGTTTTTGCATTTTGCCATGTTTTTACAACAGTCTTATTTTATAGTAGATATATTGCGCATTGAAGTATTTCTATTTTATTACAGCAATGAAAGTCTCATGGGAAGCATGCAAAATAAATAAATACATTAATTAAATATCCAGATGCATTATGGAAATGAAAATTTGGGGTCAATTAAATCTTAACTGTCATGACAATAATTTTACAATGCAAAAATAGATCCTAAAAAAATCACTTGGAAACCATAATACTATCAGAAGATCATCTTTAACTGGCAAAATAACCTTTCAGAATCTTGTGTCTGGTGGATAATACCAAGTAACAACAGCTTTTATTCCGGTAGCAATAACTGTAGTAACAATGCTGTTTTAGAGGAAACTGTTGTTACCTTGGTGCATTTTTAAGGGTCAAGAAAGAGAGGTTATACTCTTCCCTTTCCATATAATCTTTCTCTAATTCACTTTCCTCCACGTTTCCACTGCTCCCTTCTCTTTATTCCACTGATGGTCTGGCTTTGCACTCTTTCTCTTCTCTCATCCATCTCTCCGGCACCTTTATGACTCTGAAAGGGCTCCCTAAAATGTCAGACGCCTGAGTGTGCACTGCTGTTTTATACCCTACCTTTATTCCTCGAGTGGAACACCAATAATAAAAAATAAGCATGATTTAAACAGTAATAAACAAACACATCAGTATCACTTTCTGATAATGATGGCTTGAATTCAAGTATAACAACGCCTGGAGTTCGGGAACTATATTTTATGTATGCAACATTTCATGCTCGGTGTGAGGAATTGTGGGTAAGTTGGTGTGCAGGCAACAACCCGTCGTCAAGATTTCCATAACCCTGTAAACAGATTATATTTCACTTTATTTCAGATGTAATATATTCCAAGCGAGTGGTTTGTTTGCGCTCGAGCCAAATCTTGTAATTTGCACTGTGGATTTCATTGAGAATAATATAAAAACACATTGTTTTATGGAAAGAACTGAACTTTATTTTTGCACCCTCGCTGCTCTTGATATCTCCCTTGTGCTCGGACGTGCTCAATGAACTTTAGAAGTTCTGATGAGATGATTTTAAGTTGAGTTTTCAGCGTAATGATTCTGGTGTTTAGCATATACAGAGCAAGAATTAAATCTACTCTTTTATTATCTGTGTGATGAAGCCTTTTATGCTTAACCAACGGTTTCTCTCGCTCTGTTAATATTTTCTTTCCCTCTGTGGAGTATTTGGGGAACACGAATAAAAAGCCTTAATTAATTGAGCCGAAGTTAATGATTTCTAGACAATTGCTAAAGTAAATGGCACAATTCCTCATCCATTTATATCCCGTTTTAAATCCATGATGAATTAACAACCCTTTGGGCCTTTTGCCTTCAGAAATAACAGGACAGACCATAATACACCCCACATCCCAGGGTTCTGTTGAGGCTGTGGTTGAATCATAATTTGCATATTATCCATACTATTTAGTATGCAAAATTAGTGTTGGTGGAACTGGTGGAAAAAAAAAAAATGTTAACAATGTTAACAATTAAAGTTGGTCTGTGCTTTCAGCAAACATAATATAATAATTTCTGTCGACTCAAAACTAATACTGTTTGTTTTACTTGTGGATCCAAGTTAAATATGATTGCCTTTTAAGTTAAGATGAGGAAACTGTGTAATAAAATAATGATGTAGACCTTTCTTAGTCTGACAGATTGTGTATTAGTTAGTTGAGCAAACTTAAAAGGACTAAATGTAAGAATTTTTGGTAACACTTTAGTTTGGGGATCAATTCTTACTATTAACTAACAATTAACTATGACTTTTGCCTCAATAAACTCCTAATTCGCTGCTTATGAATAGTTATTAATGTAGTTGTTGAGATTATTTTAAGATGCTTTTTTAACTGCTGCTTTCTCACTGCTGTCATTTTGTTGTGCTTATTTTGTTGTGCATATTTACATGTTCATCAAGAACACCACTCCTAGCAGCATGGACGGTCTCTATATGTCTGTTAACAGTATATTGTTACAAAGGTATTTCTAGCTTTTACTTATAAGCCAAGAATGAAAAACAACTTCGCCGTGAGTATATCAGGGTCTTGAATCACATTCAGTTTCTTTTACAATATGTCTGCGTGAGTACAAGCATGAGCAGTAAGTTGCTGGCTGTCGTTCACTTAATGGCCACCGGTGTCACTAATAACAAGAGTTTCTGAAATCTACATAATAGCCCATTTTAAAGGTTAAATAAAAATATGTCTATACACCAAAAGTTGTATAAACTTATTAGAAAGGAAGACATTTCACCAATAAGAACAATTATCACCCTAATGGTGACTTAAAACAACTTTTACAACAAAATGTCATGAAAAACACAACATAGAGTTAAAATATGTATTCATTCTGAATAACAAATATTTCCGTCATAATAAGTCCCTATGTTTTGACCAAAAGCACAAATTAATCAAGTGCATCATGACCTCGTAAAGTCAGATTAGAACTTTTCACAATACAAAAAGTTGTTTCAAAGCATCTTGACAGAAAATCATGATGTTAATGTTTTTACTATACTAATATTTTAATGCCTTATAGTCACAATTAGCAGATTAGAGCTGGTTGTCCATAATATAGTTTACATTTTTGACGATATAAACAATCAAATAGAATAGTAAGCTACATATTGTAAAGCTACCCGGTAAGGTTGAATTTACTTACATTAGTTGTATAATTTGTTAGCAAGTATTCATTTGAGATATTTGGTATGTGGTGACATTGAGAATTATGAAAGCTATGGGGTGTAAATTGACTTTATTTAATTTTCTATGTAATGTCAACCTTCTCTAGATTTAATAGTTCAATCTGTTGAGTTTGTCTGACAACATGGACAAGTTATATTTTTTACAGTGAGGTAAGTTTGAGATGTTTCTAGTTTTATTCATTTATATAGTGTGTCTGTTGAAGTGTAGTGCTGTGGGATCCTCTTATTTTTTTTTTTTATTTATTTATTTATTTATTTTTTTTTTGTATTTGTTATATACTTATAAAGATATTGCCCTCTTAATTAGCTTCTGTATAGTTACTGCTTAATAGTAGCAGTATTTGGCTACTACTTTCCAAAAACCTTGCTCGACCGTTTAACCACATTGGAATTAAGAGTATCTTATAGCGTGTTGCTTCCCACTAGTTTTAAATGTATTAACCTGAAAAAAAAATAGTTTAGTTCTATTTAGTTCTATTTAGTTTAATTTAACTGAATTTCCATTGCGTGAATATTTCAGTTTTAAGGGGAAAAAGTCATACTACTAATTTAGAGTGACATTAGTGTGGGTAGATGATGACCGAATTTTCAGTTCAAATCAATTGATGTTAATGTGAATGCATAATTTCTGTGAACAGGCTTATAGTGACCGATTGTATGAGACACATTCTTTACCACAGCATTCTGGGATATAGAATACTTAATGGATTTGTTTTTTGCCTGCACCCTCTTTATTTTAGATTTCTAATTGTATTAAATGTAGTGTATTTCATATTAGTTTTTCACATTATTCTATTTAAAAAATGGTACTTGTAGGTAATATAATATTAACAAAATGACATATAAGTGTACTTATTGTTCACTTCCATTACTATGTTTCAAAACACACTGAAGTGCACTATAACTCTGCATTTTGTAATATTGTTAAAATAAATGTTTTACTTTAAAGTCTTTTGTTGTGCGTTAAGTAGACTACCGTATTTTGATGAGTTGACAAATACTAAAGCGCATATAAAGTACTTTATTATAATTTTAACTGCAGTGTGTTATTTGGTATTGCATTTAAAGTTAATACATTTTAATTGCACTAAAGTGCAACTTCATCATTACAATTGTGTAATTATAGATGTATTTAAATTTATGACATACAAGTTTAAATAGAAATAATATTAAAGTATATTTTAGTTTACATTAATGCTTTACAGTACTTTTGGCTGTACTCTGTAATATTTTAAGCATATGATAGAACTTCAAACACAACAGAAGTAGTTATGAAATTGCATATACAGATGTGCTTAAGTCCTACTTAAGTGTTTAAAAAACGGAAGTTCTACTGATTGCATTTAATACACAAACTATAATACATTTTCATTTAATTGTAAACAGCATGTAATTGAGTTTTAAAAACATTACATTAAATTCATACTTATTAATTTAAAGTATATTATTTCTGTAATAAGTATCTTTCTGAAAGTATGGTAAAGTGTGCTTCTTTTTCGCAAGGGTTAATACTGGTCAGTCAGCAACTATGGCCAGTTTTGCAGTTCACACAAAACTGCTGACAACACAAAGATGTAGTGTCAGCATAGATAAGATAAGGCTGTTTTGGGATTTAGGGATGCTGTTATGTTATCATCATATTTTGATAAACCTTTTTGACATTATATAATATTGTTGAAGCAGTATAACATTGTGGAATCATAACATGTTCGCATCTTCCTTGTATCTCTCTAAAAAGGCTTGAATCACAGCCTTAAGTAATATTTCTGTTTCATTTGTCAAGCAGATTCATGAGGTTAATTCCCACGTTGACAGTGGTTATGTGTGTCAAATCACGTCACAAGACCACTGATGTCACCTCATGCTCTAAAAAATAGGGTTTATTTTAAGCTTACCATACCTATGCATATTATGTAACATTATCTATAATCAGTTGTGTGCAATCAAAACCGTTTATTTCAATGAATTATTCATGTCATACAAATGAAAAATACACTTTGGGCCTTGAAACACAGTCCAGTACACTGTAATTTATGAACTCAGAAACAATAAAAATAAAACACCAGCTCCTGAATTCAGAATGAGCAAAATCATGTTTTTTCACAGAGAAAAAAAGTAAGCAATAAATATGGGACTCACTTTATATGTAGATTATAGTGTAAAGATGCACACAGTATAAAGGAGGAAAGTGAGATGAAATTGTTTGTTTTTGTACACACACCCTATCTGAGACAATATTTCTCCACTTGTAATCTGTTTATTCATATTTCGAGGGCTGGAGGCTTGTGTTATTGGTCATATTCAAAGACCCTATAGTTTGAATCAATTCTTTGTGCAGACGTCCCATGCTGCTATCACAGATATGCCAATATTGATTGTTGTGAAATAATGTGAAATATAATTCAAAAATGTCTCAGCATATAGAAACGAGATCACACTCAGACTGCATGTTGTCGAGGATTTAAACTTCAGTCAAACTACTGATTTGAAAAAAATAAATAAAAAATAGCATTTAAAGTTTAGCATTTGATAGAATTGAACTTATAGTATGTTCAATATAGACATTTATAGGTAAGAAATTCATAAATAGATTGCCATGATAAGTAGCTGTAAGTAGTAACCGAAAATGTTTGAAACTTACTTCATGGCTGTTAAAATAAATCACACTCCAAAAACTCATTCATAACATTCTAACATTCTGTGTAGTGTAGTATAAATGTGATTCAGACATACTACACTACGTCATTTGTCATGTGACCTTCTAGTGTCAGTTGCATCGCTTCCTCTCCCATAGCCTTATGGGATAGTACAGTATCCATCAGATACCCACTTCGGAATCTCACCAGAAATAGTAAGTTATCCGGGGACTTATGCGAAGTATGCGCTTTTGGATACAGACTATGAATTAAGACATAGTACTCTTTTGTCATACCTTTTTCACATACTATATAGTATGGAAACAGGAAATAGTATGGAAATTCAAACTCAGCTAGTTGCGCACTCTTGTGAGTAGGTACTTATTTTTAATAAATAATTACTTTTTGACCACTAAAAAAGTATGTTGTATATGGTATAGATGCAATTTGAATGTACTACATTCGCCATGTTGTTTTTATCATGTGACCTATCAGTTTTGTCATTTCCCTGCTATTCACGAATCCTCTCCCGTGGCCTCAAGGGATTGTAAAGTGTCCACCATGTGAAACTTGCTCGAAGTAAGGGGTCATCTGGGTACTTTTCACCTACTCTTTTATGAGAACAGTGATTTTGGACATACTTCTTTTGTCACATACTGTGTTCACCTATCATATAGTAGGGAAGTATGCCATTTTGGTTGCAGCCTATCGGACATAGCCTACTACTCTTCTGACATACTGTTTTTTGCATACTATATAGTATAGAAGTAGACATAATAGAACATGGTGATTGTGTTGCAAAGCTACATTGGTTTAACCAATACTGTTAGTTTGGGGGGCGGGACTGTCTGTTGAAACAACCAGTGGCAGATGGGAGAAGTGTTTGAAAAGTCATTCCTTCAGTAGTTTCATTAGGTTCTTAACCTACTTTTAGTTAGTTTTTGAAGTACTTTTTGAAACGCTGACTGGCAGATGTAAATGAAGGTAGTGGCTGACTTTGGCGACAATTATCGTGGGCCGCGGGCGTAACATTGACAGAAGAGTTTGAAACTGTATTTGAGCTTTAACTGTGGAATTAATTACCTTTTTGTGCTTTGACAGGGGCCTTGCAGTTTTCTCTTAATTTGATTTCACCAGCAGGTACATGGAGGGATTCTTGGAATACTGAAACAAAGGTGTGTGTTTTCATAAAGGACAGTACAGATGCATCTCAATAAATTAGAATGTCGTGGAAAAGTTCATTTATTTCAGTAATTCAACTCAAATTGTGAAACTCGTGTATTAAATAAATTCAATGCACATAGACTGAAGTAGTTTAAGTCTTTGGTTCTTTTACATATATAGGAAATGAACATACTTTCCAGAAGGCCAACAATTCACTAAAAATGTTTTTTTTTTTTTAAATTGGTCTTATGAAGTATTCTAATTTGTTTAGATAGTGAATTGCTGGGTTTTTGTTAAATGTGAGCCAAAATCATCACAATTAAAAGAACCAAAGACTTAAACTACTTCAGTCTGTGTGCACTGAATTTATTTAATACACGAGTTTCACAATTTGAGTTGAATTACTGAAATAAATGAACTTTTCCACGACATTCTAATTTATTGAGATGCACCTGTATGTCTTTCCTTTCTGCGCCTGTTTTTTTCTCTCGCACACTCACTCTTTCTTTCTTTCTGCATGTATAATGCATTGCAAACAGGGCATTCGTCTCCGTAATTTGATAGGTGCCCTCTTTCACTTTGAACGTGATGGATCCAGCTCCCTGATGAAGAAGGATAACAAGAAAGCGTGTGGAAAAGCACATGCACATGTGCATCGCTATGAGTGAGTCTGTATAATGTGGGTGACCCACATTGCTTTTCGTGGAAGCCCTGGAATGTAAAAGACAGTGTGGATTTTCTCTTGCTGATCGGTAGTCAGTTAACTGGAGAGGATAGATGTGCAGAATCAGCCGAGGCCAAAAATAAATGAATGGTCTGACCACAGACTCCATTATTAAGCACAGTAATGGTGTCGCTTCATGATGTCTGAGGTGCAGTCCACTTGTTTGGATACAGAATCAATTTCTCATTAAACACCATCTCAAGTTTGTGAGCAAATCGGATCTGTGCCAATCAGATGTCTATACATGAATTAATATATAACTAGTAGATACAAATATTGTGAATACAGTCAGAGCTAAAAAGAACAAAACATTATTTTGCACTCTTTCCGCTAGTGAGGTTCTGGTGCCATTAGCCAATCAGTGTTGTCTTGCTGTTATGTTCCTGTATCTCAGGAAAGAGTCATATGGCATTTACAGTATGGCTCAGTTTATTGGCTCAAAAAGCTCTGATGCTATGTTCAAGTCTGTATGGGATGGTCTGAATAAGTTTGGAAATCACAATTATGATGCAGTGATTAGCTTTTATTTTTAGTTTTCATTTTAATTCTAGTTTGATTTAGTAATAATTTATAGAAATATATAAAAAACAAAAACTAATTATTATTTTATTATTATTTTTAATTTATTTTTACAGTATTAGTTTTAGCGATTTTAGTACTTCAACTTATGTCATTTTTTTAAGGTTTTCATCTAATATTTATATTGCATTTTAGTTTAGCTTTATTTCAATTGCCGAAAATGATTCTTAATAGTTAAATTTTTAGCTAACAATAATAGAACTGTTATGATGCTATGTGTTTCACTGGATAATTTCATCTTTCTTCTTTATTCCTAAAGATGGCGGACAGGGAATAACAGCGGTTTTCATCAGCTCCCGCACCAGTCAGCTAATTACTTCGATAATTTGGACGCAACCTTACGGCTTTGGTTATGTGATTTTAGTATTATGTCTTTGGAATCTTTCTGGCCACAATCTTTCTCGAAAATGCCTCGTACTGCAAAAAAAAAAAAAACTGAGAAGAAGGACTCTTCCCCGACCACGTCGGATGATTCACCGGAACATTGTGAGGGCGAAGCTAGCAGTGATTTTGAGTTAAGCCTGGCAATGGCGAAGGCGTTTCAGTACATGATGGAGACGATTTTGAAAACAATAGACGCCAAACTTGACCCTTTAGCTGAGGTTGTACATATTCACTCTCAACAACTGGAGAATTGCAAGACTCGGCTGGATGAGGCCGAACGAAGAATCGCCTCAGCGGAAGAGTTAGCTGAGAGTATGCAGGCCCATGTTCTAACCCTTGAAACTCAAGTTGCATCACTTACTGATCACGTTGACGATTTAGAGAACAGAGGTCGGCGCAAAAATATTCGCATTCTCTGCTTACCTGAAGGGGCGGAGGGCTCTAGTACGGTGTCATTTCTCCAAAAATGGATCCTGGAGTTTCTTCATTTGCACTAAAAAAGGCTACATGAAGATTGAAAGAGCTCACCGAACTCTAGCTCCCAGACCAGGTGTCAAGGAGAGACCCAGACCGATGGTGGTGCGCATGCATAACTTCGGAGATAAACAGAGGATTCTTGATGCTAGTAGAAAGTTGTCCATGGATGGAAATCTACGCTTTGAGAACAGCAAGATATCTTTTTATCAAGATTTCTCTGCCGCTGTGCTCTGAAAGCACAGGGAATTTGATTCGGTTAAAGATCGCTTGCAGGAGATCGGAGCCCGCTATGCAATGTTATATCCAGCTAAGCTGCGAGTAACGATTGGGAATACCACCAAGATTCTCGGGCACACCTGCAGCAATCGCAGAATTTATTACTGAGAAGGATCAGCATGTACGACCTGCTGCAATTGACAATTCCCCTCCGGATAACTCCGTGACTGAATCTTGAATAGCGGTGCTATTCAAACTATGCCTTACGGGTGCCTTGAATAGCGCCGAAGACAGGGATTGAATGTGTTTCTTTCCCCCTTCCTTCTGAGTTGCGTTCTGTACTTATTTTAAATACTTATTGCTGAGCGGTGCGGACGATGTGGGTACGCTTGTTTGCTCCTTTGGTGAGTTGTTTTTGAAAGTGCTCTGTTGGACTTTCTGAACAGAAGCGATATCTTTTTGGGACTTGAATTCCTTCTATGAGAAGGAAAAATGCCTCCTTTTCTTTTTCGAGTTTTATTTTTATTATGGTTGTTATTATTTTCATTTTATGACCTTGTTACATTTGGTTCCCAAATTCTACTGTATGTTCTACTGCCCAGAAATGCGTGTATTTTTTATTTTTGTATATTTGTTTTTCTTTACTTTGTGTGAAATGTTAGTGCAGAGGACTGTATGGATGAAAAGCTTTAGTTTATCTTTATTCTCCTTTCTATGTACTCATTACATGAAAATTTATTTTATAGATGGTTAATAGCAATTTAAGAGTTTCTACATGGAATGTAAGGGGTTTGCATGGTAAACTTAAAATCCGGAAGGTTTTTGATTGGCTAAGTAAGGAACGTGTTGATTTGGCCCTGTTGCAGGAGACCCATTTGAATGACAAGGAGCACTCGTAGATTGGTCATATCTATATTTCTTCTTTCACAACGAGTAGTAGGGGGGTAGCTATCCTTGTGAATAGAAATGTACATTTTAAGATTTTAAATTGTGTTAAGGATAAGCGAGGTTATGTTATTGTTAAAGGTCTATTGTATGGAGAAGAGATAACACTTTTAAATATATATTCTCCGCCAAACTTTTCTCCTGAGCTCCTCACAAAGGCTTTTTCAGATGTGTTAGATATTGCAACTGGTACAGTGATTATAGGGGAGGGGTGGGGATTAAGAAGCCGTCTAACAACATTAGACGGCTTCTTAATGTCCTTGAGCTATCCCATAATTGCAATATTGACACCCTTATCTTATCTTTAGATGCGGAGAAGGCCTTTGACCGTGTGGAGTGGCCTTATTTATTTTACAGTGTAGAAAGGTTTGGCCTCGGTGACAACTTTATTCGTTGGGTTCGCTTACTTTATTCTGCACCTACTGCAGCCGTTGTTACTAATGGTCATAGGTCGGACAACTTTCCTCTGTTTCGGGGCACTAGACAGGGCTGTCCCCTTTCCCCGTTGCTTTTTGCTTTGGCGATAGAGCCGCTGGCTCAGGCAGTTAGAGGAGAGACGACCGTGTCTGGGGTGTCGGTAGGTGCTAAAGAGCATAAAATCTCCCTTTATGCCGATGATATTCTGCTTTTTCTTTCAAATTTTGAATCTTCAGTGCCAGGTTTAGTAGATATTATTAATTCATTTGGGAATTTCTCAGGGTATAAAATAAATTTCTCCAAATCTGTTGCTTTGCATCTAAAACACCCAAGCACACATGTAATTAATACATCTTCTTTTCCATTTAAGATTTCGGAATCTGGTTTTACATATTTAGGAATTAATATTACGCCCATGATCTGTCAATTGTCCAAAGTCAATTTTATCCCACTGTTGGATAAAATTCATAGCGATCTAATTAGATGGTCAGATCTTCCTCTCTCCTGGCTGGGCAGGATTGCTGTAGTTAAGATGAATATAATGCCCAGGCTTCTTTATCCACTACAGATGATACCAATCTTATTGCCGAATAAAAGAATTAAGGAATTAAATGGATGGCTTAGCTCATTTATATGGAATATAAGACTAAAATTTTCTAAATTGCAGCTTTCTGGTGCATTGGGGGGCTTAGATCTGCCAAATGTTAGAAAATATCAATTTGCCTGTCAGCTCAAATTCATAGCCGAATGGCTTAAAGAGGACCCTAAATCTACTTGGCTTGAATTAGAGACTTCACAGTCACCTTGCCCTCTACAAAATCTATTATTTGTTTGAAGTTTTAAGGTAATTAGGGCATTATGTAATAACAGAATTGTATGTAATACATGGAAGGTCTGGTCTATTATACATAAGATAGAGGGTAGGGCTGACTTGTCTTCTTCTCTAACCCCCGTTTACAATAATCCAGAGTTTTTGCCTAGTCTCTCGGATTCCGGTTTCAAAACTTGGAACACTCATGGGATATGCAGACTTTGTGATTTGTTTAATGAAGGTTCTTTAATGTCTTTTGAAGATTTGGTTATAACATCTGATTTATATATTTATCTGATACATTAGCTACTATAATCAATCAATATTTAAAAATATCTGTAAAATGAAATAAAAAATAAAGGTGCTGTGAGGGCACCACAATGTAACCTCTGCCCTCCAGCAACCAATTAGCAAATGTCAACGATCCAATGGACAAAATCAATTCTCGTCCAACATTTTTCTCTTTCAAGAAGCCATTCACTCATATATATGACACAATAGGGAAGAAAAGATGATTGCAACTTCCATTTCATGCCTTTAAAAGTCATGAAAGTAAAGAGTTTCCCACTAGTAATTATGACTTTATAAGGGCGTTTATGACATTTCTGTTTTATAATTGAGCTGTATATTGCCTAAAAGTGTGTATAGTGGTAAGAGAGGTAAGTCAGTATTATTATTATTATTATTATTATTTTTTATCTCTGTCCTGTTTTACCTTGAATGAGGTCATGGGAATTTTACTGAATTTGATCTTTGTCTTTTCCCCTCTTGTTTTGTTTCTGTTTTTCTTTTCTTCCATTCAGGGTTGTGATGAGTCTGTGCAGATGTAAAGAGACTGTGTATCAGTGGCGTACTTTCTCATTTTTACCTGCGGCTTAACGGAAATCCATCATAAAATGGTTCTACTGTTTTTATAACATCTTCATTGATTCGTCTCCCTCTCTCTCCATCTCTCTCTCTCTCTTTCTCTGAGTACTTTGTGTGTCTTCCCAAAGCAGCGAACATCTGCTTTCTCTGTCAGTACACACACCACCCCCTCACCGGCTGAGAGAGTGATTCATATAGCCGAGCCCACACACACACACAGACGTCCACACAATAAAGAGGTGACAGCAGCAGTGTACACTACCTCCAGCTGCCATTAGGTGGCACTCCTACATTTCACGCACTGCAGACCAGCAATACAATCATAATCATGAATGCCTGCAAAAACAAACAGTGCATTTGATACATCGAACATGAATCAAAGAAACACCTGGAGCTGTGACACATGTCAGCGGGATCACGCTTCGTATTAACCCACGCGCTTTACTGACAGCCTTGATCCCCGACAAATCCAAAATCTGTCAGATGTTTAAATAGTACATAGGCTTAAGTTAGTTTTTGCCTCATTACAAAGTTTTATTCATAAATTAATGAATAGTGCTTTGAACATGATGCACAGACTACAGTCATATCGGTAGCATCGTAAAAAGCTGTTTCATTTCACGCCATGTGGGAACCGCCATGTTGAGATCACGTGACCAGTTGAATGATACTCAGTTTATCTCAGTAATCAGCTCTCAGTATCTCAGTTCACTCGTGGAATAAATTAATAAAGGATAACCAGAAATAGTGCATTATGCAATGGCTTCAGTTACTCAAGAATGGAAAAAAATGCACCTTTAGAACAATCTATTTGCATGTGTTTTCTGAAGTAGCAGTAGCAGCGCGTTGAACTCTCTTGTCATGGCCGCCGTAGTTTTGGGCATAACGTGCAATAAACCAATCAGAGTCTGATTTCCCATTCCCTTTAAAAGCCAGTTGCACTTGTGCCATGGTGGATTGGTTTCCTTTTTAATATTTGGCAAGTTTGTGTGCTGCTGCACATCCCTTTGTGTGTAATAAGCAGAGTGTGCACACATTGTGAACCCGCCTATTGAAGCATATTAGTAACATGCCCTTTAAAAAAAAAAAAAAAACAATACTGTGCCATTGATTTTAGACCAGGTTTTAGTTGATCAATGGTGAAATCATTTTCAGTTGCCTCAAAATAGCAACGCGCCAACAATGCACCTGAACACGCCCATGGGTGAACAGATGGGCGCAAGTGCGTTTGCTATTTAAACAAAGTGGCACTGTACATGTAAATGATAACTGCGTTGGGCTAAAACTAGCAAAAAACATTTGCGTCGCGCCTGGCGTCACATTGCGCCGGGTGTGTGATGGGGCTCAATGTATCTGCACGAATCTGTCTCAGTTATATTTATACTTCGCTTAAATGGTGATCACACATTTGTGAATTCTACATACAGATTTTTAAAAATCATTCTATGCATACCAAGAACTGATTCACTGATAAGTGCAAGTCCAAATTATTTGCATATTAGACAGATTACTGAAGGATCATGTGACATTGAAGACTGGAGTAATGATGCTGAAAATCACAGCAATATATTACATTTTACATTTTACAATATATTCAAATAGAAAACAGTTATTTTAAATTGTAAACTTATTACTTGTATTTTCTGTATTTTGACCAAACGACTGCAGCCTTGGTTAAGTTAAAAAATAATAAGAGATCTTACTGCCTCAAACACTTGAACAGTGGTGCATAACAACTAAAAATTTCCATGTTTTTAAAGATTTTATGAATACATTTCCAGGCCTTCCAAGATTTCTATTTCCAGGTTTTCCATGACAGTGGAATCCCTGTTTATATTTTTTGTCAGAACATATGGAGTAGAAAAGCTCTTGGTGACCTGTCATTGTGCTGCAGCTCTCTCTCTCTCAGCACATGAGTTCCGTCACTCGTTTGTGCATGTGCCGAGTGTTTTCTCATCTATCCAAACAAGCTTTCTGAGAAAACGTTATGAAGATAATGTTATGGAGTACATTTTATGCTGTTTAATGGGACATATGTAAGGCTTAATCCTTCATTGGGTCATACAGAATGAATTGAACGAATTGTCTTTATTGGTAAGATAAAAACACTGGAGATAAATGGAATATATGAAAGGATCACTAATACCCATCTATATTTGAGTGACGTGATGCAATAAAGCTAGAATGTGCCTTTTACAGCCTGATCACAACAATTTTATTACTGGTTGTAGATGTAATTTATTTATTGCCGGTTCTTGTCTGTGGAAAAAAAAAACAAAAAAATAAATAAATAAATAAAATACAAACAAACAAAACAAAACAAAACAAAACAAAAAAATGCTGGTACAAATAACAAAATTCTGTTTGGATTTTTCTTTTTTTTTAATTCTTGTAAATTAACATTCCAGAAAAACAATCCAGTTAGTATATTAAAATTATTTATTTATAACTGTATGAAGTATATTATTAAATGTTGGTGTGTGTGTGTGTGTGTGTGTGTGTGTGTGTATATACAGTGGTGTGAAAAATTGTTTGCCCCCTTCCTGATTTTTTATTTTTTTGCATGTTTGTCACACTTTAATGTTTCAGATCATCAAACAAATTTAAATATTAATCAAATATAACACAAGTAAACACAACATGCAGTTTTTAAATGAAGGTTAAAACATAACTGTGGTTTATCACACCTGAGTTCAGTTTCTCTAGCCACACCCAGGCCTGATTACTGCCACACCTGTATGACCTGCCTGCCTGACAAAGTGAAGCAGACCAAAAGATCCTCAAAAGCTACACATCATGTTGAAATCCAAAGAAATTCAGGAAAAAATGAGAAAGAAAGTAATTGAGATCTATCAGTCTGGAAAAGGTTATAAAGCCATTTCTAAAGCTTTGGGACTCCAGCGAACCACAGTGAGAGCAATTATCCACAAATGGTGAAAACATGGAACAGTGGTGAACCTTCCCAGGAGTGGCCGGCCGACCAAAATTACCCCAAGAGCGCAGCGACGACTCATCTAAGAGGTCACAAAAGACCCCAGAACAACATCCAAAGAACTGCTGGCCTCATTTCCCTCAGTTAAGGTCAGTGTTCATGACTCCACCATAAGAAAGAGACTGGGCAAAAATGGCCTGCATGGCAGAGTTCCAAGACGAAAACCGCTGCTGAGCAAAGTTTTGCCAGAAAACATCTTGATGATCCCCAAGACTTTTGGGAAAATACTCTGTGGACTGATGAGACAAAAGTTGAACTTTTTGGAAGGTGTGTGTCCCATTATATCTCGCGTAAAAATAACACAGCATTTCAGAAAAAGATCATCATACCAACAGTAAAATATGGTGGTGGTAGTGTGATGGTCTGGGGCTGTTTTGCTGCTTCAGGACCTGGAAGACTTGCTGTGATAAATGGAACCATGAATTCTGTTGTCTACCAAAAAATCCTGAAGGACAATGTCCGGCCATCTGTTTGTGACCTCAAGCTGAAGCGAACTTGGGTTCTGCAGCAGGACAATGATCCAAAACACACCAGCAAGTCCACCTCTGAATGGCTGAAGAAAAACAAAATGAAGACTTTGGAGTGGGCTAGTCAAAGTCCTGACTTGAATCCTATTGAGATGCTGTGGCATGACCTTAAAAAGGCGGTTCATGCTCGAAAACCCTCCAATGTGGCTGAATTACAACAATTCTGCAAAGATGAGTGGGCCAAAATTCCTCCACAGCGCTGTAACAGACTCATTGCAAGTTATCGCAAACGCTTGATTGCAGTTGTTGCTGCTAAGGTTGGCCCAACCAGTTATTAGGTTTAGGGGGCAAGCACTTTTTCACACAGGGCCATGTGGGTTTGGATTTTATTTTCCCTTCATAATAAAACACTTAATTTAAAAACTGCAAAAAAAAAAAAAAAAAAAAAAAATCATGAAGGAGGCAAACAATTTTTCACACCACTGTGTATATATATATATATATATATATATATATGCTATACATTTACACATTTTGGTGAGCAGAAGAGACCACTTTAAAAAACATAAAAAATCTTTTTGGGATTTATAATTATATATTCAAATTTTGTATAACACACTTAATATATTACTGTTTGGCCCTTTGTAATTATTAGTCATACCACAAATGTGAATTTCAAGACAATTGTGATAGCAACATAAGATGCAACAAATGGATTCATCAAGCACGTATATACATATAGCACTAGCTACTTGTTAAGAACTTGCATTTTAAAGCACACCGTGGTTTCAAGAACCACATGTTGAGGTCTGTGTGTAATTGATGTTCTAGAATGAAACGGGAAAGTCTTTTCAAGTTAACCGCAAACTTTATTTTACTCACAAATCCAAAACCACTACTCTAAAAACCCATTAGAAGTTCCTGATGGAACCAGTGGTGAACTAGCCTTCCTTGTCGGCCTACAAATTGACGTCTGAACAGCTCTATGTAACACAGAGTAACATCCAGTCTGCATTGAGAGCAAATGACATGTCCAGATTAGAACACTTTGGTTATAATCAACAAAACTGTCTTCACTGCAAACGTGATTATAACAGGAACATTCATGTTTAGTCACTGTGTAAAAATCGTCCATAAATGAAGTGTGTGTCAATGTGAGGATAATGTTGTAATAACTTTAGGAACTTAGCTATGATTTAATCTTTATTTTGAATTTTTGGCTTTACGAAATTGCATCGTAAAGATAGATATTGATTTGATTAATTTCTGTTAATCAACACGTATAATTTATACCTTTTAACGGCTCGTCCAGTGAGACATTAAAGTCAGTATATGTTAACAATTTTGTTTATCTTGCTTTGTGGCCAACAATAAAACAAACAAAATAGTAATTTATCAAATTTGAGCAGGGTAGCAAAGGATCGACAGCTCAAGGCAGTAACTGAATCAAATATAAAACACAGACAATGCTCTATACAATGAGACAAGTTTTAGTGAACTACTTTTAAGTTTACACGAGACTAAATCATCTAAACACACACATACGACCACACACATACACACACGCACACACACAAAACACGGAGTTATGCAGAATTATGAGTTATGAAGGAAGTCTCAACTTCGGTGGTTATCAGAAAGTCAACAAAGCAGAGCTTAGTTCTATCTTTTCCATTAACAACAACTTTGCGCCGTTTTCAGCCAATAGATAAGAGATTTGTTTTACTTGTTAGAAGGTTTGCTGCCCAGTCTCGTTCTCGTCTCTTTGAAGGAATCCCCGGGCTTAGCTGATTGGCTGGCGAAGCGTTGTTTGTCTGACGTCTCTTTGGGAAACCCCTGGGCGTGATTGGTGGGTTTCCTGGCTGGATGAGACGCGCCCGAAGTTCTTCTTTTCCTTTCTCGGTTGCAGAAGTTTTCTTGAAGAGCTTGAAGTTTTGGAATGAGGTGATGGTTTGATGCGGCGTATGAGCGCACGAGTTGAAGCAGTTTTCAAACCATGGCAAAGAGCATTTGAGTTTAGTTGAACATTAGAATTTAAGCAGGCCACTTTGGGCCCGCCCCGGAGCTGGGGTACCAATCCGATTGTTGCAAGGTGGAGCTCAGCTTCCTAGGCTCCATTTCTCTGCATAAATTAATTGTAATCACGTGACAGAAAATCCTTGCAGGGTTTTGTTAATAATCTTGATAAATGTTATAACGTTACGGGATTTGCCTAATTTCTACATTTCATCCACACAGAGTTGTTGCAAATAAAATATACTTTCGTTTAACACCAAACATGACACACACACATATTCATACCCTCATAATGCATAGGTTAACTGGTACTGACCTTATAATGGATAGATTAACATAGGATATGTTTTACTAACATATCAAGCATATCTAAGGCATAACACACATAATTTGGGAATACATTTTCGTTACTTAAAAGTCCTGAACATTGTCTTTTGGAGTTTTGGCGCACTTTTGCGTGTTTCCTTTGTCTGTCTGAAAAAGGCACATTTTCAGGAATGCGTCCGAGGAGGGGCTGCAAGTACTCCTGAGGTCAGAAGGTGTCCGGGAGAGGAGTTCTGGCATATGTTTAAGTCAGGCCTACGACTGTAAATCCATCGCGCATTTGTTGATAAGTTTGTCAGTTTATACATAGGCTGCTCAAAGTTCATTTACCATCTGGATCTGGTATCTTTCCCGCCAGAAGTTTCCTTTGTTCTGCGTTGGTGAAGTTGACTTTCTAGCTCGTTCTGATCTCAAGGGGGGATAGAGATTAGCACTTCGTCTTGGATCCTTAGTTACTTTTACGACTTCCAGAGGTGAAACCAGAGATTGACTCATTCCTCTGGAATGAGTCTGCATTTATGTATGTGTGTGTCCGTTTAAGGATCTCCTACAATGTGATGCATAAAGGTGCATCTCAATAAATTAGAATGTTGTGGAAAAGTTCATTTATTTCAGTAATTCAACTCAAATTGTGAAACTCGTGTATTAAATAAATTCAATGCACACAGATTGAAGTAGTTTAAGTCTTCGGTTCTTTTAAATGTGATGATTTTGGCTCACATTTAACAAAAACCCACCAATTCACTATCTCAACAAATTAGAATATGGTGACATGCCAATCAGCTAATCAACTCAAAAGACCTGCAAAGGGTTCCTGAGCCTTCAAAATGGTCTCTCAGTTTGGTTCACTAGGCTACACAATCATGGGGAAGACTGCTGATCTGACAGTTGTCCAGAAGACAATCATTGACACCCTTCACAAGGAGGGTAAGCCACAAACATTCATTGCCAAAGATGCTGGCTGTTCGCAGAGTGCTGTATCCAAGCATGTTAACAGAAAGTTGAGTGGAAGGAAAAAGTGTGGAAGAAAAAGATGCACAACCAACCGAGAGAACCGCAGCATTATGAGGATTGTCAAGCAAAATCGATTCAAGGATTTGGGTGAACTTCACAAGGAATGGACTGAGGCTGGGGTCAAGACATCAAGAGCCACCACACACAGACGTGTCAAGGAATTTGGCTACAGTTGTCGTATTCCTCTTGTTAAGCCACTCCTGAACCACAGACAATGTCAGAGGCATCTTACCTGGGCTAAGGAGAAGAACTGGACTGTTGCCCAGTGGTCCAAAGTCCTCTTTTCAGATGAGAGCAAGTTTTGTATTTCATTTGGAAACCAAGGTCCTAGAGTCTGAAGGAAGGGTGGAGAAGCTCATAGCCCAAGTTGCTTGAAGTCCAGTGTTAAGTTTCCAAAGTCTGTGATGATTTGGGGTGCAATGTCATCTGGTGGTGTTGGTCCATTGTGTTTTTTGAAAACCAAAGTCACTGCACCCGTTTACCAAGAAATTTTGGAGCACTTCATGCTTCCTTCTGCTGACCAGCTTTTTAAAGATGCTGATTTCATTTTCCAGCAGGATTTGGCACCTGCCCACACTGCCAAAAGCACCAAAAGTTAGTTAAATGACCATGGTGTTGGTGTGCTTGACTGGCCAGCAAACTCACCAGACCTTAACCCAATAGAGAATCTATGGGGTATTGTCAAGAGGAATAAAATTGAGTACATATACAGTAAATGATCATACTTTCCAGAAGGCCAACAATTCACTAAAATGTTTTTTTTTTTTTTTTTTTTTGGTTTTATGAAGTATTCTAATTTGTTGAGATTGTGAATTGGTGGGTTTTTGTTAAATGTGAGCCAAAATCATCACAATTAAAAGAACCAAAGACTTAAACTACTTCAGTCTGTGTGCATTGAATTTATTTAATACACGAGTTTCACAATTTGAGTTGAATTACTGAAATAAATGAACTTTTTCCAGGACATTCTAATTTATTGAGATGCACCTGTATGTACCTCACTTCAACTCTCTTTCCGTCTGTCAGCCTGACACTCTCTCTTCTCCCTTTGAAGATGGTATAGACTTGATTCAGATGCACAGATGTTTAACACAGATAAGATAGGTGAAAACTGTGACTTTGTAGCTAAACATTACATCTGAATCAAAGTTAAAGGACTGTTCTGAGTTTAATACAAGTGAAGATTTATCTGCCGCAGAAGATAATTTCAGCTCATCCATCAGTTGTAAAAACAAACAAAAATGATATTTGCAGTAATGCACTTATAATGGGAGTCTATGAGGCATGGCACTGCACTAGACTAAGTTTTAAAATACACAGTGTTTTGAACGTGTAGCCACATAGTGGTTTTGAAAATACAGTAATCTTGTACTGAAGAAAACAGTATTATGGATTACGGACTTATTATTTTAGCCAGATGCAGTGTTTTGAAATGAAAAATGTGTTGATGATGGATTTGTTTATTACAAACATGCAGTTTTTCGCTTCAGATGTTAACTGATGGACTGGAGTAGTGTGGATTACTTGTGAATTATTGTAATGTTTTTATCAGCTGTTTGGACTCTCATTCTGACGGCACCCATTCACTGCAGAGGATCCGTTGGTGAGCAAGTGATGTACTGCTGAATTTCTCCAAATCTGTTCTGATGAAGAAACAAACTCATCATCATCTTGGATGGCCTGAAGATGAGTACATTTATTGCAAATTTTCATTTTTGTGTGAAGTATTTCTTCAAGTCAGAACTTTCCTTTAAGTCAATTTAATGAAAAGTTTATGTAACAATTTGACAGTCGACTACTTAATTAAATTCATATCAAGAGTTATATCAGGGTGGCTCTGCTGACATTGCTGAAAATATTCCATCTGAATCCTGAATCAGTATTATCCATTATAATGTCCACGTCTATATGCCACAAACAATCCTATTAAATATATTTTATATTCCATCCCATGAATATAAATCTTAAATTCCTTATATTCCTTCATAATCTTTGGCATATCCAGGGACTTGTTGTTCTCTGCTATGGGTCATCTGACACACGATCTGTGCAGATCCGTTCCATGCTGCTGAATCATAAATGCCCCGGAGAAGCCAAAGTGATGCCAGCTAAAGTTTACTGCTAAATCTAGCAGCAGTGGCACATTTATAGTCCATTTCACTGTCCACAAATACTGCAGCTATGACTTATGAATTTATTTGACAATTACAACTTTGAACTTACACTTTCTTGCTATTACTGAATATAGTATAGTTTCTGATCAAGGACTGTATAGTCAAGCAACAAATTGTGGTACATTACTATTTATTCTTGATTTGCTAGTATATTATTAATATTTAGAATTTTTATATTTTCACTATTTATATTAATTGTACTTTAAGTTTTATTACATTTTTAATGTGCTTTTGTCATTTTTATTAGTTGTTTAAATATTTCTATTTAGCTTTAATAATTTTTTTATTTCAGTTTTTGTTTTGTTAAAACAACATTTCAAATTTTATCAAAGTTATTTCATTTTATTTCAGGTTTATTAATGAAAATTATTAGTTTAATTTTAGTTAATAAATTTATGTATAATTAGAAATGAATGAATAATAACGAATATATATATATATATATATATATATATATATATATATATATATAAGCAATATTTTAAAAAAGCTATATATATATATATATATATATATATATATATATGATTTTATATATATATGATTTTATATATATATATATATATATATATATATATATATATATATATATATATATATTATATATATATGATTTTATCAGTTATTGATTTCAGTCTTTCTGTCTGTGTCTTTTTGTCTCACTGCTTCTCTGCCTTGCTTTCTGTGCAGATGTGGAGAACTGCTTTTGTACTACTGTAGTTTGAACTAGAGCTCTGTTGTCCTCATGGTAAAGTTCATCTGTGTGCCTGCATTGAGCTTTCAGTCCAGGGGTTGAAGAGCACCATCCATCCCTGAGCTATGAAACGCTACTCTGACCGCACAACACAGCTTTTTCATTCTGTGACTAAACTGTATTCCTGATAGGATCTCCAGGCAGTTTATGTATCTCTTCACCAGCTTTACTGATCAATAAAATATATAACCTCGATTGTTTGTTTTGTCAGGTAGGTTCAGGAGACACTTACAATATTAATAACCTGCACTCTCATGATGTAAATAGAGGTGTACTGTATTTTGGTTTGAATGTAAGCTTGATTTGTGGTATCTCAAATGGCCCGCATGATAAGGTGAATAAATTGAGTAAATCACCGTTCAATAATGTCGAAGAGTAGATATTTCTATTCAATAGTCATGTTCCATTGTACATGCAATGTGTATTTACACGTACGGTAGGCTATGCGTACAACACGTGACGCGTAATTCGTCATCAGAACAGTACTTGCACAGTACTTTTTCCCTCGCATGTGATGTACAGGCAGCTCGAACGTGCGCTTTGACTTCTTTTGCACTAATTAGGTTGTTCACAAGGTGGCAACACTGACCATTGTTTTCACATTGTTTTCACATTCGGAAAAAGTATGGAAGGCCAAAAGGGCCTTTTTTAACAAGTCAACAACACGTTAAATACGTTAAATAGGCTATACAAAAAGAGACAAAAAATTACAAAATAAATAGGCTGAATAAGCTGATCTATAACATGTTAAATGGTGGTCGCCTAGTCTATGAATGGTACACCTCCCTAAGCTCACAGAAATGGTTTGGCCCAAGTCTTCAGCAGCCAATGACACTTACCCTTTCAAACTGATTTTAAATGCGTATTTAATATTATAAACGTGTTGAATATGCGTATTTAACACACTGATTTTTCATGCGCAAACAACATGTATTTAACGCTTGAAGTACGTGTTAAATACACGTGAAATATGCATATTTAATGTGTTGTTGGTGTGTTAAAATTCACATGTTTTTGGCCCCTTTGACCTTCCATAGAAAAGAAAGGATGGAGACAGAACGAGAACAACAACAAACTACTGACGACTGTAAAAATAATAAACGCCTGCATTGACGAGCAATTGTGTGAGGGGATTAAATCACTATAATTTTAATAAAATTTTATAATGTAATTACAAAGAAACCTCTAGTTTAATTGTGTACAAAGATATATTTATCGCTCATAACTTCTGAAGAGAAAAAGCGCAGACACTGGATAAGGATGAATCTTTCTAATACATTATTAAATAAAGACTGCGCGTTCGACTATCATGTATACTTTGAGATATTTAGGTTTCTAAATATAAAGATTTCAGCAGCTGTTGTATTTATAAACTGTTGTTTGTAAAATCTGTATTAGAGTAGAAGTTTAAAATAAGATGTAGTTTATGCTAATCCCTGCTAAGGTAGACTTTGCAGCATATACTACAAATGTTATTATGGATTACCTTTCAATACAATCTGAAGTTCAATGATGCATGAAATCGAGCTTGCATAGCTAGAAGAATTTGTCGTTTACAGACTTGCATATATGATTCGAGCCTAAATTTCCAGACGGTAGCAAACCACAACAGCAGACTGCAAAACCTGCAGACTGATGCTTAATTAAAGAAGACTGCAATTCATTTTTCTCCTATATGAACTAACAGCTACAGATGGTCGTTTGCGCTGTATGAGTTCTCTGGCACAGTCATCTCTTTCTTGGATTCATAAATTCTTGATGTTTGTTAAAATAACTGGAAATTGCTTGTGTTGCAGCAAAAAAGTTTCCACCAGAAAGTTGCTCTGCAAATGTTTGGATGAGTCTGCAAAAAGTATTAGATATCTTTGGATGTTATGACGTGTTTTAGTGACCCAGAATATTGAAGTATATTGAAATATGTCTATTTTTCATTACAGTGCTGTGTGAATTACATAACATGTATTATGTAAGCATCCGTGATCATTTTATGCGCCGCATGGTCAAATATAGTATGCATACAGACATAATTCAACATGCTCATGTGTGTACAGAAAGCTTTCTATTTTTCTTTTTCCAAGTTAATGGTTATTTTAAGTTATAACAACGAAAGCCACAGCTGGCAAAGACTTCCAAAGATGGATAAAAACAAACCAAGGCTTATGGAATTACAGATTTCTTATCCAAGGCTTCCCAGAATCCTCTAAAACAAGTTGCAAGTATTAGCAGAGTGATATTTTGGTGGTTTTATGAACATTGGTAGAGCATCCACCCTGCTGAAAAGTCAAAGGTTGGTTGTGTAACTTAACCACCAAGGCTTCCTTAGTCATTATCAGCTGCACAAGTAAGACAATACTAGTTGAAACAACCATACTTGCTAGATTTTGCTGGTGAATAGCATTTTCACAATTGCACCATCTAGACCAACACCAAACTAGCACTAATGAAAGTGAATTCATGGTGTTTTATTTCAGCAGGGCAGAAGCTGCTGACCTGCTGGAGTGTGTTAATATTGAAGATGCTCCGTGTTTTAACATATCCCACAAGCCCTGTGTGACCTCTCCTGCTGAACACAGCACGAGAAAAAACCCAGTCGGCCTGCTGTTCAGGGACGGCAGAATAGCGATGGACGCTCTGTCTCTTCGATCAGTACATGTCATTGATGAATTGACAAAAACGCCTCCAGCGTCTGACAGCGGCCAGCTGATCGATACTGAGAATATGTGACTGACAAATGGAAAAGTACAGCAGCAGCTAATAACTGTCACACAGGAGATCTAACTGTAGCGATCCGGCCCTTCAACATCCATATGAGCATGTAAATCATGTCAATAATGTGATTAATGTGGTGTTACATAATCTTTTATTACAGATATTTTAGCTTATTTTAACTTTTTTTTTTTCTTTTGTAGAAGTTTTTCTCATCTTTTCCCTCTTACTATTAATAGAAAATTTAGGATTTGTCCAATATTATACGTTTTAGCTTTATACTTCACATTTAATTAATTTCCAGTCACTGTAAAAATGGTTGTCACTCCTGACTTCTGTACAAACTAAGTTTGTTTATCTGTCTACAGGAGTGTTGCAAGAAAACTCTCCCAGAAGAAGTCAGGAATCAATCTGAACAACTAGTCTTTAATGGACAGGCTTTAATGGATATGTGTCTTCACTTCTTTAGTTGTTCCCACCAGCCCTTTGGTCATTGAGTAACAGAGTGTTTGAAAACTACGGAAAAAGATTCAAACCATTTAGAAAGCTAAACTCTATACTTTTACATTATCTTGTGA
This sequence comes from Spinibarbus caldwelli, assembly GCA_039654775.1. Lineage (NCBI taxonomy): Eukaryota > Metazoa > Chordata > Actinopteri > Cypriniformes > Cyprinidae > Spinibarbus > Spinibarbus caldwelli. Next base: position 5,541,882 of record CM077223.1, on the reverse strand, counting down.
GATAGTCAAGATAGCGAAAGTCTTTGTGAGAAATGAAGTCACAACTCAAAACTGATAAATATTTCTAACATGTCTCCTATTTGTGCCTTCATATCTCACAAATATGACTTTAGAATTATTTAATTATGCATTATTTATATTTACACTACCATTCAAAAGTTGCAGGTCAGTATTTTTTTAAGAAATTAATACTTTAATTAATCAGTGCTTAATGCAATGCAATCAATCAAAAGTGGCAGTATAGAATTTTACTAAATATTAAGCAGAACAAATGTTTTCAACACTGATAATAATAAGAAATGTTTCTTGAGCAGCAAATCAGCATATTTGAATGATTTCTGAAGTATCATGTGACACTGAAGACTGAAAATTCAGCTTTGCATCACAGGAATAAATTACATACTCAAATAGAGAACAGTTATTTGAACTCATAGTAATATTTCACAATATTAATATTAATACCGTTATATTAATGTTATTTCTTTAATTGTTAAATCATGTGACAATTATAAGATGCAAATTTGTTATTATAATGTCAATCATATTATGATGTCAGTAGTGATAATTGTGAGATATAAACATAATTAGTTGTAACTTTTTAAGTTGCAATTTACGTATTTGTTTATACAGATGCAGAAAGGTTCCCAGAAGCTTAAAAAAAGCTTAAAAAGCAGAATCATAACAAATGATATGTGATGCCTTTTTTGATGGTGGTTTGCTAAAAATTGCTGAACATAAATGTTTCAAGTTGATAATATTGCTTTAAAATTAAACCATTTGGTGTGCTTATGTGTGTGTGTATGTATGTGTATATATATATATATATATATATATATATATATATATATATATATATATATATATATATATATATATATATATATATATATAAAAACTATATAAATAGATGGGAAAGTATAAGATGCCTTTGAAGACTGGAGTCAGTTTGAAATCAAGTAGGGAAAATAACTAATTTGTTTTCCAGAGGCTTACATCAGTGTGTTGCAGCAACATTTTCTCACCTTTTGGTCGCATAATCCCTATTGAAGTGAATGCATTTGCAGTATTTTACCTAGTTTACACACACCTTTAAATTGTTGCCATTCATGTTTCTTATTTACCGTTGCAAAAAAAAAAAAAAAAAAAAAAGAGAAATTGCTATTTTTATTATTATATAAACCACTCTAAGTTCAGGCAATTATGAGTGACTCCTTTATTCTGTTCAAACATGCACACTGAAAAACTTTAGTGTAGAAGCAATTTTCACTCAGAAATTGCTATTAAATTTCACAACTAATTACAAAGAAACAGCAAGTAAAGCCCATTTCTGCCACAGGGAAAAAAAAGGTAATTGCGACTTTTTTTCTCGCAATTCTGAATTTGCATCTCACAATTCAGTTTTTTCCAATAAAAATTGAAAAAGTAATTGCAACTTTTGAAGTCTGAAATAGTATTTTCTTGCAAAAAGTAATCTAATAATCTTTGTTTTATTTACTACTTAGAAAATGATTTTGTTTTTATTTATGGGAGACTTAGGGGATTCACTCTAAAATATATGTGGTATAAGACTGTTCTTCTCATAGTCTTACATTATCACTTGTTTATGTGTACGTGCACTTATTCACTTGCTTGTGTGCAGTTTATATTTGGGCGTTTTTGGACGGCTCAGTGTTATAAGTGGGCACTTCCGTGTGGTTGGTTTGGCAGCTCTTAAAATGTGTCCCCCAAACCTACGCCTTTGAGATTTTTGTTTGCTTTCTACTGTTAAACACAAGCGTTTTGCAAAGTACATGCAGACACTACCAAGGGCCTGAAGCCTGAGGGTGGGCGGAACTTTTTATTTCAGGACGTCTCTCTCTCTCTCTCTCCTTCCTCTCAGAACAGGAGGAGCGATGAGTGAACAGACAAAATTAGAGAAAAGCTGCGGGAACTGCAAAAAATCGCTGAGATTGTCAACAAAGTCTCTGTGTTCGTAATCATATTTCACAGCATTGGCAAAGTTATTGATGGGGTAAGAACACACACATGCTGTTTACTGGGGGAGGAGAGACGCATCGGATTGCTGGCAGTAAAACTTTAAAAAACAGGAGAGTTATTCAGCCTTGCGATCGCATGTGTGGGCTCCTTTTTCAAAAGATTTCTGAAAGAAACTTCCTCTCACACACACATATAAGATGAAAGAGAGATAGAGCTGGCATGATAGAGCACATAATTCCATCTGTTAGCATGCACAGCAGTGAAGTTGAGAGCGATTTGGCAACCGGAAACGTTCGAATTCTTGACAAAGATGTAAACATAGCTTGGCAGAGTTTTTTCCTCTTCCTGTCATTGGTTGCAGTTCTAAAATTATCTTTGTTAGGACACACCAGAATTGGAGGTGTAAAAGTGATGTGAATAAATGTTGGAGAGAGCGAGCATGTGAATTTATTTACATGTGCTAAAATCAGGTGGTGTTAATCACACACACACACACACACACGGGAAAGCAGGAAAGGTAGATGGAGGAACAGATGCTGCACATGGAAATGAATCATATAGAAAGTAGGAACAAAAAAGTGTTGTGCCCTTTTCATCAGTTTAATTTCCTCCCAGGTTGAGTTCCTTCTGTTGTATTTTGACAAAAGCTGAATTAGCTGTAATTTTCTCCTTATGCTTCCATTACTTGGAAGTCTGTGAAGACTTCTGGCATTCTGTCATTTAGGCCTGATGTCATTTACAAACAGCCCAGACCACAATGATATAAATTCAATATTGTTTATACATCAGTACATTTTATTTGGCAAGGAGGCATTAAATTGATCAAAAGTGACAGTATAGACATTTATGAGGGTTTATATTTCACATTTTTCTTGAGCAGCAAATCAGCATATTAGAATGATTTCTAAAAGATCCTGTGAAACTGAAGACTGGAGTAATGATGCTGAAAATTCAGCTTTGCATCACAGTAATAAATTATACTTTAAAGTATATTAAAAAAAAGACAACAGTTATTTTAAATTAAAATAATTTTTCACAATGTTTACTACTGTATTAAATAGCCTTGGTGAGCATAAGAGGCTTCTTTCAAAAAACTTAAACTTTTGAATGGTAGCATACATAATGAAAAACTTAAAACACTCTGTTATGTTGCTTGTAATATGTTTTTTTTTTTTTTTTTTTTTTGAGTTCATTTTATCAAGTGTTTACTTGCCTTGCATAAATTTAATAAATCAAGTAATGTTTACTTGATGGCTAGATGCCATCTCGTAATTAATCATTTGCATTAATATTAAACTTATTAAATGATTATAATCATTTGCATTAATATTAAACTTTTTAAATGAAGGAGTGTTAAATAACAAATTAGTTTTTGTTGTGTTATTGAGATTGGTATTAAGAATATCAACAATACTAACAATTTGGTGCTGTGACAACACTATTTGGTTATGAGCAAAAGTACTAGTGATGTTTGCCTTCGCAAACGCCGCTAATAATCCGCCTGTGAAAATGGGAAAGCCCAATGTGCTGGCACAAAGTCCCTGTTCAATTTGTCTGGCAAAGGAAATGCTGTGACAACACTTCATTTTAAATTGTGTTCTGATATGCTTTGGACCAAAAATAAATCTATTTGTGTTCTTTCATGTTAAGATGGTGTAACAAGATCCTTTGATATTTCTAATCATGTTTTGGTGGATCTTCTGTCATATCTCTAATACCACTGTGAGAAAAACAAAAACAAAAATAAACACTGACACGATAATATTAGCATGTTCTGTTGCGCTTCATGTGTCGGAATGAGCCCGTCACAATCTATAGTTCACATGTAAAACATGTTTTACATGACTGAACATGACTTACGTATCCAGTGTTCTTTGTAGACAGAGAAGTCGTGAAATACTTCATAAAGACTCAGCTTTTGTGGCTGAAATTGTGATGACATGCAGTCATTGTCAGTGAATAGCAAGTAGTTTAACTTAATTAAACACTGCATTAACAGTGCATGAATACATTATACTTTTTTGTTTAGTGGAACAGATTCCATGTTTTTGAGGAAGAAAAAAGTTATTTTCTGCATTTCTCCTTTTCTCTAGCTTGCTCCCTAATCTAGCTGTCAAATAAACTTGTCATTGTATAGTACAGATATTGTTGGCACCTTGATGAATTTCTTTTGTTCCACTTTTGGCAGCAACAGTTAGATATGTTCAATGAACATAAAATTAACCTACTATGAAAAGTAGCTAGTTTTAAACGCTTCAAATGTCTTGTGATGATTTCAGTGCATCAGATAGAGGTCAGTAGCTCATTCCACCGCAGAGGATCAGAGAGATTGAAGGTCCTGGAATGAAACTACTGTGTCCTGGTTTTGATTTGGACCACCTGGCATTGCTCGCTCAATAACCACAGAAACAAAACAGAAATGGGAGGGGAAAAATGCATGAAGTGTTGTAGTTTTAAATGCATGAAGCTCAGCTATTCAACCCTGTCAATAAAGATATTGTAAAAAATAATCAAACAAATAATTTAGCTTATATCAATAACTAAATACCACAATTTGGTCCCAAACTTATCTATTTAAACTAAAAAAAAAAAAAAAAAAAAAAAAAAAAAAAAAAATATATATATATATATATATATATATATATATATATATATATAATAAACAAATTTAAACTAAATAAATGGAAAATTATAATTAAAATACATTTAAAATTACAATTATAAATAATAAAAGTAATAAAATCAACCAAATGATTTGAAAATGTATATTTAATAATTACTTTAATAACAGTATTTTATAACAATGATGTTTTAAAAATGGTTTATAATATTTATAATATTTTATTTCATGTTTATTGCATGTGTGACATCACTAATATCCTAGCTAGAGGTCATGATTTTAGACCCACTTACAGTCACAGTAATAATGCACTGTGATTCATTTTTATGTTGTTTTTCACTTTCAAACCAGTACTTTGTAAATGACAGAATCTTACTGCTAGTAATTTTTTATTTTATTTTGTCAAAAAAGGTTGCATGTTCTAAACTTATCACGGTAAATATGCTGCATAGGAACAACAGGAGCTTTGGAGTTTTGGGTTTCCCTAAGCAAGCTCCTTTATGCTGCGTACCACAATAGCTTCCAGTATTAGCAGTTCTGGACTGGGGCTAAATTTCACACACCTGGGTTTCTTTAACTAAAAAAGGGGTTGGATGACTGCTAAACACAGCACTGTGTCATCACAAGGCAATGCCTCTCTGAAGAGTCCAGCTTAAATCCTTCTGAGGTTGTTTTCAATAGTATTGCCAGAATCTTTCAAATGTAAATTCAAGGTCACTCTTTTGAATCAAGCACACCTGTTGCTGAATTTTCTTTTGAACTAATGATCCTCACATATTCACAGAGCACTTACTGGAGAACATGATGGGCGGCAGCAGTCACGACACTCTGAAGCAGGACAATCGGTAAACAGAGCGCTGCATTTATGATGGCTTTCTGTAGGCCATCCTGGTTCCCTAGTCAAAAACTTGATAGGATTTCCATTGGTTTTTGGATTATTGCTGAAAATAAACTGTGACCAACAAATGTTTCTATTTTGTTCACAAAATGTCACAAATGAACACAACTTTTATAAGTTCTAAAGTCTAAATACAATCACCAGAAGTAAAAGCTAAACATTGGCTATAAATTAAATAAACCACAGTCTCATGACTTCAGCATCACCACCATAAAGCCTCTGACAACTCTTTTAGTTGAAACAACTCAAAAACATTTTCCCTGAAATTTGGAGTTAGAATAGTTGGCAAGAATGCAATTATAAACACAATAATGCTGTAAAAGCCAATTTGTGAGTAGATGAGTTTACCTGTTCAGAGTGGTATTTAATGTCCCTGACTGCCTCTGTAGTCCGATTTAGCCACTTGTTAGCAACCACTTTTTTCAAGAAAATAAAAGCTTTAAGAAAAATGACAAGGTGGTATTACTGATGTAATACAATGTAAAAATTATCTTGAGCTTGCATTAACCACAGACCTTGTTTTTAGCCATTTAACTAAAAAACCCTTAAAAACACCCATTGACTTCAAGATGATGGTAATGGAAGCGCTAAAATGCTTACTTATTTATGGGTTTTGGCCTACAAAAATATGTCATCCCTGCAGCACTCTGTGTCTTTATGTATATTATTATTTTAATACTTTGGATTACTTCTACTTGCTACATTATATGACTTCTAGATTTTTGTACACTTCTAGATTATTCATTCATTCATTCATTCATTCATTCATTCATTCATTAGTATAGCCTACAAGTGAATAAAAATCTGCAATCGCAGATTGATTAACAAAATACACTTACTGTACATTAATGAAAACAAGCCAGAATGACTTATCCTGTGTTACTTATTTTAACATTTTTCCCCCCAGAACACAATGCAAAAATACTCATTAAGAATATAGTTTTTGTAGTTTTTGTTCATGACTTTTCTTTATAAGATTCATCATAAAATATAATCACATCTGGTAAGTGGTAAATAGCATTTTAACTTAGCATAAGCTTACTCAAATTCATTTATTTATTTTTTTTTCTGTCAAAATGTCCTTCAAAACCCCCAATAAGTATTTAAAAACCTATTTTTGATTATATTTCCATTATCATAGAATGAGACACATTATCTGTAGATTTCTATAAGATGCTAAAGGCTCAAGCATTTCTCATATAAATATCATGTAAATATCCGAATAAAGAACATTGACAAAACATATATAGTTATCTGTTAAAGCATTACTAACTGCTTTTTTTTTTTGTTAAGTAGCATGATCAAAAACATGATATAATTCTATAAATTCCTATAAAACCTTCAATGATACCCTGTCCACAATTTCACGTGTAGAGCTGTGAAAAAGTCTTATTGCGAGGTAATAGACACTATTGTTAATAAATAAATATATTATATGCTATACTTGAGTATATTAACACATACTGTATATTCAAATAATTAAAATAGACTGCCGTTCAAAAGTTTGGGATCAGTAAGATTTTTTATTTTTTTTATTTTTAATGGAATCTCTTACGCTCATCAAGGCTGTATTTATTTGATCAAAAATTCAGAAAAACTGTAAAATCGTGAAATTGTATTGCAATTTCTAATATTGATTTCCTATTTTAATATACTATAAAATATAATTTATTTCTGTGATGCAGTGCTGAATTTTCATCAGCAATTACTCCAGACTTCAATGTCACATGATCCTTCAGAAATTATTGTAATATGTTCTGCTTACTGTAAAAAATGACCGTGATTTTAACGGTAAAAAACTGTGAAAAAGCTACGGTAAAAACCTGTTAAATGGTTAACGGTAAGTTCCCCTAATATATACGGTGAAAAACTGTAATAGACATTTCAGACAATTTTACGGTGAAATACCGCTTTTGGAAGTGAAAAAGAATGTAAAATTTACAGGGAAAAACCGTAAATTGACGTTCCCAGAATTCCCTGCATTGCATTTCAAATTTTGTTTGAATCTGATGTTTTTCTTTGAAATAATTAGGTTTCTTCTTATCAGTTATGTTAATTAGGGTTGTATGTTACATCTAATGTTGTTAAATTAATGTTTATTGCATATTTCAGTTTAATGAGTCTCACCATGATGGTGTTTAGGGTTTGTGTGAATGACACTGTGCACTTTCTATATATGTTATTATTTCTGTTCAGTTAATCTGCTTGTGATGGGCTTTGTTTCATCATGTGACTTTCTCATCATCACCTGCATTTGGTGGTGTTACGACCCTAGATGGTCAGTCAAGGAGAAATTGGGGAGTAACATTAAGATTGGGAGAAACACACATCTGCTAAACACTTAACACACCAGGTGAGGAGTAAGGCCAGAGTCGAACTATGCTGCAAGTAAGTGTTTTATTTACACAGTGTGAAGATTTAGAAAAATAGTACAATAAATAAATAATTAAAGATAGATAACATAAACAAGTATACATATAGTATGGGAACAACAGAAACACTAAAGACAGATGGGTAAGCACAAGATGAGTAATTGTAAGAAAGTTGGAGGGGGGGACGCGGGCGGCATCCAAATCAAAGAAATAAACAAAAACAAAGACCTACCTAACAATCCCAACCACTTACCTAGCTGACAAGGAAAACCCGAGAAAATGAAAAGAGTCTTCGCGTCCGCGACGCACTTCCTGACCTACCCTGACTCACAAAAGACAAAAAAACACAGCGGGTGGAGCTCGCCCCTAAACTAGTGTGTCTAATACAAAAGTGAGATACCTAGGTGTGCAAAATGTATGTCGCGCGACCTCCTTACCTGTCCCTTTCTCCAACCTCGGAATGTGACAAGAGCGCCGTAACAAGAGGTAAACGAATGGAGTATAAAAAAAAACAGACAGATGAGTTATATACAATTCTAAACACACCAGCTACACAGATTCACTATAATACAGGTTGACACACGGAACGAAATCGACAAATGTCTAGAGCACCCCCCCCGCGAGTGGCGTCTTCGCTCCACTTTTATGCCACGACGAATCGATCAGATTGGTGGGCTGGTCAGTGACGTCACGGGAACACGGGAATCAGGTGAGCGGCGAGGTCCAATGAAACATGTCTGTGAAAGTGAAAGTAAGAAAACAAAAAAAACAAAAGAGACTCGGGGAAAGAAGTAAAGAAACATTAGTACAACACAAGGACGTAACATCCCCACCCTAAAGAACAAACATATTATGATTGTTACAGCCAACATCACAACCAAGATATCAATTAACACACACGCACACAAAAAGGAATACATTCCACTTCTCAAGCTCGTGAAAGAGCGTCCGCTACAACGTTTTCTGCACCCCTTTTATGAACAATCTGCAGATTATAATCTTGCAGCACCAGCGACCAACGCATAAGACGCTGGTTTTGGTTGTACATACGGGATAAAAACACAAGTGGATTATGATCCGTAAAAACAACCACGGGAATGCTAGTGGAACCAACGTAAACCTCAAAATATTGAAGCGCAAGAAGAAGAGCTAAAGCTTCTTTTTCAATTGTGGAGTAGTTAAATTGATGTTTATTGAATTTCCTGGAGAAATAGCAAATCGGGTGATCAACACCTGACGCGTCCTCCTGCAGGAGTACAGCGCCCGCACCTACAGCGCTGGCATCAATTTCTAGTTTGAAAGCTCGAGACACATCCGGAGCTGCCAACACAGGCTTGCTACACAAAAGAGCTTTGACATTGTCAAACGCATATTGGCACTCATCGGTCCAAACATAAGAAGTTGATGGGCTGAGAAGATTAGTAAGGGGGTAAACTACAGAAGAAAAATTTCTGCAAAAGCTACGGTAATATCCTGCCATACCGAGAAACCTACGTAATTCACGTCGGGTTTTTGGGACTGGAAACTCAGCAATGGCAATAACCTTGGCTTCAACGGGGCGTACCTGACCTTTACCAACTTCTTTGCCCAAGTATGTGACAGTAGCCTGGCCAAACTCACATTTTGCGAGATTAAGTGTCAACGATGCTCTTGCAAGTCTCTCAAATACTGTCCTTAAAAGAGTAGTATGTTCTGACCAATTAGATGAATATACCACCAGGTCATCGAGGTATGCGTTGCAGTTAGGAACACCGGCTAACACTATATTCACGAGTCGTTGGAACGTTGCGGGGGCGTTCCGCATACCAAAAGCCATAACTGAATATTGAAGGAAGTGATCAGGGGTAACGAATGCCGAAATCTCTGAAGCCTGAGGGGTGAGTGGAACTTGCCAATATCCCTTAAGTAAATCTAATTTACTGACAAACTGAGCTGATCCGAGGTTATCAATGCAATCCTCCATTCTTGGCAATGGATAGCAATCTGGAATTGTAATGGCATTCACTTTTCTGTAGTCGGTGCAGAATCGAAAAGTCCCGTCAGGTTTGGGTACTAATAAACATGGACTGCTCCACGGACTACAGCTGTGCTCCGCAAGACCATTCTCAAGTAAGTATTCTGCTTCAGCCCGCATCACGGACCTCTTGGTGGCATTTACTCTATAAGCATGCTGTTTTATGGGAACGGGGCAGCTTATTTTGATGTCATGTTCTAACGCAGTAGTCTGAGTGGGTATATCCCCAAACAACTGTGGGAAATCACGAATTAGACGTTCAACATCGTGTTGCTGTTCTGTAGATAAATGCTTAAGATGTATTGACAGAGTTTTCAGCATTTCGGAATTGCTTAACCTGGCAGACTGATTCGTTGCTTTTCGCAACACCACTCCATCCTCGTCCGCACCAGAATTACCAACTACGGAAGGTAATACCTCACAAACTGCAGCAGAAGAGACCGCGGGCCTTGCAATCGGATCTGCAGATGTAACAGGTGAGGTTCTAGAGTGATACGCTTTAAGCATATTGACATGGCACACACGAGACTGGCGTTTTCTGTCAGGAGTGCCGATGACGTAATCAGTTTCACTTATCTTTTTCAGAACTCTATAGGGACCTGAAAAACGAGCAGAAAGCGCAGAGCCAGGGACAGGCAACAAAACCAGAACCTTGTCACCTGGTTGAAAACAGCGGGAGAGCGCGTTTGCATCGTACCGTCTCTTCATGCCCTTCTGTGCCACCGCGAGCGATTCCTTGGCCAGAGAACACACACTATGCAAACGCTCTCGAAATCGACTTACAAAGTCCAGTATGTTACACTTTGTACTCGAATCAGGGTTCAAGATGTTTTCTTTTAAAACTTTCAAGGGTCCCCTTACCGTGTGACCGAATACTAATTCAGCTGGGCTAAAACCCAAAGACTCTTGTACTGTCTCCCGAACTGCAAATAAAACTAATGGCACACCCTCATCCCAATCCTTCTCTGTGTCCATAGCGTATTTTCTTAGCATAGACTTTAACGTCTGATGAAACCTTTCGAGCGCACCCTGACTCTCGGGGTGATATGCGCTTGAATGTTGGTGGGAAATGCCAAGAGTTTTTAGAACCTGTGCAAACAATTTGGAAAGAAAATTTGTTCCTTGATCGGTTTGCACAACCTTAGGAAGGCCGAATGTGGAGAAAAATTTGATAAGGGATTTAATTATAACTGCAGCAGTAATTTTACGAAGTGGAATAGCTTCGGGAAAACGGGTAGCAATACACATAATGGTAAGAAGGAATTGGTTTCCAGATTTTGTTTTTGGCAAAGGGCCGACACAGTCAACAATAACATGTTCAAATGGTTCACCAATCACGGGAATAGGTACGAGTGGAGCAGGGGGAATCACTTGATTTGGTTTTCCAGCTAACTGGCAAGTGTGGCAGGTGCGACAGTACTCAACTACTTCTTTTTTTAAACCTGGCCAGAAAAAATGTCTGAGTATCCGATTATATGTTTTTGTCACACCCAAATGACCAGACAAGTGATGGTCATGGGCAAGACACATCACCTGTTGACGATACACACTAGGCACGACAATTTGATAAACAGCACCCCAGTCTAAATCTGCAATGTCACTAGAGCACCACTTTCTCATAAGCAAACCATCTTCCACAAAATAAGCAACCCTTTCCTTTTTTGCATCTTCAGACCTTTCAGCAAAAACAAAACATTTACTCAAAGTCGGATCTTTCTGTTGTGCTGCACACATTTGCTCTCGAGTGACAGATAACGTTAAAGTATCTGGGCTAGGTGACATACTCTGTGTACCCGCTGAGGCTGAACTTGACTTATCTTTTGACGGTAAAACAGAGGTAAACGAAGGAGAGGGCATCTGGCCTAAAAATATGGGAGCCATAAAAGAATCAGATAAGGCCACTTCATCGCCCGCATTACGCAACTGCGCTCGTGTGACAGCACACGCAGAGAACACTTCAGGGTAAGATTCAGCTAAAACATCTGGCGCAGAAGGCACACCGGGTTTATCCAACACTTCTAAAACGGGCATAACTTTCCCTCCTGCCAAATCATTCCCCAAAATAAGAGTAACTCCCTTAACAGGTAAGGAAGGGCGAACGCCAACTTTTACAAAGCCTGTGACTAGTTTGCATTGTAAATGTATAAGGTGCAGCGGCACACTTACAATACCCATCTCAAACCCTTGTACCAGCACACTGGCACCACAATATGACTTCTCTGATAACGGCAACACATCAGAAATGATGAAACTCTGGGCAGCACCAGTATCACGCAAGATCTGCACTTCCTTCTGATCCTGTCGCTCTCCTGTTACTGAAATTAACCCCTTCATCAGAAAAGGTGCAAAACTACCATCATGATTATCTTGTACTGCGCGAACAAAACCAACACTCTTGGGCTGCTGTTGTTGCTTACGTTTCAGAGCAAGACAATCTGCAATGACATGACCCTGCTTATGGCAATAAAAGCATTCACGGTCATTTTTAAGGCTTTGTGAACTGGGTTTTGGTCGAACAGATTGCGTCTGAGACGGTGGGCCAGACGAGTACTTTTCAGTACGCGCAGATACAAACATGTTCTTGTGCGTAAGCACAAATTCATCTGCGAGCACGGCTGCCTGGGACACAGAAGACACCTTCTGCTCGTTCAGATAAGTAACGACCCTGTCAGGTAAACAGGACTTAAATTCCTCTAATAATAACAAATCCCTCAATGACTTGAAATCATCTACCTGACACGCAGCACACCACTTATCGAAAAGAATACTTTTATCACGTGCAAACTCCACATATGTCTGATTGCTACCTTTCTTGTGGTTTCTGAAACGTTGGCGATAAGCTTCCGGAACGAGTTCATAAGCACGAAGAACTGCTGATTTTACGGTTTCATACTGCAAACTCTCTTCCAACGACAGAGTGGAACAAATCTCCTGAGCCTTTCCTATTAACTTACACTGGAGCATAAGAGGCCAGACCTCTTCCGGCCACCGGAGAGCTGTTGCAATACGCTCAAATGCGCTAAAATAGGAGTCTACTTCGGCTTCTCTGAATTGTGGAACGAGAGCTATATTTCGACTTACATCAAAAGAAAGTGAGGATGGGTCAGACGGCAGGGAACCCAATGAGGCCGGCACAGGACTCGGCTGTGCAGCCGAGCTGGCAGCGACCTGCGCCACCTCCAGCTCGAGCCGTCGCAGCTTTACCTCTTTTTCCGCCTCAATCTCAAGTCTACGTACCTCCAGCTGCAGATCCAACTCTGCTTGACGCGCCTGCATCTTCTCTTGTGTTTCCAGTTGCAGCCGGGCCAGACGCACTTTCAGGCGTGCATCTTCTCTAGACCCGGAGGAAACGGGAAAAAGGATCAAAGGGCGGAAGAGCAGCCTTAACTTCGGCCTCCGCCTCCGCCTCGGCATCAGCTCCCATTTGCCCCTCGCCTCTCCCACTCATAAAAACAGCAGGCCGCGCCTCCGCACTAGAGTGTTTCAAGCCCGCACCGACATCACCACCAATCTGTTCCATAACTTGTAGCTCCACCAAGCGTCCCACAACCAGATTTTTAATCTCCCTCTTCAAAGACTGCTTTGCGACGGCAATCTGATAGTGATTTGCAATAGCAAGCAACTCGTCTTTTCTACACTTTTCAATTTGCTCCCAACTGGGATTAAGAACAAATGCATGTAAATCAAATGAGGTCATGACTATACTGAACAACGACGTTACCACCCTACACAACCCACATGAATCCTGCAATGTAACAACCACAACTGCCAGCGATAAAACGCCAACGCCTAGAGAGTTATATGTAAGCATATATGGCTTCTCTCCAATACTTCGGGAACACTGATTAAGGATCCCGGACGAGCCCCCACGTAATGTTACGACCCTAGATGGTCAGTCAAGGAGAAATTGGGGAGTAACATTAAGATTGGGAGAAGCACACATCTGCTAAACACTTAACACACCAGGTGAGGAGTAAGGCCAGAGTCGAACTATGCTGCAAGTAAGTGTTTTATTTACACAGTGTGAAGATTTAGAAAAATAGTACAATAAATAAATAATTAAAGATAGATAACATAAACAAGTATACATATAGTATGGGAACAACAGAAACACTAAAGACAGATGGGTAAGCACAAGATGAGTAATTGTAAGAAAGTTGGAGGGGGGGACGCGGGCGGCATCCAAATCAAAGAAATAAACAAAAACAAAGACCTACCTAACAATCCCAACCACTTACCTAGCTGACAAGGAAAACCCGAGAAAATGAAAAGAGTCTTCGCGTCCGCGACGCACTTCCTGACCTACCCTGACTCACAAAAGACAAAAAAACACAGCGGGTGGAGCTCGCCCCTAAACTAGTGTGTCTAATACAAAAGTGAGATACCTAGGTGTGCAAAATGTATGTCGCGCGACCTCCTTACCTGTCCCTTTCTCCAACCTCGGAATGTGACAAGAGCGCCGTAACAAGAGGTAAACGAATGGAGTATAAAAAAAAACAGACAGATGAGTTATATACAATTCTAAACACACCAGCTACACAGATTCACTATAATACAGGTTGACACACGGAACGAAATCGACAAATGTCTAGAGCACCCCCCCCGCGAGTGGCGTCTTCGCTCCACTTTTATGCCACGACGAATCGATCAGATTGGTGGGCTGGTCAGTGACGTCACGGGAACACGGGAATCAGGTGAGCGGCGAGGTCCAATGAAACATGTCTGTGAAAGTGAAAGTAAGAAAACAAAAAAAACAAAAGAGACTCGGGGAAAGAAGTAAAGAAACATTAGTACAACACAAGGACGTAACAGTGGTTATCAGTGTAATACAAATGTACAAAACAGATTTCAGTACTTCAATAGCTTGTTATATTAACATTATATCAGTTAATGAAATGACGGTATTTAACTGTAAATTTAAGTTAAAACCGTAAAACCTAAAACGTTGCTACCGTATATTTTACGGTAGAATTCTGGCAACCACAGCTGCCGGTTTTTTACCGTAAATTTTACGGAATTTTTTTTTACAGTGCATTTAACACATCCTTGCTGAATAAAAGTATTAATTTCTTTAAAAAAGAAAGGAAAGAAAGAAAGAAAGAAAGAAAGAAAGAAAAACTTTACTAACCCCAAACTTTTGAATAGTAGTGTATATTGTAACACAACATTTCTATTTTGAATAAACAGTGTTCTTTTTAACTTTTTATTTATCAAAGAATCCTGAAAAAAGCATCACAGTTCCCAAAAAATTTTAAGCAGCACAACTGTTTCCAACACTGATTATAAATCAGCATATTAGAATGATTTCTGAAGGATCATGTGACACTGAAGACAGGAGAAATGGTGCTGAAAATTCAGGTTTGCGTCACAGCAATAAATAATATTTTAAAGTATATTAAAATAGAAAACTGTTAATTTTAAATTGCGATAATATTTCACAAAATTACATTTTTTTTTCCAGTATTTTTGATCAAACAGATACAGCCTTGATAAGAAACTTTAAAAAACATCAAAAAGCTTACTGATCCCAAACTTTTGAATGGCAGTGTAAATGTAACAAATGTACATTTAAAAATTGTAATTGTGATGGAATTGATATATCCCCATATTTTTTTCAGAATTCAATGTACGTTCGTAGGTGTGTGTATATCTGTTCTTTTACAGCAGCTTTGAATTTGTCTCATCCAATGAGAATCCGGAGCAGAGCCATCAAGCAGAAGCTACATGGAATCTAACGCCTTTAGCGACTGACTTCTCACATGCTATACAGTTTGGGCCAAGAGGACCATGAACATCCCATACATCTCGGTGTCAAACCCTCAAGCTGCCGAAGCCCTTGGGAAGGAGGGATATTTCCGTGTGACGTGCAAGAGAGCGCTCATGTGCACAGTCACCAAGGCTCCTGCCACGAATGGGGACACACAGCCAGTCAACAATAAACATGTGGGTGTACTGGGAAATGACAGAGGGCGACATCCACACCAAACAGACAGGACGCACCTTTCTAGACTTTCTGAGAGAGACAGAGTGTGGACTAATGATTAATGACATTTCGATTATTATTCAACTTCAGAGATATCCCACCCCCTCAACACACTCCAGATGCGTAAGGAGAGATGAGGTGAAGATGATTTAACCTGTGTTCTCTGGGATTTTTGTAGAATATGATGGATGGCGTGGAAGATGCTCAGGGAGAGAGAAATGCATAAATCATACTTTGGCAACGGGTTTGACGCCATTGATTTATTCGTTTCAGAACGAGTGCCATTAGGGGAGGAACTGGTTACCTTTTATCTTTAAAGGGATAGTTCACCTAAAAATGACAATTTTATCATCATACATTCACACTGTATAACTTCCTTTCTTCTGTGAAACACCATAAGAGAAGTTCTTTAGAATCTTTCATCTGTACAGTGAAAGTGGATGGAGAACAAAATGTCTTGATCCAAAAAGGACAAAATAGCATCGTAAAAGTAGTCCTTACGACTCACACACTATATTTATAAGTCTTCAGAAGTCATACAGTAGCATTGTGTGAGAAACAGACAATTTATATCACTGTTCACTGAAAATCTTGCTTGTCAAACACGGTCACATTAAGTTTCATTGTATGGAAAAACAGCTTATACATGTACAATACAAACAACATACAATTATAAATGATAAATAAAAGTCATATGGGGTTCAAAAGACATGAAAATGAATAAATGATGAAAGACTTTTCATATTTGATTGAGCATTTGGTTTTAAATAGAATCTTTCTCCATTGATTGCTGTTAAAAATTAGCCATATATATGATAATTTATTGTATTATATTGTTATATTATAAAACATAATATATTTATTTTTTATTATTAGAATATATTTTACTGAATTATAAAATGCATAATATTAAACCATTTTTAGTTTTATTATTTATTTTTAATTATTATTATTAAAATTAACCATTATATTATATTATATTATAAAAATGTAATATAACATTTTTATCTTTATGTATTTAATTTTAGTTAATTATTAAACAAGTCATTTTTATTATATGTTATATGATATTATATTTGAAAATGTAATATAACTTATAACATGTTAACATTTTTATTTATTTATTTATTTATCCAGGTGATTGGCTCAGAAGCTTCTGTGGTTTTATGAGCAAAAAGATGGCAGATGTCAAATTGTTTACTTACAAGGATCCTGTACCAACCAGTTGCTAACAGCCTTTGAGATGAATGGGAATGCTAATGTTAGTTTCTCCAGGTATTATAAATGTCATTGATTGAAGTCATTTATTATTATTATTATTATTTTTTTTTTTTCACTGAGGTCTGTCAGTGCCAATGTGTAAAGAAAAATTAAGAAAAAACTTAAAGAAAAACTTAATTCAAAACTTATTTGTTTATTGAGAAATGCATTGTGTTTTGAGGATGTTTAAATTTATTTACTGGAAATTTTTTTTTTTTTTTTTTGCAGTCTGAATCTAATAATGGATATAAATGCACTTCAACTGAGCTGAAAGAACATTCTCTCCACTCTTCAGCACAGTGCTGGACCAGAAACAGTGAAGGCAGCTGATGCCTCACAGCCTTTGTGAGCCAGTTACATACTTTTGTAGAAAAGTAGTCGACTAGTAAAAATGAGTATTTGTGCAAGCCCTTTCACACACACACACACACACACACACACACACACACACACACACACACACACCCCAAAATGCCAATTAGCAGGTTCTCCAGCTGGAGAATACTGTATGTGTGGGACTGGGTGCAGACGAGGTGTTTTGCTGATGTTTGAAATCTAGAGATGTTGAGAGGAGGGATATAAATGTCGCCTTTGTCTGCACCCTTGCTTTCAATAAACCCAAATGCACATGTAGATGGTGGAAATGGAGGAAGCCATATTTGATCATTATTTCCCTTTAATTATTCCCCTGACCTTAATTCATTAAATTTTGAAAATAGACCCTGCTGGCATTCCATATAAAGCTGAATTACAGCTGATTTCGGTGAGAAGAAAAGTGCATATGTGTGTACTGTATGTGTGAGTGTGCTATGGCACCTGAAGGTGTGTTGACCCTCCGAGGCTAATTAAAGCGTGGAAACTACGGGAACTCCTGTGGCTTTCAAAGAGCAGCTGTCATGAGCGACGAGGTGCACAAAGGAGATGTATGGGGTTTAAAAGGAGGCAGACTCATAGGGATGTATTAAACAAACATGCATACATGCTTGGACATGCAAACAGGAAAAGGGCTCTGTAGTGTCCGTGCAGGGTGCTAAACTGGGGGATTGTAGGTGCTCACCTCACAAATGCAGGTTGTGGGATGACAGGATTGGGAGATGACAGAGTCAGGGATGATTCATATTCTATAGGCCTGCCATTTGTCTAGATAAATTAACCTTTAAAATGAAAACACGGAAATCTATATAAATCATTTTACATGCTGAATTTAGAGGTGAATTTAAGCATCACAGTGTTACGATATGTATACATACATACAGTGGTGTGAAAAATTGTTTGCCCCCTTCCTGATTTTTTATTTTTTTGCATTTTTGTCACACTTTAATGTTTCAGATCATCAAACAAATTTAAATGTTAATGAAAGATAACACAAGTAAACACAACATGCAGTTTTTAAATGAAGTTTTTTATTACGAAGGGAAAACAAAATCTAAACCCACATGGCCAAAAAAAGTGCTTGCCCCCTAAACCTAATAACTGGTTGGGCCACCCTTAGCAGCAACAACTGCAATCAAGTGTTTGCGATAACTTGCAATGAGTCTGTTACAGCGCTGTGGAGGAATTTTGGCCCACTCATCTTTGCAGAATTGTTGTAATTCAGCCACATTGGAGGGTTTTCGAGCATGAACCGCCTTTTTAAGGTCATGCCACAGCATCTCAATAGGATTCAGGTCAGGACTTTGACTAGGCCACTCCAAAGTCTTCATTTAGTTTTTCTTCAGCCATTCAGAGGTGGACTTGCTGGTGTGTTTTGAATCATTGTCCTGCTGCAGAACCAAAGTTCGCTTCAGCTTGAGGTCACGAACAGATGGCCGGACATTGTCCTTCAGGATTTTTTGGTAGACAACAGAATTCATGGTTCCATTTATCACAGCAAGTCTTCCAGGTCCTGAAGCAGCAAAACAGCCCCAGACCATCACACTACCACCACCATATTTTACTGTTGGTATGATGTTCTTTTTCTGAAATGCTGTGTTACTTTTACGCCAGATGTAATGGGACACAATCCTTCCAAAAAGTTCAACTTTTGTTTCGTCAGTCCACAGAGTATTTTCCCAAAAGTCTTGGATCATCAAGATGTTTTCTGGCAAAACTGAGACGAGCCTTTATGTTCTTTTTGCTCAGCAGCGGTTTTCGTCTTGGAACTCTGCCATGCAGGCCATTTTTGCCCAGTCTCTTTCTTATGGTGGAGTCATGAACACTGACCTTAACTGAGGCAAGTGAGGCCTGCAGTTCTTTGGATGTTGTTCTGGGGTCTTTTGTGACCTCTTGGATGAGTCGTCGCTGCGCTCTTGGGGTAATTTTGGTCGGCCGGCCACTCCTGGGAAGGTTCACCACTGTTCCATGTTTTCACCATTTGTGGATAATGGCTCTTGCTGTGGTTCGCTTTGAGTCCCAAAGCTTTAGAAATGGCTTTATAACCTTTTCCAGACTGATAGATCTCAGTTACTTTCTTTCTCATTTTTTCCTGAATTTCTTTGGATCTCAACATGATGTGTAGCTTTTGAGGATCTTTTGGTCTACTTCACTTTGTCAGGCAGGCAGGTCCTACAGGTGTGGCAGTAATCAGGCCTGGGTGTGGCTAGAGAAACTGAACTCAGGTGTGATAAACCCTTTTTCACACAGGGCCTTGTGGGTTTGGATTTAGTTTTCCCTTCATAAAAAAAAAAAAAACTTCATTTAAAAACTGCATGTTGTGTTTACTTGTGTTATATTTGATTAATATTTAAATTTGTTTGATGATCTGAAACATTAAAGTGTGACAAACATGCAAAAAAAAAATAAAAATCAGGAAGGGGGCAAACAATTTTTCACATCACTGTATATATATATATATATATATATATATATATATATATATGTATATATATATATATATATATATACACACACACAATCAAACCAAATTTATTCAGACACCTTCAACATTTCTCACATTATCACAGTTTATTTGCTATAGTTTAGAAAATGGTAATAAAATATGACAAGAACTCAGAGTTAAACTGTGTTAGAACAAATTCATCTTGATAATCACAAATGAATTACAGTCAAACCAAAATTTATTCAGACATCTTCAAAATTTCTCACATTATCACAGTTTATTGCCTATAGTTTAGAAAATGGTAATAAAATATGACAAGAACTCAAGAGTTAAACTGTATCGGAACAAATTCATCTTCATAATTTCAGATAACTTTGATAGAAAAATATGGAACAAAATATGGTCAGGTCAAAGTGTCAAATCAAATTTTTGGTCACAAATTTTTATCAGTTTTACTGGTAGCCCACTGTATGAAGAATTTTTGGGTATAATATGTCACAATTTACTTTTAATTTTGCTATCCTCAATGAGCTAGAGTGTCCTGCACCCACTAGTAATAAAAATATAAAAAAATTATATCTTGTGTCTGAATAATTATTGGTTTGACTGTGTGTGTATATTTATTGTGTGTGTGTATATATATATATATATATATATATATATACACACACACACACAATAAACATCTTTAATATCAGATGATATAATGCTGACATATCATGCATAACTGATTTGAGGCTAAATGAAGTGTACCATTTCTACACCATTAGCATCCCAAACACTCTGCATTTTCAAATTTTTGGGACAATTAAAATTTTTTGGTGGTCTTAATGTGTTTTATTTGTAAATTACAGAACATTATGAAAGTAAATTGCTTGTGGCCAGCATTTTATGATAACTACTGCGATGTACTGGCTAATTTGGTATAATTTGTTTCACAAATAGGCTATTTCTGGAAGATTTCTAAACAAAAATCAGTTGGTGTAAAGCTTGGGGCTTTTCCGACTTAGTGTACTGACATTTACAATGTGCCTTTCGGTTTTGGAGTGTATGTGAGTGTGTGTGTCAGAGAGAGAGTATGCATGCACGACCTACTCTTTTCTGCCTCGGGCGACCCAGTCGGAAAATATATGAAGCATTTACATTCACCCGCAGTGATTACTGGTACTTATACCACAAGCATTGATTCTTATACAACACATATACTCACTCCATAAAACATGAACAGGCAGACACTGTGAACAGCACAAATCTGCATACATGCTCAGTTCATACTTTGTAAGAGCATGCATCCATGATTTATTGTTACTTTAATATTCAAATAGTATTATTTATTATGATTTTACTAGTTTTGCATGCAAACTCTCATCTTAGTTTTGCATAGACTGACAAATAATCAGGAAATGGCTTCAAGACATATAGACATGCATGCATTCTAATAGGTATGCATGGACACAAATATGACTCCAACTGCGGGCACATTATGGAAAATTATAGGTGTTAAGGGAAATGAAGATGCAGTCTATTATGAGAGACGTCATGTGATCTCAAAGTGTTGTGAATGCAGACGGGCCAAAACAAGCAGCAAAATACTTCATGGCAGATGGTTATGCGGTCAGTTCTATCCCCGAACGCATCCTTCAGCGGTGCGATTCACACAGTCTGAACAGTGGCAATGAAGTACAAAGACACGAAGTTAGAGCAGGGTCACATGATGTAAAGATGCTTCTATCCACATTGACTCGAAAAATGGATTTTTGCTGCTTGGGCAGTCTGGTTAATTAAAATGAGCTAATTTGACACAATTCTTTAAAGTTCATTTTAATGCATGCAATCCGTGTAAATTTAATTAATCCATTAGCATTGGGACTACATGAATCATTTTGTTGGGAATAATCTAAAGAGACTTTAATCAGACCAACACAGATATTTTGGAAAATGATATGAATGTCATGTGCTCTGACATATTGAGCGATGATGCTTACAGTAGCCTATGTATAGGCGAGCAGGAGTCTGTCTTCATTATGTTCCTTCTCTGTCCTATAGATAAAAGCAATAATCCCTCCCCTCCAGCAACCTGTCACTCACATGAGATTGCAGTAATTAGCAAAGAGCAATGATCCAGTCAATTCTCAGTGGACAAAATCAAGTCCTGCCCTACATTTTTTGTGTCTGTGTTTGAGAAAACACCTAAAAAATGTACTTTGTAAAAGTACTATTAAATCCCCTTCTTGACTATAAGATCATAACTTGGACAATTTATTTTGTCAGCATTTACACTGTATCACATTGTGGTTTACCTGTTAAAACCTCCATTGCGTTACTGTAAATTATCCGTACTTTTTTACATTTAATTTTAATTTAAATAATAATTTTATTAAGCAAGGATGCATTCGTGACAGTAAAGACATTAATATTATCATGTTATGCATATAATGTAATGTAAGATTTCTATTTCAAATAAATGATGTTCTTTTGAACTTTATATTCATCAAAGAAGAAGAGAGAAAAAAGAAAATATATCATGGTTTCCGTAAAAATATTAAGCAGCACAACTGTTTTCAACATTGATAATAATAAGAAATGTTTCTTGTGCACCAAATCAGCATATTAGAATGATTTCTGAACATAGACAAGCCTGAATTAAGTTGGGGCCCCAGGCAAAATTAATCAATAAGGCCCTTCTAAAAGTTCTTTGTGTGTGTGTGTGTGTGTGTGTGTGTGTGTGTGTGTGTGTGTGTGTGTGTTAAAATATATTTGTTACCTAGAGAAACAACATACAAAAGTAGTCAAAACACATCTAATATAAATTGCTTAATTTTTGCAACATCAAAGTGCTTATTTTTTAATGAACAAAATGTCTTTATAATAGAAGATACAACACAATATTCAAGATATAGTACAATCTTCATATTTATAACCATCTATATGGTACAAATATATGGTTAGTATCTTAAATTAATCTTTATTTTATTATTGGCATTAAACATTTTTTTTTATATATATAAATAACAATAGGTTCTGTTTGCACTATATAAAAATAGCAGTATTTTCTTTGCAATAAGTGTAAATAGTAGCCTAGATAGATGCTTAGTGTAACTAGTGGAAGATATTTGCACCTCATTATTGTAGTACATTATAAAACAGTATGCAATAATGATAATATTGAGTGTACATTATCATATTTATTAGAATTATTAAATGCCGCCTTATTGGGACAATAAAGCCCTCGCTACATCTACCCCTAACCTTACCTGATAAACTCTTTGTTATTAAATACCCATGATGCACTTAATTTACACATTTTTTTAATATTTCTTTTATCAATATTGAAAATAAACACCTTTCCGATCTGATATGTGATGGGAAAAGAGAGAAGAAGAATTTTGGCAAAAGAAGGATTCAAACTCAGGTCGATCGTATCAAAAGTTATCACCACGCACCTTATGTCTTATGCCACTGTTTGTGTTGTAAATCATGTGACTTTTGTAATTTTGTCTATCCCAACCAGATGTTGGTGGGCGGAGTTACTGTAAATAGCCTGGAAGCTGAAAATTCATCTTTACATCACAGGAATAAATATTTTAAAATATATTACAATAGAATTTTTTTTGTTTGTTTTATTAAATAATATTTCAGAATATTTACTGTATTGTTGATCAAATAGATGCAGCCTTGGTGAGCAGAAGTGACTTTGAACATTACTGTAAATATCTTCCTCTCTGTGGCAATTTTCATTCTCTGTTTTGAATATTCAAATTAGCATGTTTTGGTTATGATATTGGCATTTTGGTATTGGCATTTAGGACGCTTCAATAATAATGACTTAAATTTGGGTCTGTGCCTTGCATAAAGTTATCGTATGTCTTGAGTTGTACAGGCCATTTTTTAGTGTGTAGTGTTCTTTTTTTGGTTATTGCAAGATGAAAGACATTCACTATGAAGTGTAAAACATCTCTGTATAAATTCATTAAAAAAATCTCCTGGGGTAAGTAAATAATAAAGAATTTTCATTTTGGGTAAACTATTCCTTTCAAATTAAAAACTACAATTACACTGCATGGAAAAGTTTTTGTTGGACATTTTTATTTTTTGAGAGATTTCTATTTTTCCCCATTGCTGTTCTTACATATTCTCTTATAGTCTTCACAGTGCATCAAAAATGTCTGTGCACGTGCATGTCGTGTGAAAATAAAGATGTAGTTAACCCTCCTCAGCAGATAATGTTAGTCAAACATGTCTGCCCACAAGATGCCAAACATCAATGCTCAATAAATTAACAGCCAGCTGCCTGCAAAGTGCCAAAGGAAAGCAAGTAACAAAGTCTTCACATCAGCGAATGCTTCTTCGACACATCTTTGTTACCTCAGAAACATCAACAGTAGAAAAGCCTTTCAAAGCAAACCTGACACCACACATACCTTCAAAAGGAATATCTAATCAGCGCAGCGTGTAGACTGCCATTTGCCTTCCATCTTTCCTCCAAAACGCACACCCACTCACAATCCCCCTCCGTTTTTAGTCAGTGAGCATTTCTCCACATAATTCTTTCTCTTTCCAATCAAACATTTCTTTCTCTCGCTCTTGAAATATTTATCACAGAGCCCACAAGGACTGTGTCAGAGGTGTCATCACACGCTCTGGATCAAATCAACATTCATTTTCCATTCAGGCCTGTTGAGAAACACTCTGGCTGGGAGAGAATTGGGGTCCCGCGGAGCCGAGCGCGGTGGGAGTCCATTCGGAAACACACTGGTTACTTGAACGGGCCCCCTCGGCTCGACTGCCTGCCTGAGCGCCGGCCCTTTAAGAGCCGAGCGCTTTGCGCCGTGACCGCTGTCCCCAGAGATGACAGCCTGTAATCCTGCTAAACAAACAGACTCTGGGAGGAGAGTGAGAGGACAGGGCACGGCACATCTGTCTCTGGTCTATGGCAAATCCCTCACGTTGAGATCCGGTGAGGGATCACTGGTTATATAGAGAGATATATAGCATAAGGACAGGGATGTAGAGACATGCTTTCTGCTTGGCAGTATTTCACTGTTTACGATGTGTGCTGAGGTCAAACTGGTTCACTGAATTTCCTGCACCATGTTTCTTTCATGACTTTATGATTTAAAGGAATATTTATTGATTTTTAAATGGTTTACCCAAAAATGAAAGCCTTGTCATCGTTTACTCACCCTCGCGTCGTTCCAAACCCATAAAGAGACACTCTTTTCCATGTAGCCTAATAAAGGCATGTAGCTCATTCATACAACACAAGACAAAAATTGAAATCATTTCTGACATAAAATCTTGACATGCTATAGCTTAAATAAGCCATGGCTATGCAATGTTATACATAAATATCTCAGTGTTGTGTGGCATTTAGAACTGCATTTTGGCTACTGTATTACTTGTGCTGCTATTTCGATGTAAAATAGCCTTTTAAGACAGATCAAAGAACAATGAACATCAAAAATATATCTATAGATGATGCAAGGGGAGATTGTTTGGAGTAAATGCATAAATGTAAAACTGTGGCATATGTTTAAACTTACAGAGCATCTAACACATGGTGATGGAAAATATATGAGATGACAGATATACTTCAGTGCTTTTGCATTTTCTCTCCAAAACACTGTTCCCCAAGAATCTTTAATATATAATATATTTGATATAAAAGCATAGTTTTTCAATCAAAAAAGTTTTGCAAGCGAACACATTGTTTCTTGGGGGAACACAAACATTTTTGCAAGAGAACGTAGAAGTTTTATGAACGATCAAAGTTTCTCAGGGGAACACAAAAGTATTGAAATGTAACTTTTCTCCCATTTCAGTTTTTTTTTTTTTTTTTTTCCCCCAGCCCTGTCCATTTAATATGGAGGGAAAATTATATTTTAAGGCTTTTGCATTTGCTTACAAAGTGTTTGCGTTCTCTCCCAAAATATTGCATTTCCAGAGATACTTTGCATTTGATTTGATTTGATCACAAGACTTTTGGAATGGAAATAATAATAAGTGGGAGGAAAAACTATTTTTTTAATAATTTTGCGAGTAAATGCAAAGTTTCTTGACAAAACCCAAAAGTTTTACATCAGAACACAATGTTTCAATGCTTTTGCATGCTCTAACAAAAATATAGCGTTCCTCTGAAAAACGTTGCCTTTGCTCGCAGAACTTTTGTGAATGAGATAATATGAGATGGGAAGACAAACTACACACTCTTAAAAATAAAAGGATCTTTATTGGCATTGATGATTTCATGAAGAACCTTAAACATCCATGGAACCTTTCAGATGCGGAAAATAGTGGAAAAAGGTTCTTTAGGTTTTTTAAATATTTTTCAAAATGGTTCATTTAAGAACTGTTCGCTGTATGGTTTTTTGGGGAAACCAAAAAGGGTTTTTCTATGGCATCACTGCAAAAACACTCTTTTGGAGCCTTTATTTTTAAGAGTGTATTTTTAATAATTAAGTGAGTAAACAAAGTTCATATGGCAGAAACTCAAATGATTTACGACAAAATACAATTTTAATGAATTAACACAAAGTTTCTCGGGGGAACACAAACGTTTTGTGAGAAAATGCAAAAGCATTGTCCTCCTATTTCATTTTTACCCAATCACCCTGTCCCTTAGTGGCTCTGTATGAACTAACTCTTTAATGTTTATTGACAGATCGTGGCTGTTGATTTTCACAGACAATAAAAATGAACAGAAAAAGTCTTAACAGTTAATGTATACACTTACAATGGACACAACTCTATAGCTCAATTATCTATCATTGTAAGTATATTACTGTAAAAGTGTTTCCTGTTTGTTCTTTACAAACAGAGGGTTGAATTGAACACCATATTGTTTGTGGTAATCAACAGCATGCTACAGCTGCTGTCCATAGACATTAAGTTGAAAATGATTTTTCCCAATAACAAGCATTACCCACATCCTAGTTTAATCCTTTCTTATATTACCTGGTATATTACACCAACTGAACCCATATGAATGTTTGCAATTTACTTGGTGTACCCGCTAGTTCATTGATTGTTATGTATGACCACATAAACATGGATATTTGCTTGTGGCAAATCCATAATCTGCCAGCAGGTCTGGTACACACGCATGCACTTATTCTCCTAAATGCCAGCAGAGACTGTCATGCAGTTTTAGAGGCATTTTCCATGTGAAGACCTTATTGTGGTTTTTAGCATGGGTGTACAAATTAAAGGAATAGTTCCACGAAAAATATAAATTTGTTGAAAATGTACTTATCTTCAGGCTGTCCAAGATGTACAAGAGTTTGTTTCTTCATTGGAACAGATTTAAAGAAATTTAGCATTACATCACTTGCTCACCAATGGATGCTCTGCAGTGAATGGGTGCCGTCAGAATGAGAGTCCAGACAGCTGATAAAAACATCACAATAATCCACAAGTAATCCACACCACTCCAGTCTATCAGTTAACATCTTGTGAAGTGAAAAGCTGCATGTTTGTAAGAACAAAATCATGATGGTGTCTTAACTTTAAACGGTTGGTTCTGGCCAAAATACAAGTGCATAATCCATAATAATGCTTCAATTTCATCCCGTTTTCTTCTCACATCAAAATCCACAAACATATTCATTTAGAACTGTTTTCACTAGCAAACAGTGCTTGATCTGTGCATATTTCTCTCCTGATTCAAGAGAGAAATATGCACAGATGATGACTTTTTTACTGGATAAAGTAATATTATGGATAGAGGGCTCATATTTTAGCCGGAACCAATGGTTTGAAGCAGACATAAATTTCACCAGTACATGCAAATTGTGTCGTGACAGATAGATCTTCGGCTGGAAAAGATACAAAACATACAAGCCAAAAAATGCCAATAGGACTGCAAATGCTATGAAATATTTATTGTTTGATATATCTGAAATATTCATGTGCTGCTTAATAGCAACTTTGTAAGAGTAAACAGAACCTTTCGATTTTTGGACAGAAGTCAATTGAAGACTGCAATCCAACTTAATTTCATAAATCAGAGTGAAATGGAAGATTTCATGAGAATAATTGTGAATTAAAAGGAATGTGAAAATTGGATATAGTAATTTGGCTTTTGGTTACCATTGTCCAGTAGCCCGCTTGGCCTAAATCAAGTCATTTTAGAGGAAGAGCACGTTATTTCATTTTGATTATAGATCACTTTTTTTTTTTTTTTTTCATTTTTTGAAATAAAAATAATTTTTAATAAGATAATAAGATTGCTTTTAACTGTTTTTTAAACATTTTTAAAAGTATTTTTTACTTTTAAAAAGACAATTTTAAATTAAGCACAATTTTGACAAAACAGGATTTCTTGATAATGTAGTGACTTTTTTGTGG
Source organism: Spinibarbus caldwelli (assembly GCA_039654775.1). NCBI lineage: Eukaryota > Metazoa > Chordata > Actinopteri > Cypriniformes > Cyprinidae > Spinibarbus > Spinibarbus caldwelli. The sequence continues at coordinate 5,513,594 of CM077223.1, read as the reverse complement.
TGCAGCTGTGCCTTGTGTTTTAAAACCCTGACAGCTGTGTTCCTAAATTAAGTTATTGCCATTTTATACATCAGCAAATCAAGACAGTGGCTAAACTTCACAACATGAAAAACTTAGCAGCATGAAAAACAAAACTGTGATTCTGATTCTGAATAAGTTATACACAAAAAGCCAGGGACACTACAACACTTCCATCCCATTATAATCACTGTGGCTGTCACTGTGATTTTACACATGCACCCGTTTGAGGTTTGCAGTTCAGCGCGAGATCTCTGACTAAATTTGAGAAGAGTTGTGAACTCCTGCAAACGATCTACATGTAATCAACAAATCTTCTACTGCTCAGCACATCACTTATTTACACCATGTCTGCTCTTTGTTGATTATAATGGGAGCATTGGTGTTTGGATGTGGCACTGGCTTGCAGAACTCGCTTGCTCTATTCTGCATGCCAACGGTGCGACATCTAATGAATCCAAAATAATTCCAAATTACTAATGGTGCTTTTCCCTTTGGAACTGAGACTGCTTTTTAAGTGTATTATTTTCTTTCTTTTTCTATGTGCCACCGCTAACATAAGCACACAGTGACCTCCACCTTTCACTGACTTCTTTACACACTCGGGGTTCAGTCTTTCCCCAGTTTGACTTAGTACATAACATAACGTAATGTAACGTAACGTAACATAACATATAACATATAACATATAACATATAACATATAACATAAAACACATAAATAACACATAACATAACATAGCATAACATAACATAACATATAACATAACATAACATAACATAACATAACGTTTCCCATCTGACACAAATAAATTAAAATATGAACTGTGAGCAATTCCAGCAGCAGTGTTGAACTGATTCCCTATTGAGACTCTCCACATTATCCTGTCTTCTCGTGCATTTGTCTTACGTGGGAAGACCAGCCTTTTTGGGACTATAATGGTCAAACACTGCACAAAAAAAGAATGTTGAATGTTGATGTGGAATGCTGTAATTGTAATTCATTTTTATTAATTGTGCAGCCTTAACATGAATTGTTTTATTAATACAGCTACATTACATAGCTATATTAACAGTCTGTATGACCTGTTCATACAACAGCTTGCATAAAGTATAGTATTCGGGTCATTGTAAGTGTACCACAGAATGAATGACCAATGTCAGTCAATTTTTCCGTTTTAGTGAAGGTCATGAAATAATGTCTGTAAACATAGTGACATTGACTGAAGTAAACATTAAAGATGGTGTCCATAACACTTATCACAGTTGACGTGACAGTCGTCTTGGCTTTAATACCTCAGCAGAAAACTGGAAAACTGACAGGAGCAGTTCTGATTAAAGACATAAAGTTGAATGGATCTAAAACTTTCACATGACAAACAGCTCATATCTCATTTTCTGTAACTTACTGAAACCACACATGAAAATGTGCAAAACATGAGATGTGCATGACACACTAGTTGTCAAACTATTTTTCCAGTATGGTTCAATTCCAACAGCAGGATTTGCTGAAAATGCGCTCGTGATTACTGAAAAATACAGGTGTGAGTTCAGTTGTTGCGGTTGTCGCTATAGTTAAAACAAACAAACAAACAAACAAACAAACAAACAAACAAACAAACAAACACACACACAAACAAACAAACAAACAAACAAACAAACAAAAAAACAAACAAACAAACAAAAAAACAACAACCGTGGGTGAACGTAGCTGTATTAAACACTGGAATACAGAACTTATAGCTTTATTCTGCTGTTGTATGAACGTGGCCTGCATTTATGTAGCTTTCCAAATTTGCCTAAGGTTACAACTGCTTAAAATTTTCAAATTCAATATTCATAAACATATGGTGTTAAATGATGGAGAGCAAAGTTTTGATGACAAATGCATTAATAAATGAAACCCAGACTTGTAATGGAAGTTTAAACTGAGTAAATGTGTTAAGTTGTTCAATAAATTAAGTAGTGTTAAACATATTTAATTAATCTCATTTATCATAAATACAGTTAAATCAATCTGTGAAAGCCATGAATTCTATGAACGTTTAAATGGTGACATTTAAATTATGCATTCAATGTTCAAAAGGCATGTTTGCTAGAATTTCACTTAACATACGAATATTAATCACATTGGCAATGCATTTAGGAAACAAATGCTGCATCTGTCTTGTCTTGTTGAAGTGCTGCATTTGCATTTCTTTCATTGATGATAGTGTTTAATGCATCACATAATGCATTGATTTGACTAAGCAAATGAGTTGTGTGCAGAATAATAACCGCAGTGCACCTGGGGGGCCTGAAGCCTGTTTCTAAGGGAAAGATACAACCGCTGGTCAGACCTGAGTGCTTTCTAACTAGCATTTTATCAATGCTTTCTTTTCCAGTGAGCCCTTGTTTGAGTTTGCTGTTCCTGGCATTGACTCTGAGCAATGGACTGTAAAGATCCCATTTTAAAAATAGAGGAAGAAAAAAGGTTTAAGTGGAAAAGAATCATTGTGACACATTAGTGTTGGTTTTACAGTGCTATTGCTGTGTTGTGTTCATGCCTTTTCTAGAAGCTTCTAGGCTCTGGGGGAGAAAAAAAAAAAAAAACTTACTGAAACGGAAACTACACTAGTTTTATAGTCAAACTTGCTTATAAGTGGTGAAAACAAGTAATGCATGACCTCTGTGTGCTTCTGTATGTTTGGAAGATCAAAAGTTGAAAATCTGAGATTCAAAACCTTATTTAAACCAAATAATAATTTAGACTGGAGGATTTTTTTAAAAAAATGGAAAACAATAAAAAAATATTATATTGATAGTTAATATTTCAGATACTACACTATTTGTAGGGTGATACCAAATAAGACATAAATCAATCAATCAATCAATCAATCAATCAATCAAATTGTTACTCTTAACGTCAAAAGTAATAATTAAGATTTATTATGTTTTTGAAAGAAGTCCCGTTTCTTCTCACCAAGACTTTTATTTGATCAAAAATACAATAAAAACAGTAAAATTGTGAAATATTTTTACAATAACTGTTCTATATTTGAAAATATTTTAAAATGTAACTTATTCCTGTGGAAGAAGTTCAAAGCATATTAGCACATTAGAATGATTTCTAAAGTATCATGTGACATTGAAGACTGGAGGAATGAATTACGTTTTAAAATATATTAAAATGGAAAACAGTTATTTTAAATTGTAATAATATTTCAACAATATTACTGTTAAAAAATTACAGAAATTTTGATCAAATAAATGAGCACAAGAGACCAAAAACAATTAAAAAAATAAATAATTTCAAAATTACTCCAGACTTTTAATCAGTATTTTCTTTTTTATTTTTATTATTATTATAAAGTTGCATTGCTTAATTAAAATATAATTAAAAAAAAATATGTTTTTTTGCCAGTGGTCTCAGACATTCGGAGCACTCTGTATCTTTGTACATGCAGGTCTGATAAACTGTGTTGAGACATGACTGATGGTTTTTGTCTGCTGTATTATTTTATCGATAGGCTTATGTCTGCGGATAGTGATACTTTTAATCTTTTCAATAGGCTTTCTTGTCTTTGCTGTGTACTTTTTTCATTGTTTTGCAGTTGACCCAAATGTGTCAAGAGCTAATTGAAAATGAACATTTTGAAAATGCTTGATGAGGTAAGCAGATTTTAAATCAGTTTATCTCATAAGAAAATAAAATGAAAAAGGTGATTAGAATGACTTAGACAGCTGTGTTCAAAATTTGTATTGTTTGCAAAATTGGCAGGCTTGTTCTCCCTACCCACTGAGGAAGAATCTTACTCATATAAACCACCGGAACATTTGCCTGTTTGGCAAACAGTAATTATTTGCTTGGATTATTCTTAGCGTACATTGTTTTCCAAACAGTTTAAGTGTATTTCGCCCTCACTGTCCGGAGAGAGGTGCAGTTTTGACTGGCTTTGGCACCAGATCACACAAGGTGACTGAAGGTAAAAGCAGCTTCAAGGAAAGTTCACAATGTTACGGATTATACAGATAATCCTCCGGAATCATCCAAACAGAGAGGCCGATTTGATAAACGAACATCAACCCAGAAAGCACTTAAGGACAACTTAGTCGATCTCACAGGTCAAACTGACTGTGATCCATCGTTACGCTACTAACTATTGGGCCAGGTAGACATTTTCCAGAACAGACTAGCTAGATGTTTTCCGGGATAGGGATTACGGAATATGGTATCATCAACACAGAGACAGTGAGACAGATATTCAGTGGGACAGTGAAACACAGTGAATGGCCTTAAATGTAGCGTGACGTTTGTGTGTGGGGTTAAAAGGAAAGCTCGAGGGGGGAATCACTTTTTTTCCTTTTAAAAAGATAAGCTCAGGGCGGTCTTTCATTAGGAGCACGGCCGCTGTGTGATTTAATCTGGCTTTAATCTCCGGCGCATATGGTCTCTCCTCCATCAAGGACAACATGGAGATAGATGGCAGTGCAACCATCAGCATGCATGAATCTAATAAGGATGACAAAACATTTATGTGGTATATTGTTTTTATACATGCTGAAACAACATTGTGCCTAAAGATAATCTACTGTATGCTTATATGATTTGATACTATAAATTGGCCATTATAAAAGCTATTAGGAGTTATACAGTATTTTGTGATCTATTCAGTAATCACACTATGCACTGAACAAAATTTGTAACTGGACTTACATTTCACTCAGAAGTTGCTGATAATCTACAGTATGCTCTTATGATGTGATACTAAAAATTGGCCACTAATGAAAGCGATTAAGAGTTATACAGCATATTGTAATATATTCAGTAATGACAATCTGCACTGAACAAAATCTGTTATAGGATTTACATTTTCACTAATTAATTTACATTTTCACAATAATTATAAAGAAACTGCAAGTAACACTAGTTAAACATGAAATTTAGAAGTAGAAAGACTGAAATAGCATTTCACTGTAAAATGTACTCCCATAATCTGTTTTGTTTTCATAATTTTTAATAACTTCAAAAATAATTTTATCAGTGTATTTTATAGTCTTTAATTTCAAATGACTGAAGATTTGATTAAATTTGATCAATTCAAATGCAATGAATCAGTTCATTCAGTGAATCAACTTAATTCGAATAAACAGGCATGTGTTGGCAAAAAAAATAAAAAATAAAAAAATAAATAACTAAATAAATAAATTGGTATATATTGACTGTATTGGCGTAAATAGTGCCTGAGACTTGTTTACTGAACATTTCTTCATTCCCCGGGAACTCTTTGACCTTTCAGATACTATGAAATCAACATTGGAGTTCATGTCTGTTAGCTTTGAGGTCATTTATATTCTAGCTAGTGCACTCCTACACATCAACAAATTCACTTTTAGCAGATATACACATTTAAAATGTCCTCTTCCAAGAGGAATGCATAGCAAAGAAAATTGTGCTTGACAAGTAATTTAATGAGATTTTTTAAATATTCTGTGTTCATTTAGTGAAAAGTCATGTGGAAAATCATTACAACTAGATTCTTTTTACTGTGTTTTAGTTTGGACCAAACTATGTTTCCTCTGATTCTTTTGGAAAACAGAGTCTTGTTTAAGCAATTACTGAGTAAATATAATATCAAGATCAAACGGCTGGAAAATATTGAGATTATTGATCATTCTTAAACTTTATTGTCCAGCCACATTAGGAGTTGATTGTGTCAGTTATTTGTAAGATTAATGACTTAAAAGAATCAGATTTTGTTCTGTTCAGAATATTATATTAAATATTTACTGATCAAGTGAGAAAGTTTAAAGGAGAGACTATAACTACTGCATGATTTGCGCCAGGTGATTTTTCAATGTCTAACTGCATGTAACACTACTTTCTCATTCTTTTAGGAAACGGAAGAAAGGTAACTATCATCCATAATAATCCATGCAAATAATTCATGTATTATTTATTCATCGACTATTACCAGGTGAGTAAGACAAAATTGCAGCTTTTGACATTATGACTTTATATTTCATATATTTAAATAGCAGTGAAGTTAATTTGGTGTATAATTCTTGAAATCCTGCTATTTTGATGCTGCTTCATCCAGAAACTCAAGACTGTTTACACCAAATCATTGTGTCAATATTCAGCTTGATGTTGTGTCCCGTGGCATTTTATAAAACATGGCGGAGGTTTTCATTACTTTGATGCAATCTGTGATTACTGAAATTCTTAATGGAAAAAAAATGTATTAGTCTCAGACGGAGGCTGTTTTAAAGTCAGCGCTAGCAGTGAAGTGTGAGTATTAAAGCAGCTTGAAACTTTGCTTTCAGACTGTACTGCAGATCTGGCAGTTGTTTTAATGTGCACCGGCACACTGTCTACAGTGGCAGTAAAAGGGTCACTGAAAATGTCAAAGGTGGACTGTTGTGCTTTGAAATGAGCGAGATTCAATTTAGCAGCGCAATCAGCACCTGGAAGGACATCTGAGAGAGCATCATTGATCGTTTGGTAAACGGGGAAATGCACAAGGTTCTCCTGTTGTTGCTGAGGCTCCTGTTTCAATTAACTACCTTTAAAAGAGCCACACATCTGTTTTATTAAGTGCTTGTGTTAACTGCAAGGGTGCTTAGTTACATAACACAAACATGTAATCATAAAGAGGGTTATCATCTGAAAGAACTTGCCAATATCCCTCCACGCCAACTCTGATTTTCTTGAAAAACTCACAGGCAGTGCACATCAGAAGCAAATCTGAGTTTCTTGGAATCACTGATTCCAAAGACGTTTCCCTGTAGCCTCAGAATTGGAGTTTTTTGGTAACACTTTTAATGACATTATGATTCATAACTACGGGTGGTCTGGGTCTTACAGTGCTCAGTTTTTATATAATTTGAAACTGAAGCAAACAGAAGTCAATTTTAAGTTTGCCTATAGACCCATCCGAACGCAAAATCCTGCTTATGCATGTAACGCCTCTTGGTGAACGATTAGTGGAGCGTCCTAAGGGAAACATCATGATTACTATTGCTAATACTTTACTAAGCAATCAGACTTACATTTTGTGCTTGGTGGATGATAAAAAGAAAAAAATCCCTTAGACTTACATTGAAGGAGGGATCAGATTTAGAAACTAGAATGAGGCATGAGGATGGGCTGTTGATTTGGGTCAGTGAGCAACCACTTAAAACATTTTAGATCATGGGTCTTCAATGTTTTGCAAGCTTCTTGGTGGACCTATTTTTACATACTGACTGTTCGAGTTCTACTGCCATTCAAAAGTTTGGGGCCAGTACGATTTGTCTTCCGCAAAAAAAAAAAAAAAAAAAAGAATAATAATAATAAATAAAATAAAATAATATATAAAAATAAATAAATAAATAAATAAATACTTTGTTAGAAGTATCTACTTCAGTAAGGATGGATTAAATTAATCAAAAGTTACATTTATAATGTTACAAGTGATTTCTGTTTCATATAAATAATGTTGTCTATTCATCAAATAATCCTGAAATAAAAATGTATCACAATTTCCACAAGAATATTAAGCAACAAACACTGTTTTCAACATTCATAATAATAAAAATGTTTCTTGATCATCAAATCAGTGTATTATAATGATTTCTGAAGGATCATGTGACACTGAAGACTGGAGTAATGATACTGAAAATTCAGCTTGGCATCAGAAGTAAATTACATTTAAATATATATATATATATATATATATATATATATATATATATATATATTTGACTTGTAATGATATTTCAGCAATATTGCTGCTTTTACTGTATTTTTGATCAAATAAATGGAGCCTTGGTGAGCATAAGAGACTTCTTTCAAAAACATTAAAAAATCTTACCAACCCTAAACTTTTGAATGGTAGTGTACAAATATGCATGTAGTTTTAATGTTTGTGTGTATATTTATTAATGTACAGGGTCATATTTGTGGAGGGTCAATTTAATATTTAGCATCTTAAATCCAGCTTTGGTTGGAGTTAAAATTGTAATTTCAGTTTAATGCATTCTCATTTCTTCAATTATTTATTTTATTTTATTTTACATCTTCTTTTCACATCTCTACTTCTCTTGCCGCACACATCTCAGATGTTGTTTATACTTGTCTCAGTCTAAATTCTTTTTTATTAAAGCACCTCCTATCTTGCTTGGAAACATCCTAAAACTTCCTCGCTGACTGACAGTTGGGTTTTCCCCCTCTGTTAAGTGTGCTGTGTCACTGATGTCAGAGCTTTCATAACTGCCAGCAAAATTGCCACCAAACTGCTTGTTTGTCCAGTCTAGGGCTGTCTCTAACGATTATTTGGGTAATCGAGTAATCTGTCGATTATTCTAACGATTAATCGAGTAATCTGATAGTTATAGTTTTTTTTTTTTTTTTTTTTTTGTAGTAATAAAAATAGACCTAAGTGAACAAAAGCCTTTAAAATGACTTAAAACACATACAGTATATAATAGCAATGAGGCAAAAATTATTAGTTTAAATAAAGTATCAAAAGCAAGTAAACATGTTTTATTGAACAAAACTGTGAAAATACATAATGTATTATAAACAATAGAGCTATTGTACATTACGCAGTATATCAAATGCCAGCAGAGGGCGCCAGATTTTACACTTTACTGCGCGATCTAATCCTTGTTTAGTATTGACTCAACATATCAAATTCAAATGTCCACTTAATCTTTACTATTTGGCCATTTCTTTATGATAGAAATGTTATATCCACTGTAATTTCTTGAATATGTGGACATCAAAATGTGTAAACGAGTGAGGGTTTCAACTTTTATTTTAAATCGCGATGAACTGTTAGCATACTGAGAAAGATATTGACTTATTCTCCTGTGTTAGCATAGGTTTATAAATGATTTACCTTACAATTCTAATGAAATAGCGCACGTTGCGTTCCCAGATGAATGTTTCAATAAACCCAAACTCACAACAATACGCAGAGATGGAATTTGAGACGCTCCACACATGTAAGTAAATGATAACAGTTCGTGGAGCAGCATTTAATGCTGCATTTACGTGCTATCGGAATTATCGTAAATAAGAGCTTCCTCGTCGGAAATTGGACATGAACGGCCTTAGAGAGGCTTTATATGGCCAATTTCCGAATAGGAAACTCGTATTTATGATAGCACGTGAATGCAGCATAATTTACTGTGAACAGAGCCACTCTGACACGCACTTACGTAACCTACACCCATGTAAATAATTAAAGCGCATATATTAAAACAGCATCGCATATACATATTTAATTAAATCGTAGCGTTTGTGAATTCTTAATAGTATTATGCTTTTTATGATTTTTAAATAGGTTTAATATGTGGAATGTGCCACTTCCGGTATTTTGCCAATTACTCGACACGGGCAAAAATACAATCGAGGATTTTTTTGAAAAATCGAATACTCGAATAGAATCGAAGACTCGTTCTAGCCCTAGTTCAGTCAGCTATGATTTCAGACGTTCAGCATGCCCCGTCTACGATGGTGTTCCTAGACATGCTGACCTTTTCAGATGCTTGTTTGTTTGTTCGACAGGCGTAGTGGGCGGTGCTAGTCTGAGGGTTAAGGATGTGGGCTGGTGATGAGAAAAAAAAGTGCCAATCTGTGACCAAGAATTGGACAACCGGTGAGCTGCACAGGTACTGAGGTCTCCATAGATACAGCTCAAGGATTCTTGACTTTTTTTTTTTTTTTTGCAAAAAATATGAAAAGTGCAAGTGTGTTTTTAAAGTATTTGACAGTGTACATCATATTCTTTTGTGACTGTGATTAAGTGAATACATTTATTTGCAAACAAGAAACACTTAATTTTTTTTTCTCTCAAGACTTCTCTCTGTTCAGTCCTCCAGTACATTAATAGCATTTTTTTTCTCTGCATCAACATTTTTTTTTGTCACATTTTTGTTGAGTAAAGTTAGGTAACCTGTCTGGATCTAACATAAAAGCAAGGTATTAAAGACGTCATGTTCTTGTTCATTTACATAAACAAATATTAATTAAAGGGGCCCTATTATGCTTTTTCACTTTTTGAATTTTAGTCAGTGTAGTGTATGTTTGGGCATTAAAAAGATCTACAAAGTTACAAATCTCAAAGTCCACTCCAAAGGGAGATATTTCTTAAAAAAAAAAAAAAAAAAAATCCCTTTTCAAGAACTACAACGAACGGCTTGTTTGGACTACAGGGTTGATTTCTGGGTTTTGTGATGTCACAAAGCGGTCCATTAGAATATCATTCAAATAAATCCTGCCTACGGAAATTCGAATGGTTGGGGGGGTGGGGAGAACGCTTGGTTGAGCACTGTACGATTCAAAATCGAAACCGGTGCGGGTGTATTATATCACTGTAATATGAATTTAACTTCCAGAATCTGGCAGTACGTTTGGGAGCTCATTTTTAGTCCATCTCCTATCCTGAAAAGTCTGTCTTGCAGAGATTGACTAATATGAGCTCCTAAAACTTACTGCCAGTTTCTGGAAGATCAATTCTTCAAACAGTGGAACAAGAGGATGTGGTGCTGGTCCTTCAAGAGTCACTCAAAACTTATCTGTCTATAAAGCCTATGAAAAATCAGTCTTAATGGATTTCACAACACTTCAGCATGCTATTCTTATTAAGTGAGGGTCATTTTTTAGGATTTTTGACCCAAGAAAAGTCCCTGAGAACCTGACACATTGCGCTTGTGGAGACTCCAGGAAGGTTGCAGTTCTGGAAAATGATGGCGCTGGAGACTAAATGGTTCCTGATGGTTTCTCACCTAATTCCTCACCTTAATTCTTCATTCTTTTGCAGTTAACAAGTGTATTTTCTTCTCCACCTGTTTTTTTCTGACTCTGCTGACCCAATGAGCATTTCACTGCCCAATGGTCATGCCCTAACTTTGCAAATTCTATTATTGCATTACATTCATTACATCCTTCTCATGGGCATTTAATAATTTCTGACTTTTAGTCTGAGTTAAATCTCTTTTTTTTTTTGGCTCATTTTATCTGTAATAGAAAACCTGCCTAATAATTCGGCACACCTGAATATTAGTTTTTGACTTCCAGCCTTCATGGACAATTGTATATCACTTATAA